>OZ038400.1:25242348-25544592 GCA_964036045.1 Eutreptiella sp. 'Long Island Sound 2002' | reverse complement strand
GGGGGGGGGTGGGGGGGGGTTGGGGGGGGGGTCAAAAATGACCCCCCCCATTTTTTGGGTCGAAAATCACGAATCTTTCGGTTTTTTTCGATTTTGAGCCGAAAAAGTGTTTCCGGGTCACGACTCCATAGGGTTTGTATGGGGCTGAGTGGGACGAGCTCTTATACAGTTTATGCACTTTTCAGCCATTTTTGGTATGTTGGCGGTTTTGGCGACCTCGGTGACCCCGTGGTACCCACTTTGAGGGGTGCGAGTGGGGATGTTGTGACAGTATATGCATGCTAGGATACGGAAGGACGTTTCTTGCAGTCTCTAGCCTTGCTTAGGGCCGTTCACAACCCGTGCCAAAGACGCGAAATGGCTGTTTCCAACAATAATGGCCTAGTGAATGGGCCGGTACACAACCTGCTTATGCAGTTTTTCACCCCGGACATCTCAAAAATGGAAGTTTTCGAAACTTCTTTTTTTGATATTGTGACCACCCAAAATGACCATCCAAGGTATGTAAAGCCTGTTTTAGGCCGTATTTACGTGTTTTTCACCCCATTTGGGTATTATGTCGGGGGGGGTGGGCGTCTTCCCAAGGGATTGGTACACAACCTGCTTGTGCAGCTTTTCAACCCGGACAGCTCAAAAATCGAAGTTTTCGAAACTTGTTTTTTTGATATGGTGACCACCCAAAATGACCATCCAAGGTATGTAAAGCATGTTTTAGGCCGTATTTACGTGTTTTTCACCCTATTTGGGTATCAGGTCGGGGGGGGGGGGGGGGGGGGGCTCCCAAGGGACGGGTGCACAACCTGCTTATGCAGCTTTTCACCCCGGACAGCTCAAAAATCGAAGTTTTCGAAACTTGTTTTTTTGATATTGTGACCACCCAAAATGACCATCCAAGCTATGCAAAGCATGTTTTAGGCCGTATTTACGTGTTTTTCACCCTATTTGGGTATCAGGTCGGGGGGGGGGGGGGGGGGGGGCTCCCAAGGGACGGGTGCACAACCTGCTTATGCAGCTTTTCACCCCGGACAGCTCAAAAATCGAAGTTTTCGAAACTTGTTTTTTTGATATTGTGACCACCCAAAATGACCATCCAAGCTATGCAAAGCATGTTTTAGGCCGTATTTACGTGTTTTTCACCCTATTTGGGTATCAGGTCGGGGGGGGGGGGGGGGGGGGGGGGGCTCCCAAGGGACTGGTGCACAACCTGCTTATGCAGTTTTTCAACCCGGACAGCTCAAAAATCGAAGTTTTCGAAACTTGTTTTTTGATATTGTGACCACCCAAAATGACCACCCAAGGTATGTAAAGCATGTTTTAGGCCGTATTTACGTGTTTTTCACCCTATTTGGGAATCAGGTCCGGGGGGGGGGGGGGGGGGGGGGGCTCCTAGGGGATTGGTACACAACCTGCTTATGCAGTTTTTCACCCCGGACACCTCAAAAATGGAAGTTTTTGAAACTTGTTTTTGTGATATTGTGATCACCTAAAATGACAATCCAAGGTATGTAAAGCATGTTTTAGGCCGTATTTACGTGTTTTTCACCCTATTTGGGTATTAGGTCCGGGGGGGGGGGGTCTCCCAAGGGATTGGTACACAACCTGCTTATGCAGTTTTTCACCCCGGACAGCTCAAAAATCGAAGTTTTCGAAACTTGTTTTTCTGATATTGTGACCACCTAAAATGATCATCCAAGGTATGTAAAGCATTTTTTAGGCCGTATGTACATCTTTTTCACCCTATTTGGGTATTAGGTCCCGGGGGTGGGGTGGGGGGTCTCCCAAGGGATTGGTACACAACTTGCTAGTGCAGTTTTTCACCCTGGGCAGCTCAAAAATCGAAGTTTTCGAAACTTGTTTTTTTGATACCGTGACCACATAAAATGATCATCCAAGGTATGTAAAGCATGTTTTAGCCGGTATTTATGTAGTTTCCACCCTATTTGGGGTGTGTGTTGCTCGCGGTAGATTCTCTGCGAGGTGGACTTGCCGAAGGCAATAGAATTTCTGAAACTGATTTTTTTTGATACTTTGACCATCCAAAATGATCAAATATCCCATGTGAAGCATGTTTTAGCCCCCTTTTATGTGTTTTTCACCGTATTTGGGTGTTGGGGGGGGGGGGGCTCCCAAGGGGTCTAGGGCGCAACCTGCTTATGCAGTTTTCCCGCCTCAACAGCTCAAAGATGGAAAATCACCTCGCAGAGGTTGTTAGATCAAAGCCAGGCAGGCGTATATATGGGAAAACGCCACATACCCCCCCATTTTGGCCTTTTTGGGGCTATTCGCGTACCCTACCCCAAGGGGTTGAATTGTTAGTTTAACCCCTTGTAAAATCATCATTTTGTCCAATAAACGCATCCCCCAATGAGTTTTTGGTCCGGACCCCCCTAGACCCCCCCCACTTGAAACCCACTTTTTTCAGGTTTTGAGGGAGGGGGGGGGGGTGGGGGGGGGTTGGGGGGGGGTCAAAAAATGACCCCCCCTTTTTTTGGGTCGAAAATCGTGAATCTTTTGGTTTTTTTTCATTTTGAGCCGAAAAAGTGTTTCCGGGTCCCGTCTCCATAGGGTTTGTATGGGGCGGAGTGGGACGAGCGCTAATGCAGTTTATGCACTTTTCAGCCATTTTTGCTATGGTCGTCGACCTCGGTGACCCCGTGGTACCTACTCTGAGGGGTGCAAGTGGGGATGTTGTGACAGTATATGCCTACTAGGATACGGAAGGACGTTTCTTGCAGTCTCTAGCCTTGCCTGGGGCCGTCCACAACCCGTGCCAAAGACGCGAAATGACTGTTTCCACCAATAATGGCTTAGTGAATGGGCCAGTACACAACCTGCTTATGCAGTTTTTCACCCTGGGCAGCTCAAAAATCGAAGTTTTCGAAACATGTTTTTTTGATATTGTGACCACCCAAAATGACATTTCAAGCTATGCAAAGCATGTTTTAGGCCGTATTTACGTGTTTTTCACCCTATTTGCGTGTTAGGTCCGGGGGGGGGGGTCTCCCAAGGGACGGGTGCACAACCTGCTTATGCAGTTTTTCACCCCGGACAGCTCAAAAATGGAAGTTTTCGAAACTTGTTTTTGTGATATTGTTATCACCTAAAATGATCATCCAAGGTATGTAAAGCATGTTTTAGGCCGTATTTACGTGTTTTTCACCCGATTTGGGTATTAGGTCCAAGGGGGGGGGGGGTCTCCCAAGGGATTGGTACACAACCTGCTGATGCAGTTTGTCACCCTGGGCACCTCAAAAATGGAAGTTTTCGAAACTTGTTTTTTTGATACCGTGATCACCTAAAATGATCATCCAAGGTATGTAAAGCATGTTTTAGCCGGTATTTATGTAGTTTCCACCCTATTTTGGGTGTGTGTTGCTCGCGGTAGATTCTCTGCGAGGTGGACTTGCCGAAGGCAATAGAATCACCTCGCAGAGGTTGTTAGATCAAAGCCAGGCAGGCGTATATAGGGGAAAACGCCACCTACCCCCCCATTTTGGCCATTTTGGGGCTATTCGCGTACCCTACCCCAAGGGGTTGAATTGTTAGTTTAACCCCTTGTAAAATCATTATTTTGTCCAATAATCGCATCCCCCAATGAGTTTTTGGTCCGGACCCCCCCAGACCCCCCCCACTTGAAACCCACTTTTTTCAGGTTTTGAGGGAGGGGGGGGGGGGTGGGGGGGGGTGGGGGGGGGGTCAAAAAATGACCCCCCCCATTTTTTGGGTCGAAAATCACGAATCTTTTGGTTTTTTTCGATTTTGAGCCGAAAAGGTTTTTTTGGCTCCCGACTCTATGGGGTTTGTATGGGGCGGAGTGGGACGAGCGCTTATGCAGTTTATGCACTTTTCAGCCATTTTTGCTATGGTCGTCGACCTCGGTGACCCTGTGGTACCTACTCCGAGGGGTGCAAGTGGGGATGTTGTGACAGTGTATGCCTACTAGGATACGGAAGGACGTTTTTTGCAGTCTCTAGCCTTGCCTGGGGCCGTCCACAACCCGTGCCAAAGACGCGAAATGACTGTTTCCACCAATAATGGCTTAGTGAATGGGCCAGTACACAACCTGCTTATGCAGTTTTTCACCCCAGGCAGCTCAAAAATCGAAGTTTTCGAAACTTGTTTTTTTGATATTGTGACCACCCGAAATGACCATCCAAGCTATGGAAAGCATGTTTTAGGCCGTATTTACGTGTTTTTCACCCTATTTGGGTATCAGGTCGGGGGGGGGGGGGTCTCCCAAGGGACGGGTGCACAACCTGCTTATGCAGTTTTCACCCCGGACAGCTCAAAAATCGAAGTTTTCAAAACTTGTTTCTTTGACATTGTGACCACCCAAAATGACCATCCAAGGTATGTAAAGCATGTTTTAGGCCGTATTTACGTGTTTCTAACCTATTTGGGTATCAAGTCCGGGGGGGGGGGGGGGTGCTCCTAGGGGATTGGTACACAACCTGCTTATGCGGTTTTTCACGCCGGGCAGCTCAAAAATGGAAGTTTTTGAAACTTGTTTTTTTGATTTTGTGACCAACTAAAATGACCATCCAAGCTATGCAAAGCCTGTTTTAGGCCGTATTTACGTGTTTTTCATCCTATTTGGGTATTAGGTCGGGGGAGGGGGGGGGGGGGGGCTCCCAAGGGTTTGGTACACAACCTGCTTATGCAGTTTTTCACCCCGGACAGCTCAAAAATCGAAGTTTTCGAACCTTGTGTTTTTGACATTGTGACCACCCCAAATGACCATCCAAGCTATGTAAAGCATGTTTTAGGCTGTATTTAGCCGTTTCTCACCTTATTTGGGTATTCCGGTCCGGGGGGGGGGGGGGGGGGCTCCTCGGGAATCGGTACACATTGCTTCTGCCGCTTTTCCCCCTGGGCAGCCCAAAAATCGAAGTTTTCGAACTTTGTTTTTTTGATATTGTGACCACTTAAAATGACCATCCAAGGTATGTAAAGCATGTTTCAGGCCAAATGTACATGTTTTTCACCCTATTTGGGTATTAGATTGGGGGGGCGGGGGGGGGGGGGGGGGCTCCCAGGGGATTGGTACACAACCTGCTCATGCAGTTTTTCACGTTGGGCAGCTCAAACATCGAAGTTTTCGAAACTTGTTTCTTTGATACCGTGATCACCTAAAATGATCATCCAAGGTATGTAAAGCATGTTTTAGGCCGTATTTATGTAGTTTCCACCCTATTTGGGGTGTGTGTTGCTCGGGGTGGATTCTCTGCGAGGTGGACTTGCCGAAGGCAATAGAATTTCCGAAACTTACTTTTTTGACATCGTGACCACTTAAAATGACCATCCAAGCTATGTAAAGCATGTTTTAGGCCGTATTTACGTGTTTTTCACCCGATTTGGGTATTAGTTCCGGGGGGGGGGGGGGGGCTTCCAAGGGATTGGTACACAACCTGCTTATGCACTTTTTCACTATGGGCAGCTCAAAAATCGAAGTTTTCGAAACTTGTTTTTTTGATGTTGTGACCACTTAAAATGACCATCCAAGCTATGTAAAGCATGTTTTAGGCCGTATTTACGTGTTTGTCACCCAATTTGGGTATAAGGGGGGGGGGGTCTCCCAAGGGATTGGTACACAACCTGCTTATGCAGTTTTTCACCCCGGACAGCTCAAAAATCGAAGTTTTCGAATCTTGTTTTTTTGATATTGTGACCACACAATATGACCATCCAAGGTATGTAAAGCATGTTTTAGGCCGTATTTACGTGTTTTTCATCCGATTTGGGTATTACGTCCGGGGGGGGGGTCTACCAAGGGATTGCTACACAACCTGCTTATGCAGTTTTTCACCCTGGGCAGCTCAAAAATCGAAGTTGCCTGGGGTAGATCTCTGCGAGGTGGACTTGCCGAAGGCAATAGAATTTTCGAAACTTGTTTTTTTGATATTGTGACCACCCAAAATGACATTTCAAAGTATGCAAAGCATGTTTTAGGCCGTATTTACGTGTTTTTCACCCTATTTGGGTGTTAGGTCGGGGGGGGGGGGGGGCTCTCCCAAGGGACGGGTGCACAAGCTCAAAAATGGAAGTTTTTGAAACTTGTTTTTGTGATATTGTGACCACCCAAAATGACATTTCAAGCTATGCAAAGCATGTTTTAGGCCGTATTTACGTGTTTTCACCCTATTTGGGTATCAGGTCGGGGGGGGGGGGGGTCTCCCAAGGGACGGGTGCACAACCTGCTTATGCAGTTTGTCACCCTGGGCAGCTCAAAAATCGAAGTTTTGGAAACTTGTTTTTTTGATATTGTGACCACCCAAAATGACCATCCAAGCTATGCAAAGCATGTTTTAGGCCGTATTTACGTGTTTTTCACCCTATGTGGGTATCAGGTCGGGGGGGGGGGGGGTCTCCCAAGGGACGGGTGCACAACCTGCTTATGCAGTTTTCACCCCGGACAGCTCAAAAATGGAAGTTTTCGAAACTTGTTTTTGTGATATTGTTATCACCTAAAATGACCATCCAAGGTATGTAAAGCATGTTTTAGGCCGTATTTACGTGTTTTTCACCCGATTTGGGTATTAGGTCCAAGGGGGGGGGGGGGTCTCCCAAGGGATTGGTACACAACCTGCTGATGCAGTTTGTCACCCTGGGCAGCTCAAAAATCGAAGTTTTCGAAACTTGTTTTTTTGATACCGTGATCACCTAAAATGATCATCCAAGGTATGTAAAGCATGTTTTAGCCGGTATTTATGTAGTTTCCACCCTATTTTGGGTGTGTGTTGCTCGCGGTAGATTCTCTGCGAGGTGGACTTGCCGAAGGCAATAAAATTTCTGAAACTGATTTTTTTTGATACTTTGACCATCCAAAATGATCAAATATCCCATGTGAAGCATGTTTTAGCCCCCTTTTATGCGTTTTTCACACTATTTGGGTGTTGGGGGTGGGGTGGCTCCCAAGGGGTCTACGGCGCAACCTGCTTATGCAGTTTTCCCGCCTCAGCAGCTCAAGAATGGTTGTCCCTCTCCCCTCTTCGAGGTGCCCTGCCGAAGGCAATAGAATTTTTTCAGATTTTTTTTTAGCTTTTTTTGACTGGGGTTTATCAGATTTTAAGAGGTTTTCCTAGGTTTCACGAGGTTTGACTAGATTTTGCGAGGTTTTACTACATTTTACGAGGTTTTACTAGATTTTATGAGGTTTTACTAGATTTTACAAGGTTTTACTAGATTTTACGAGGTTTTACTAGATTTTAAGAGGTTTTACTATATTTTACCAGGTTTAACTAGATTTTACGAGGTTTTACTAGATTTTCCTAGGTTTTACTAGATTTTATGAGGTTTTGCTACAGCGCATACGGGGTTTCACCAAATGCCCGTCCACGTGCCACAGGTTGCGTCCCAGGAGCGCCACGCAGCGCAGCAGCGGCAGCAGCGGATTAGCCGGCAGGGGTTCCGCCTGTCCAGCGGCGCCAACGCCCAGGACGTGATCACCGTGGACTACTTCCTGAACTCCTGCGACCATCCCACGCGGCAACAGAACCGCCTGGCGCTGCAGGAGAAGATCCGCCGGAGCGTGGCCGCGCACCAAGAGGTATGGCCCTGGGAGGGGGGGGGGGTACAGTGTGAAGAGCAGTATTCGATTTTCTGTACCTTTGACTTTAGACTCCGCAGTTGTTGATTCCTGCTTTGTCTGAATCTTCTCATTCGGGTCAGGGTCATCACCACAGAGATACAGCGTGTGCACTGCCCATCTTGTTTGCAGACTTTGGCGAAAGGCCCGTAGGGCCGGACATTCTGGTTTGTGATCAGCCTTGATCTCTTTTTGGCTGTGCAATGCTGTTGCTTGCGCAATTTCCCTGAGCGCAATCCCCACTTGACACACCCACGTGTCTGCACGGGGGGGGGGGTGGGGAGGGCGGGGGGTGAGGCGGTGCTTGGCGGTTTGAAAGCCTTTGAGGGAAACGAACGCGCGGTGCGCGCGGTGCTATGCGCGGTGTGCGCGCGGTGCGCACGGTTTGGCGCGCGTTGTTTTATTAACCCACCATTTTTTCATTTAGTCACTGCGGGCTGTAAACACCACTCTCCCACAAGCATAAGTACAGCTTGTGGGAGGGCAGCGGGATCAAAAATTTGTGATCATCCACCTCCTTCGGCAAGGGCAGGCACACCCGGAGACCGTCGCCCCTGACGATGATGGGTGTGGAGTTGTGAGCCCAGCACCGCAGAAACCAAGGTGCTGAATCCTACTTTTCAGATTGGCTACCTTCACTCCTTTGGTTCTTTGCATTACAGCTCACATCTCTTTTTTTGCTATTCTTGTGCAATGCCCCAACATTGTGAAACGAATGCTTCATAGGATTGGGCACCCTATGGGGCACCTCACAGGAATGAGCACCCCGTGGTTCGAAACGCGAAACGTGTCGAAACGAATGCTCCGCAGGTTTGGGCACCCATGCGGGGCACCCTCCTCGGTGGTGGGCCGTGCCGAGGAGGTCTCTTTGAGCTCAACACCCCCCCCCGGCAGGGGGTGTGGGCAGCTACAACCACCATTGCAATGGTGAGGAGGATGGAGTGGAGGCCTCCGTTGTTGTATGTGAACCCCTGAAGCCACCGTGTTTCTGCCACACTGAAAATCAGCCAGAAGTGCATAAAACAGCAACCCAAAAACGAGCGCGCGGTGCGCGCGCGGTGCGCGCGGTGCGTTTGTTTCCCTCTTTGGGAGGCGATGTCTGGGGGGGGGTACACATCGGGTGGAGGGCCGTTGGGGGCGGGTGGCCGGGCTGACTGTCACCCCAAAGACGCCCCCCCTAGTGCCCCCCCTTTGATACCCGCAGACCGCTGCTGCCACTGTCCCCGTGGCCGCAGGTGCTGCAGGAGCTGAAGCCCAAGCCCAAGAAGAGCAAGCGGGACCCGCAGCACGCGTACAAAGTGGGCCTGGACGTGAGCACAACGGACACCAACACGTCCCCCTCGTTGGCGAGCTACTCCCGGTGGAGCCGCACGCCGTGAGCCGGCGCCGTGTCAGCCCCGCCCCAGCCCCGCGCCTCGTCCCTTGATGCCTCGCGGGTTCGGGGGTTCGCGGGTGCATGGCAGCGGTTGGGCTTGCGGGGGGGCTGTTGGCTGTCACTCCGCGTTGGGCTCTGAGGGCGTCCACACCCCCGTCGGCCTCTGCGGCACCGGTCCACAACCCCCACCCCCACGGCGCATCCTCCGACGGAACGCCCCCCGGGTCCACATCCGCGGCAGACCGGGCGCTGCCCTAACCCCCCAGCCCCCGACCCCTCGGCGCCCACAATCGCTGCCGTCGCCCCCTCACATGGGCGGTCTCTGGAGGCACCATCTGCAAGCGGCAGAAGACCGGTCCGTCACGCCAGATGACTCGGCGACGCGAGGAGGGCGGGTTCGATCCCCTGTTGCGGCGAATGGGGGGATGGGGGAATGAGCGGGCGACCTCCGGACGGACACCTTTTCTCCCTCCGGCAGCGGCCCTCGTGCCCAGGGCACCCGTGCAGTCATGCTGACGGGATTTGCCCCGCGACGCGAGAGCCCGCGGGGCACCGCGTCGGTGTGCTCGTGGTCGTATCGCCCGGGTGCCGTCCCCGGGCCTGTGCCCATGGGCTTTGGGGGGTCGCAGCGACGCCTCCGCCGGGCGTTGGTGGGCGTGAGGGCCCCGGGCCGCAGCCCTCCTGCGGTGCACTGTTGCGGCGCCGCCGGTGGAGCATGGGGCATCCCGACGGCGCCCCCCCCCCCCTCCCCTCCCCCATCGCGGCGTTCCTCGAGGGACGGCCTCGGGTTTTTTTTTGGTCCTGCGATGAAAGTCCGGGACCGCCAAACCACTGATTATTACCCGCCCAACGGGTGGCTGTGAAGCCCCAAGCGCTTCGGGGGACTCCCATAGCTCAGCAGTCGTGGGGTGCGCACCGTGCGCCGTGCGCGCGCTGTCCGGAAAAGTGGGCTGTGCTCCACCACCCGCAGCCACAGGTCCCAGGGTCCTGAACTCTGCACCCCCGATGCGGTCTTGAATGGATCATGCACGCTTCTGTAGGGGGGTGGTTTTCAGGGGTGTTCCCGGGATAAACAACGGAATGATTGGCGCTGTGCGACAACGCCCCCATGGGCCCAGATGTCTCACAGGATGGCCTGGATTCGACTGCAGCCACCGTCTTGCCCCACCCTATTGGGCGCCATCTCGGGCGATGCTTTCCGCATTTGCCGTTTGGCACCCCGCGCCCGACAGCACGTGCTCCCTCCTCCCACGTATGGCACAGGGAGCACTCCCTTTCTTCGGCACACCTCCCTTATGACCTCGGTTGGCAGCCTTGTTCCAGCCACTCTGACCGCTTTTTGGTGGTAGACAACCAATTTGAAGCATCGAGTGGTTGTGCCTGCAACTTTGCGTGTGCCACGGCGTCCCCGTGGCTGATGTTCCCCTTTTGAGGAGGTGCTGGGGTTCGCATGCAACCCTCTGGGGTGCTGCGGGGTGTCCACGCTACATTCTCTGTAGGGGTGATGTTGCTGTGTATACGGGGCTGTAGTTGACAACGTGACGTGGAATGCCCACTGCCCAGCACTACATGAGCTGCGTGCCTTTGCAGCTCTCGCGGCAGATGTGCATGTGCGCGCGCGCACGTGTGCGTGTGTGTGTGTGTGTGTGTGTGCGTGCGCGCGCGCGCGTGCAGCACTATTGTGCCACTGCACCGCTATTCTGTTGTTGCCCAGAGCCAGATATAAACAACGTTAATGTGGGAAGGGGAAAGCGGGCAGGTGACTCCATCACCATGCGCGGTGTGGACGTTGGAGATCACACGCATCCGTGGCGTAGTGTGTACACGCCTCGGTCTGCCGCGTGGCGCCGACGCACCCTCGTCCACTCCACGGGGTCCCAGTTCACTTTCCCCATGGCCTGCACTGCCACAGGGGCACACGCAGTGCGTCTGTCGGCTTTGCCGTAGGCGCAGCACCTGCACGCCTGCTTCCCGCAGAACGGCGCCGAGCCGCCTGTGGTCATCACTTTTTCTTTGACTGTCTGCCGCCTGACGAGATTCATCGAACGTCCGGTGCCTGTCCCTGCCAGCGCTGGTTCGGGACGTATTACTTCAATTGTGTGTGTGTGTGGGGGGGGGGGGGGGGGGCAGGGACAGGGAAGACCCACCCTGAGGTAAATTTGCAGAGCCTCACGCTCTGTCTGCTATGCAGGCGTGACCGCTTGCCCAAGGCTGCCGTTGAGCTGCTGGCCCTGCTTCTCTTCACACAGAAATGCGCCTAGTGCAGGCGGGACATGCTACTGTTTTTGTTCTGCTTTGCACCTGACGAGATCTAGTACATCCAGACCAGTCTTCTCTGTGCTCTGTTTGTCGCCGAAGTGTGTGTGTGTGTGTGTGGGTGGGTCAACTGCAATGCTGTTGTCTTTTCCTGCTGCTCTCTTGTGTGTGCGCGAGTGTGATCCAGTGCGCAGCACCGTTGCTCTTTCTGTCGCCTGGTTGTCTGAGCGCCAACATGTTTGCTCCTCTGATGAGGATGCTGGAGACTTGTACCCACAGTGCCTCCGGGTGCACTTGTATCCGCATTGGGTATCTGTTGGTTCTTGTTCCCAACACTAAGTGTGTGTGTGTGTGTGTGTGTGTGTGTGTGTGTGTGGTTGGGTGGAAGCACCCACCACAGATCGTTCCTGTATTTGTCTGCATGTCTGCATGGAAGGGACAGTCTGGTGGACATCAACCTTCATAAGCACCATCGCGCTTGCGCTGTGCCCTCTTGCACCCTCAACGGAAAGGGCACGTGCCGCACGGAACCCGAAGCATTCTTTCGTTTCAGGGGAGCAGGACGTGGAGACTAGTGTTGTACGGTTGTCGCCCAATGGAAGTGGCGAACATGAGTTTGCCGGGAGCGAAAGTGAGGGTAAGGCGGGAGAACGGGGGACCGATGAATCAAGTGTTGTTGACGTCGCGCACTTCTCAAGCCCCACTTCGGTTTGAATCATGGCCGCGTCCTGAGCATGCAGGGCAGCGCCGGCGATGGACGAACTGGATGCCATGCTGTTGTGCATTGTACCACACATGAATGTCGTCCACGTGCTGTAATACCTTCAGCAGGTGAACCGAATGAGAGGGAGGGGCGCCGGGGTGCTTGGGAAGGGGGGAGGGGGTTATCCCCACCGCCCTCTCCAGGGCGCCCAGCCTATGCCCAGCTGCTGCCTCCCTGACGGCAAGTTCCAGCTTCAATGGCATTTGTAACCGACAGTAACCGCCCCAACCGCTTTGGCAACCTCCTCCAACCGCCTGTCTAACCGCCTCTGGGGCCGCCTCTGAGGCCCCTCCGCTTCTAATGCATCCCTGCCTGGGGGCCAAGCTCAGAGGAATGAAATGCCGGTGAGCATTCTTGTTGGGTGAGGCCGGCTCCGGATCAGCGGAGCCAGTCCCAGAACTACCGGGGCCAGCCCCGGATCAACCGGGGCCCAACCCCTTCAGCCAGCACTTCCCACATGTCCAGGGCTGCTCTGCAGTTCCTGAGGAGGTTCTCCAACCGCTTTTCTTTGCCCTGTTCTTGTCTCGCGATTCTCCATGTGCGTGTGTGTGTTATATTATTCTGCCTCTACCCTGGCCCTGACACACGTGGGATGTGGTATTGTTTGCATTTAGTGTGTGCGCGCGTGTGTGTGCGCGCGCGCGTGTGTGTGTGTGTGCGCGCGTGCGTGTGTCCGCAGAAAGGCGCCTAGCCTTCATGACGATGTCTACATTGTTCTGATGGCCTGACGAGAAGCTGAGCAGTGCCCTGTTTGCCTTCAGGGGTTTTTGCGTTGGGAACTTCTTGCATAGTGTGTGTGTGTGTGTGTGTGCGCGCGTGCGTGCGTGCGTGCGCGCGCGCGCATGTCTGTGGTCGACGGCCGGCGGCAGTGCTTTCCGATGGTGCCGTACTGTTCTCTCCTTCTTCTTGTCCACCGCAGAACGAAAGGCGTCCAGGGTGCTCAGCCGCTCCTGGAGCTTGCTTGTTGGTTTGTTGTAGTGCGTGGGTGGGATGCCCCTCGTTCTTGTGTGTGTTGACCACCGCCCGTTTGCCACGCCCATCGTGCGGGTTCATCTCTGGCGGGATCGGGCCGCGCGCGCTGCAGACTCGAGTCACTTGGGCGCCGGGGTGCTTGGGAAGGGGGGGGGGTCATCCACCGCCCTCTCCAGGGCGCCCAGCCTATGCCCAGCTGCTGCCTCCCTGACGGCAAGTTCCAGCTTCAATGGCATTTGTAACCGACAGTAACCGCCCCAACCGTTTTGGCAACCTCCTCCAACCGCCTGTCTAACCGCCTCTGGCGCCTCTGAGGCCCCTCCGCTTCTAATGCATCCCTGCTTGGGGGGCATGGTACACGGCCTTCATCCCATGGGCTGGCCATCGCCACAAACCGCTGCCAGCTCTCGGTCTCCCCAGTCCCCACCCCCCCAAGCGCCGCCCGCCCCCCCCCCCCCACCGCACCGCACAGTGAGTGCTGGGGGGGTGCACGGCTGTGACGGCCTTTGACGGCCCACTTGATCACTGACCACTGCTTCCAGTCCCCGTCCTCACCCCGCTTGACCCCGGAAACTGACCTCGACGGACAGGCATGTCCCACAAAAGGACATGGCACTGGTCCCGAACACCACGATGACCGACACACTGTCATGGAACTGGCCCCCACCCCCCCTTTGGACGCGCGCGCGCGGCGCGGCGCGGCGCGCAAAAATGTTCCCATTTTAGCCGGGAGTGAATTAGGGTGGATTCGGCTTAACAATGGAGGGAAAGGTGTATTCGAAATTGTGGGTCGAGCGGGGGTGTTCCCAGCGATACACCCAAATGGTGCCAAAATGGCCCTAGCAAAGAAGCCTTTGACGGCAAAGAGGGCCTGCCGTTGGGCCTCGGACCGGCCCTGGGGTGGGCCCGTGCGCTGCTTCATCTCCACGAGACCGAAAGTGATGACGTGCGAAGGAGGGCCGGGTGGTGGGTCCGCACGCTGTGGTACTGGGGCAGTGCAGTACATGAATCCGTCCAAAAAGGCTGTGACAAAAAGGAGGGAGGGAGGGAGGGAGGGAGGGAGGGAGGGAGGGAGGGAGGGAGGGAGGGAGGGAGGGAGGGAGGGAGGGAAGGAGGGAGGGAAGGAGGGAGGGAGGGAAGGAGGGAGGAGAGGAGGGGCGCTCCCGCCCCCCGCCCCCCGCCCCCGCCCCCGCCCTCCCTTTAACCCACGTCTCCACGCACGTGGTAGTATGCAGGCAGTGAGTAGCTGGCGACAGCTGCGGATGAATCTTCATGATTTACAGCAATACCACAGCTAATTGCCTCAGGTGATCTGTACATACCAACACCAAGCCAATGTACATACCTGATTCACTCCGATACCGTTGCAGTGGAAATAATGATTGTGCCCCTCCCTTTAAAGGGCACAGTGGCCAGATGTCAACAAACAAGCATGAGGCGTTAAGACCAACAACGGCATGTGAGGGGGCCGAGTTGAGAGTTGTGTTGTGATGTTGACTCAGCCGCAGAGCCCGTACTTTGCGCCATTGGGTGCTGTAGCCAGTCTGAACCGCGCGCTGTGAGCAGGCTTTCAATGTGATATTGGCCCTACCTCACAACGAGGAAGGGGCACTCTGTCACGCTCCTCCGTTCCCTACCCCTTGCCCCATCCATGGACCCTTCCAAGCCTCGGGGACCCGTCATCATTCGGCGTGCCCCCGTGCACCCTCTGCCTTGCAGTGCCCCCCGTTTCCGCACTCCAGTGGACTGGGGGCAGTGATGCCTCCACAGTCCGCGTGGAATCCAAGTGAAATTCCCGCTCCGTGGCGAGTGCACAGGCTCGGGCATCGGGTCCCTGGCTAACCGTCCTGCTGCGGGGCACTACTAACCAGACCTTTGATGTTCTTTGACTCAACTGCCCCCACCCCCCGTATTCGTGTTGCACATGTGAAGGATGACCTGCAGCGGCATCGGTCGCGGTCTCCGGCAGTCCGAATTGTCTTACGTCTGGCGATCTGTGGTCTCGTGGCGCAGTGCAGTGTGCATGGCAGAAGGAATAGGGGCATCCTGCGGGAAACCGGGCTCATAGGGGTTTGCGCCACCAAAAAAAGGCCCTTTTCATTGGCGTCTGGGTTCAGGCGGCTGGAGGGTGACCTTGGTTGTGGACAGTTTGCGGGCTTGTAACGGTTTGCGCGGCACGTAACTGGTTTGTAACGGGTTTATGCCGCGTGTAATAACGTGTTTGTAGCCGCAGCGCGTAATTGGGTTGTAACGGGTTTGCGCGGCGCCTTACCGCTACACGCCTCGTGAACCTATTACATGCAAGTGTCATTGGGGAGCAAATCCTATCACATCCTCCAGTGCGCCTGCCTCTCGTATTTTTTGTGTTGTGTTCCCTGTTTCATACCGACTCTGCATTCTTGCACTGTGTTTTGCAACCTGCGAGTCGAGAAAGTATTCAATTTTCTGGATACCTCTGGATACCTCAGATTTTCCCCACTTTTCCACCGGATACTTGGATACCAACTTTTTTGCACGAGCATACTTGTGCTATTAATGTTCCTAAGCAGCCACTTATTTATTTCAATGTGTCACATGGTTGTGTCATGTGGCAGGTGTAATGTGTTGTCACCATCGTGGAGGTCCAATTTGCAGACCACAAGTCAGTGTGGGAGCATTCAATGGTTCAATGTTGTTTTTGCCCTTTGCACGTAGCTCCCCCGGTGGTGGGTGGTTTTCAGGGTTTTTTACCATTGGGCACTGTGAGCGCGCTTTGCAGCAACACCCCCTAGACTAGACCAATATTGGGCTTTCTTATGTGCGCCACCCCCCCCCCCCCATTTCTTTTGCATAAGGTATCCACGAAGAACCAATGAACTGATGCAGTTTGAATGATGATTGCACCCCCATTTCTTTTGCCCTGTCGGGAACCTTGTCGTTGGCCGAGTCGGGAACTTCTGGTCTTTGTAGATGTGTCTGGGATGATTTGTATTCTGTACTGACCAAAAGACATTGAGGTCTGTGTGCAACTCTTTGCAGATTCAAGCCTAGGAAGTATCCATATTCGGAGTATCCGAGTATCCAGCAGGCCACGGAAAAATGGGGGAAAATGGGGGGAAATGGGGGGAAATGGGAAAATGTTGCATGTACATCATGGAAAATGTATGAAAATGTTCCAACAAGAAAGAAAAATTTAGAAAATGGGTAGAAATGGGGGGGGGGGAATGGGTGAAAAACGGGACACAGTCAGACAACTTCTGCATTTTTCCAGGTCCCATTTCCCCCATTTTCCCTAAAGGTCACCAATTTCCCTGCAGGGCCGTTAATAAGTGACCCTGTTCCTATTATTGACCGTTAGTAACGGGTCTGTGCGGCGCGTAACTGGTTTGCAACGGCTCTTATCGGGTTTGTAACGGGCGCACGCGACCTGACCGCTAGGGGTCGATGCCTTGACCTCCAACGTTTCAGCCATGCTGCCACCCGAACCCTTGATGCATCTGAGCCGGGACTATCAGGATCATTCTTATGATGCCACCTGCTCCCCCGTGAGCCCATGTGCATCGCCCCCCGAAGTCTTGTGGGCAGGCCTGCGCTTGAAGGAGGGGGCGGCCAAAGGGCAGTGCAGCGACCGCTTGCAGAACTGGCCAATGAAAGGATGAAAGGCGGCATGATGAAAAGGAGACACGGTGACAACACAAAGGAAGGCAATATTGATTAGTGTGAACACTGTGGTGTGCATGGAAATTATGATGAGAAGATCGATGCTGCCACTCACGTAAATTGCAATGCTCACCAGACGTTGAAAACGGTTGAGCTCAGCAGGGCTGATTGATGTCAAGCACTGGCGAAAGATAAACGCAAGTTTTAAGCCACTTCACAGGTTTGCAATGCGGAACCAACAATGATCATGGGTCATCCAAAAGTCTCAGCAGTTGTGTTGTGCGAGCTTGTTGCTTTATAGCATTGGCAGCATGCATCCAGGAGCCACCAAGAATTAATCGCACTCAGCTACGAGCCTCCAAGAATCAACAGCATTCATCCACCAATCTGTAGGACCCCACAACAATCATCCAGAAGCCCCCACATATTAACATCAACCATGCTGGGGTGTCCAAAATTTTGTTTCCTGGGATCAATATTTCGGAATTATGTACTTTCTGCAACGAAAATCTGTATGAATCCCTGGCATGGGCCGCAGCCGCCTACTGACCACACCCACACCTGTCTATATCCACAGGGGGAGCGTTAGCGCCCCTGGCGTGTGCCAGGCATCTTTTTGGGCCCATTTCCCACCCATGACCATTTTTGACTCCCTCCCTGCTTTGCCTCACCCCATATCCACACTGAACAATCCACAAATTGAGTGACCCCTTGAGTTGGGGATATGGACTCACAATCCAGGTGCTGAATGTATTAACACCCACACCCTTCAGGATAATTCTCCTTGTTACGCGCATGAGAAGTGATATGCATTGATGTTGAATTCAGCGAGTTCGCCTTATTCAGCATGCTTTGCAGGGAAGGTTTGCGGTCCACTCTGGTCTACTCTGGGGGGCTTCTCTCTGGGAGGGTGAATCTGGGATTAAAGTCGGGCAAACTCTCCCCCACAGATGCATGGGCAATGCGAAAGCGTAATTTGGCCAGCCCAGTTGAGCCAATCAGTAATTTTGTTACCGGATTGGAGAAATAACCCCCCCAAGATTGTGGTGGTGTTGTTGCGTGGCATCCTAACACAGTGAACACATACCCTCCACGATCATGGGGTTGATTCATTCACTTCATCAAACACAACTGTTGTGACGCGGTGGGCATGCCATAGCCCCATCGCCCGGAGATGTGCGCTTCACCACACGATTTGTCCAACCGTACCATATGCCTTTGACACTACCGTCATCCAATCATGGTCACTGCGTCTCGCCTCGCAGTGTGAGGATGCTCTTAGCCCTGCGCACACGCGATGCAAGCTTTGGGTGCGTCAAGGGACCAGAGGGACTGGTGTCGCTCGCCTAGGAGGTGGCAAGCAACTGCTTGATGTGCCCATTTGCTGCTGTGCTGAAAGTATAAATCAGCTATCGTTGTCCTGAAACAACATATCTTGCCCCTCACTTTCTGAGTGCCTATTTTTTTTAGTGCTTCTTCTCTTTGTCTCTCTTTATTGTTGTCGACTGTGTTACTAAACGCTCGGCATGACTCAGATTGAGAAGGGATCCTTTGTTGTAACATTTCTGAGCGAGGAGGAGATGCTGGTGGGGAAGGTGGTGCGTATAGAGAAGACTAAGGGCACCCCTCAATGTGAGCTTGACTGGTACAAGGAAACCAAAACCAATTCTTTCCGCCACGAAAAAGAGGAAAAGCCATGGGTTGAGCCCCTAACATCTCTCATGCGAGTCACGATGAAGGAGAAGAGCGCAGGTACATGGTGCCTCGGTGAAAAAGACCGCAGTAAGCTATTCAAGTCATGGGCAGAGTCCGATTTCCATGTCGACACATTCGTGGCTGCTTTGGGCGAGGATTCAGAGTTACGCATTGGGAAAGTGTGCAAAGTCGTGAAGAAGGACGGGAAGAAGCTCTACCATTTGCAGGAGTATGCTGAGGATGAGAATGAGGCCTGGGCACCCAAGTCCAACGAGGCGGACGTTTGGGTGGCGGATGCATCCGACCTCATTGTCGCGACGCTTCAGCCTCAGGGCAAAGGAGACCAGCTGCAGCTTGAAACAGATATGGAGGACATCGCGTCGGCCTTTGGAAAGAAGAACATCAAACGGAAGCGCACCAAGAGCCCGCGGAGCCCGAAGACGCCCAAGAGCCCTGCAAAGTCTCCAAAAGTCTCAAATGCTGCGAGCCCAAAGAAGCCAACATCTGTCAAGCGTTCTCCCAAGGCTGCTCAGGACAAGAAGCCAGTGGATGACGATGAGGATGAGGAGGCCATCCCCCGGTCACGCATGAAGTCTGCGCCCACCAAGAGCTCCCCTGCAGCTGCCGATGGCAAGGCGTCGAATGCGGAGGATGATGACACTGTGCCTTGCACGCGGAAGCTGCGGGGCCGAAAATTGGCTGCGGAGGACGATGACGATGCTGAGAAGGAGTCTGAGAAGAAGGAGATTTCTGAGACGTCAGAGGAGAATAAGATGGAGGTCGATGATGAAGCGGTGGTCAAGCCGTCCAGCAAAGCCGGTAAAGCCAAGAAGGAGGACAAGAAAGCCAAGCCGCAGGGCAAGTCGCGGAAACGAGCACGTGAGGAATCCGAGGATGAGGACAGTGAGGATGACGACGATGACGATTTCGAGGACAGTGGGGCTGACGACGATGACGACGATGAGGATGCGGAGGAAGAAGCCAGCCCACCTCCCAAGTCGAAGCGTCTCAAGCAAACGGTGCTGGCACCCGTCAGCTCTGCAAGCAAGAGCAAGCCACGTCAGGCCCGGCCAAGGCCCGCGCCCCGGTCCAAACGTACTGCGGACGACGACGGCGACGACGTCCCCGAGAAAACCGGCCGCCTGCGGTTCGGAGACGATTTGCCGGTGATCATAGAGCCCCAGGCGATGTTTGACGACCTTGTGGGGAAAACGCCGAAGCTGGCGGACTTGGCCAAGCGCCTGAACGGGCGCCCGTTAAGAGTGGCCACGATGTGCAGTGGCACCGAGAGTCCCATCTTGGCCCTCCAGATGACGTGCCGCGCGCTGAAGGAGAAGTACGGGGTCACGCTGCGCATGGAGCACGTCTTCAGCTGCGAGATCGAGCCGTTCAAGCAGGCCTACATCGAGCGCAACTTTGCCCCGCCCATTCTGTTCCGTGACATTCGGGAGCTCGGCAACCCCAAGGCCTCCACCGCCTACGGGTCCCTTGTGGATGTCCCCGGGGGCTGCGATCTTCTGGTGGCAGGCACGTCCTGCGTCGATTACTCAAACCTCAACAATGAGAAGAAGGACTTGGACGCGGCCGGAGAATCCGGACAGACTTTCCGTGGGATGATGTCTTGGGTCAACAAGTTCAAGCCCCCGATCGTGATCCTGGAGAACGTCTGCGGGGCCCCGTGGGACCGCGTTCGGGAGTACTTCGAGCAGCACGGGTACCACGCAGAGTTCATGCGCGTCGACACCAAGATGCACTACATCCCCCACACGCGCACGCGCGTCTACCTGTTCGCGACCCTGGCCAAGGACGCCCGGCTGCCGGAGAAGTGGAAGGACATGGTGCGCAGCCTCGAGCGGCCCTCCTCCAGCGTTCTGGAGGCGTTCCTGCTCCCCACCGACGACCCCCGCGTGCACAACGCCCACCAGCGGCTGGCGGCCCCGGCGTCGGAGCGGGCCCGGCCCCGCACGGACTGGGGCCGCTGCGAGAGCCGGCACCAGCGGGCCCGGCTGGAGGAGGCCCTGGGGGTGAAGCGCCCGCTCACCGGCTGGGAGGAGGGGGGGCGCTGCACGCTGCCGGACTACGCCTGGAACGACTGGGGCCGCGCCCAGACGGACCGCGTGCTCGATCTGATGGACATCGACTACCTGCGTCAGGTCTTGTGCTTGTGCCCCATGCCTCCGGGCAGGCCTGTGCCCGTGCCTCTGTATGTGCCTGTGCCCGTGTCTGTGCCTGTGCCCGTGTCTGTGCCTGTGCCCGTGCCTGTGCCTGTGCCCGTGCCCGTGTCCACACGCATCGGCGCACAGGCACTGCCACTAGCATGTGCCAGCTCAGATATGAACGGATGGAGCAGGGTCCGACTGAGCCACAAACTGGACGTGGCACGTTCCTACTGAGTTCTGGTGGTGCAGGGGGCGGGTATTACTCAGTGGCCCTTGAGACTGGGCCGGCTGCTATTGAGAACCGGTTAAGGCATGCTCATCAGCATAGACATAGACATGTGGAGCCCTCGTTTGTACTATATGCCCTACTTCTTGAACCAGGCGGTTGCCTGAGAGCTCACATTACACTCTTTGAACTTGTTGAGCCTGAAAAAAAAATAGACATGTGCACGCGTCCCTGTCCCCGTGACCCGTGCCCGTGCGCACGCCTGTGCCGATGCATATGCAACCCGTCTCGCAGGCCGCCCTGGGGCAGGACCCCGCCTACAAGACGTTGGTCTGGAACCTGAGCCAGAACGTGGACCGCACCACCGGCAGCGTCCGCCCCGGGATCTGCCCCTGCCTCACGCCCTGCATGGTGCCCTACGTCACCAACCGCGGGGGCCCCCTCGTGGGGCTGGAGGCCCTGTCGCTGCAGGGCATCCCGGTGGACGACCTGCTGCTGACCCGCGAGTCCGAGGACCAGATGGCCGACCTGGCGGGCAACGCCATGACCACGACGGTGGTCGGCACCTGCATCGTCTCGTCCCTGGTCCTGTGCAGCGAGTTCCTGCTGCAGTACAAGCCCCCGGGCTACAAGCCGCCCCCCTCCGGGAACGCCGCGGACGCCGAGCTCGCCCCTCTGGAGGAGGTGGAGCGGTCCACGCCCCTCGACCTGTCCTGCGAGGACCAGCTCTCCGCCGAGCCCTTGGTCCTCACGAAGGCCGGCGCGACCCCCGTCGCCGACCTCCTGTCGCGCGCGCAGCGCAGCGCCCGCAAGTGCGTCTGCGAGGCCCGCACGGGGGTCGCGGACGCGGTCCAGGTCTGCCGGGACTGCGGCCACACCACCTGCACGAAGTGCGGGGGCCGCCCGGAGCACAACTACGCGGCCCTGACCGACGAGCGCGAGTCGCCCCGCGCCTTCGAGGCGGTCCTGAAGGCGGCGCTCCCGATGCAGGTCCGCATGCGGGGGCTGACCGAGGCCCTCCTGAAGCCGCTGCAGCCGCCGGCCGACCAGTGCGAGAGCGATCTGTGGCAGGGCTGGCTCGAGGCCGTGCGGGGCATCGACGGGGCCGTGTTCCTGTTCAAGCGCCTCAACCGCGCCGAGGTCTGGACGGCCACGTACACGTCCGCCGCCGGGACGCTGGAGCTCATCCTGAACCAGCAGAGCCCCGAGTGGCACCTCACGGCCGCCCCCCCGACCCAGCCCGGGCCCCTGCGCACGCAGCTGCTGCAGCCCTGCGCGCGCATGCGACTGGACCTCCGGGGCAAGTCCCTCCTGGACGGGCGCTGGCAGGTCTACGCGCCGCTGCACACCACTCTGAAGGCCACCATCGCGGGCCAGGGCGAGCGGGTGGACTCGTGGGAGGCCAAGCTGGGGCTGCAGGGCGACTTCGCGGGCACCAGGCGCTGGAGCGAGCTGCGCGTCACGTGCGACGCGCGCGCGGAGGAGCTGTTGGACAGCGGCATCAGCGGCGTGTACCGGCTCCTGGACCGGTGCGCCACGGCCATGGGGGCCCTGCACAAGAAGGAGGCGGAGGGGGATGCGCTGCCCATGTACCTCTTCCTGGACCCCACGCGCAGCGGGGGGTCCACCGAGGACTACTTCGTGTTCTCCCACAACCACCGCCGCCTCGCGTTCGGGGAGATCCGCGGGGAGGTGGCCCGCCTGGAGAACGCGTGGCGCCCCGGCGGCGACAAGCCCCAGGCCGTGACGTGCCGCATCACGGGCCGGTGGTGCCCGGTGCAGGACCTCGGCATCGCCATCCTGCCCGCCGACGAGGCCACCGTCGCGGTCCCCAAGTCGCCGCTGCGGGTGCCCCTCACCCTCGACGCCTGCGCGTCCGCCGTGGCCGTCCTGAAGGCCGAGTTCCCGCTGGCGACGGTGGACCGCGTGTGGCCCGAGGGCGCGTGGCGGCAGCTGAACCTCACGCGGTCCAAGGCCACGTTCGAGGCGCTGGCGTGGGTGACGCAGCGGCTGGGCATCCCGGAGCCGCTCAAGACGTGGGTGTCCGGCGAGATCCCGGCGGAGCACACCGGCCGGTGCGAGCGGTGCGCCCCGTCCCCCCCGAGCCTTCTGTGGGTCAACGCCGGCAAGGGCAAGCTCGAGCCCCGCGAGGACAGCAAACAGGCCGGGGCGTACGAGCAGGCCCTCAAGCACCGCCCGCAGCCCTTCGCGGTCGCGATCCGCCGCGACGGCGCCAAGGGGCAGGTGCACGTGGCGCTGAACGTGGCCTCCCTCGTGCACAGCGCGCTCTTCGCGGTGCCCCGGGAGCTGCACGGGGCGGGTCGCGTGCGCTTCTCGTGGCGCGTGACGGACCACGCGGAGCACGCCCAGGACCTCCCGGTGCTGCAGCTGACCAGCAACCGCTGCGACCCCCAGAGCGCCCAGCCCCCGCATTTCAAGAAGTACCCCCTGCGGCCGGAGCAGCAGCGGTCGCTGTGGTGGATGCTGCAGCAGGAGGGCAGCGCCGAGCCCTTCGTGCAGGAGGAGGTCATGGAGGCCGTGCTGCCGCAGCTCGGCTGGCGCGCCGAGGCCCGCGTGGAGCTGCCGCGGCTGGTGCGGGGCGGCATCGTGGCCGACCAGGTGGGCTACGGCAAGACCGCCATCACGCTGGGCCTCATCGACGCGAAGCGCGGGAAGGCGGACCCGAGCCCGTGCCGCGCGCGCGGCCGCATCCCGACGGCCGCCACCCTCATCTTGGCCCCGCCGCATCTGATGCGCCAGTGGCCCAGCGAGGTGGCGAAGTTCACGGGCAAGCACCTGAAGGTCGTGACCATCAAGACCGTGGCCGACCTGAACCGCCTGACCGTCCGCGACGTGCAGGACGCGGACGTCGTCATGCTCGCCACCACCGTCCTCCGCAGCGACCTCTACTTCCGCCGTCTGGCGGCGCTCAGCGGGGCCGAGGACCTGCCGGGGAAGCAGGGCCGCTACTTCGACACCGTGTACAAGCGCGTGCTCGACGGCCTGGCGGACCGCGGGGAGCAGATCCAGGCGGGCGGTGACGGGGTGCGCGCGGCGCACGCGGCGGTGCAGGAGGCGGCGGAGCGCAAGGTGGAGGCCGTGCGGTCGGCGATGGAGATGCAGGACCAGCTCGGGAACACCGCCAAGCGGTTGGCCATGGGGAAGAAGGCGACGTACCGGACGGACGAGGCCTACAACGCGATGCGCGCCGAGAAGGCGGCCCAGAAAGCCGGGAAAACGGGCGACGACGAGGCCGAGGACAAGAAGAAGGCGAACGCCAAGGGCAAGGGCAAGGGCAAGGGCAAGGGCAAGGGCAAGGGCAAAGCCGACGACGACGAGGACTCGGCCTCCCCGTCCTCGTCCTCCGAGTCAGAGGGCTCCGACGCGGCACCCGCGAAGAAGCGCGCGAAGACCGCCGGGGGCGCGGCCAAGCCGCGCGAGGACGAGCGGGACCCGTGGGGCCTGGCGGACAAGCGCGTGCGGCAGGACTGGCAGGAGATGCGCTCCCCGCCCGTCGAGCTCTTCGCCTGGACCCGCGTGGTGGTGGACGAGTTCACGTACCTCGTGGAGCGGGACCGGAAGGTGGTGGTGTCGGGGCTGACGGCCACGTTCCGCTGGTGCCTGTCCGGGACCCCCCCCGTGAAGAACTTCAAGGACATCAGCGGCATGGCCCAGTTCTTGGGGCTGTACCTCGGCATCGACGAGGCCCCGGCGGCCGCGAAGGAGCAGACCCGGGCCGAGAAGTTCCGCTTCTTCCAGCAGGTCCACACGCCGCAGTGGCACGCCCGCCGCCACGCCGTCGCACAGCAGTTCCTGGACCGGTTCGTGCGCCAGAACATCGCGGAGATCGACGAGATCCTCGCGGAGGAGAAGGCGTGCCCGGTCGCGCTCACGCCCGCGGAGCGCGCGATCTACTTGGAGCTGGACCACCACCTGCAGGCCATCGACATGAAGACCAAGAAGTGCATCAAGAGCAAGCGCGGGGCCGACGGCGACCGCGAGGCTCGCCTGCGGTCCGTGCTCGGGGCCTCCGGGAGCGCGGAGGAGGCGCTGCTGAAGCGGTGCTCGCACTACGACCTCGCCGGCAACACGGAGAGCGCCAAGGCCGCGTGCCTCGGGATCGTGAAGACCCGGCAGCAGCAGCTCGACGACTGCGAGAAGGAGATGCGGGAGAGCGTAATGGACGCGTGCACGAAGTTCGACAACATCTGCGGCGATGACTCGGGGTATGGGAAGGACCCGGAGGAGCCCTTCACCCGCTGGCAGCGCAGCCTGAAGCTGACGGGGAAGGAGGGCTGCGGGGATGAGGAGGCCGGGGACCTGCTGCGGGAGATCTTGGCCGCGGGGCTGAAGGCCTTCGACAACAAGGAGAAGCACAAGAAGAAGGACAAGGCCATGCGGGCGGACACGAAGAAGGCGGAGGAGGACCTCAACGCGCGAAAGTGGGACCTGCGGGAGCAGGTGCACAGCCTCCGCCGCCTGCAGAAGGAGCTGGTGGGCCGCGTGCGCTCCCTGCGGTACTTCCGGGCCATCCGGGACCTGCAGTGCAAGGGGCTGACGGTCCGGTGCCCGGCGTGCAAGACGGAGCGCGTGCCGGTGGCGGAGCAGGTGATCCTCTCGTGCTGCGGGCACATGGGCTGCAGGGGCTGCATGGAGGAGTACGCCGACAAGCAGGAGTGCCCCACCCCCGGCTGCACGGTGGTCGTGCGGCCCACCAGCCTGATCATGGCGCAGTCCCTGGGCGCGGATCAGCACCACGAGGCGGGGGGCAAGCACGGCACGAAGCTGACCAAAGTCATGGAGCTGATCCAGACGCTCCCGAAGGACGACCGGGTGCTCGTGTTCGTGCAGTTCCCGGACCTCATGCAGCAGGTCGCCGGCGCGCTGACGGAGGCCGGGCTGAAGGTGCTGCAGCTGCGCGGCAGCGTGCACACGAAGACCGCGGCGCTGGAGGAGATGCAGAAGACGGACCTCGACAAGGGCGGCGCGCGCGTGCTGCTCCTGAACACGGGCGACGAGAGCGCCAGCGGCGCGAACCTGACGACCGCCAACCACGCCATCTTCGTGCACCCGCTGCTGACGGCCACGCAGCAGGAGTACACCGCGTGCGAGACCCAGGCGATCGGCCGTATCCGTCGGTACGGGCAGCAGAAGACGGTGAAGGTCTGGCGATTCGCGGCGCAGTTCACCATCGACGAGGACATTCTCAAGAACCGTTCGCGCGCATGGGACGACGGCATGCGGAAGCAAGCCGAGCTGAAGGTAAACCCCGAGCCGGACGCGCGCGCGACGCCCAAGCCCGAGCCCGAGCCAAAGATGTCGCTGGACGCTGAAGTCGCGGAGGCCGGCAGTAACGAGGGCGAGCCCCTCCCTGAGATCGAGGCCGAGAGCCCGCCAGCCAAGCCGTCCAGCAGCTCCCCCGCCCGCCCTCCCTCCAAGCGACCAGTGCCTCAGAGCCCCGCCGCCCCCGCAGGGGCCGCTACGAGGGGCAGCAAGCGGCCGGCGCCCGACACCCCGGCGTCCCCTCGTGCCAGTCCGAAGAAGGCCAAGGCGGCCCCCGCGAGCCCTGCGGCGCAGGCCAAGGCCGAGACCCCCGCCAAGCCGCCGGCGCCGTCCTCCGCCGCCAAGCAGGGCAAGCTGTCGGCTTTTTTCAAGAAGAAATAGGACGGATGTCGCGGGTAGTCACTGTGCCTCACGCACACTGGGACGCCTACGGGCGTGGCAGCCTCCCACTGCATCACCCGGTTTCAGACTCAGCTACTCCCCACTGCATGTCAGATCCGCTACCACAGCCACTGTGGGATCATCGTAGCACTGGACAGCTCTGACCCTTGATGCCGAGAGGTTATCTCGAGTACTCTGAAGTGAGCGGGCTACGCCAGCTCATCTTAGTCCGAACCCCCCCCCCAAAAAAAAGAAGAAATAGGACGGAGGTTGCGGATAGTCCCAGGCCGGGGACGGCAGCAGGAGGCAGTGCAAGGCGGTGCGAGTCATGCCTGTGCAGCCTCCAGCGCGGGGCTGCAGCCCGGGGGGAGAGAGACGGACGCACGCAGTCCCGAACCATGGCTGCGTGCTCTTTGCCCCAAGGCACTGCTGTCCCCAAGTGCCCGACTGCGCCCCTGTGACCCGGAGTGCCCGCCCGGTTCTCGGGGGGTGTGGGGCTTGTCGGTCTTTGCCGCACGGCCTCGTCCACGGGCCGCGGCAGCAGCGACCCCGGCAGGCGCCCGTGGCCGGCCTCGCAGCCCCAGTGGCGAGGCTGCGTGCGCGTTCCAGGGCCTCGTTCTGCTTCCGTGTGTCTTCGTCCTCTCGGTTGTGGCAGTGCCATTTTCAAAGCCTCCAGTGAAATGGTGTGCCCGATGCCGTACCCATCCCTCGTCAATAGAAATCAAGTCCATTGCAGTCGGCACGGCTCGTCATTCGAGCCGCAGCCCCCCCCCCCACACGGTCTGGTATTGCAGACGTCATCCGTCCCCAGTCAGTGCCCAGCAGCCTCTGATTGGCTTTCCTTGCAGAGACGACGCTGCGATTATATGTGGACTGCAACCGACGTAAGTACAGCGGCAGTCCTCTGTCGCTCTGTGCCGCCCTTTTACCCCCCGTTTACTTGTCCATCCCCTCGTGCCCGCGACTGTCCCCACGCCATGCCTTTGGAAACCGCAGGCCATTGTGTGCCACTGGCACATTCTGCGAATCCCGACTCCTCACGCCTGCACCGCAGCTGCAACCCAAAGTGATTGCTGTAGCATACCACCGGGGGTGCAGGTGGCTGAGGGGGCGCACCCTGCGCTGTGCCCGCGCTGTGCGAAAAGTCGGCTGTTTTCCATCACTGGTAGCCACGGGACCCAGGGTCTTGACATCTGCACCCGACAGCCCCCCTGCTGGTACACCAGGGATTTCTTTATCAGTGTGATGCTTGCCACGGGTCCCAGGGTCCTGAATTCTGCACCCCCTGATGCTGTTTTGAATTGATCGTGCATCCTTCTGTAGGAGGGTGGTTTTCAGGGGTGTTCCCGGGATAAACAGCGCAATAATTGGCGCTGTGCCCGCGCTGTGCGAAAACGCCCCCTGAGTGTGGCCCTGATCACCATTTTTCGTTTTTCTTGCCGAACGCAAAGCCTCTTTTGTGCCCTGTGATTGGGTTCTGACGTTCACCAATGTCCCGTGTCGTGAATTTGTTTCATTTCCCCCAAAATGTATTTCATAAGCTCAACACAGTGGCGGGTGGCAGATCTTCAGCCCCTGTCTACCCACATAACCGGCCGTTTGCATCCGATTGCAATCGGTGCAACAGTGCAATGGTGAAGGTCGCAGGTCAAAGTTAAGGGGATGGTACGGTGCCGAGATGCCTACTGTCCTATTGGGCCTGATGGGATCGTGGTCATCACCATAGTCCCCCTCAAGGCAATCAAGGCTGTCCAGTGCATACGACGCCTGGGAAGCTCCATTCCCTGCCGCAGTCGTTCCTGGTCAGCCTGCAATTTGTATTCATTTCGTGTTCACAAAAGGTGCAAAGCACATTCATCCGATATTCCCGGACACGTTTATCCTCAAAGCACAAGATTCCTCCTTGTCTTTGCCCATTTGGCCCTGTCTGTCGAGCGAAGGATGCAAACACCCACACCATCCGATGTAGCGGGGGGGGGGGGGGGCGACGCACGCGTGGGCATTGGTTGTAAACACCGGCTTGCCCAAAGGCAACACTATGCCTGCTTGTACAGACGGATGCCCCAAGTGGTGTTCTCATTTAGAGACGGATCCACCAAATGGTGTTCCCATTTCCAGACGGTCACCCAAAATGGTGTTCCCATTTAGAGACGGATGCCCCAAATGGTGTTCCCATTTAGAGACGGATGCCCCAAAATGGTGTTCCCATTTAGAGACGGCCCGGTGTTCGCCAGGCCCTTATGAAGACCACTGAGGCGTTGGATCTTTGTTTTGGATGTGAACACAGTAGAGCCCCCCCCCCCCCCCCTCTTCGGTCATCTGGCTCCCACTTCTCGTGTATGCTGGCAGCAATCAGATTTACTGCTGCTGGCTCTGGTGAAGGGGCCTGTTTGCACTGTGCATTCACAATGCCCGAACAGCCTCAAAGTCATTGAGTCTGATAAACCGCAGCAGGAGTGCACCCCATGACTGCCTGGCTATTCTCATGTGCAAAAGAACCAAGCGACAAGATATGCACCCCCCCCCCCCCCGGAATCGGGGGAAATTTTTCACTGAATCGGGCCAATGAATCGCGTGGGGCATGGTTTGAGGAAAACACACTCAATTCAGGGGGCTGAAGGTGGAGCATTAGGTCTTGGGACACTGTCAGGGCTTGTTTGTTGTTGTGGCAGGCTTTGTTTGTGCATGAAAAACAACTTTTTCAGCAGCTTGCCCACATTCAGGTAGGTGACAAGAATGCCCTCAATGGGATTTGCACCAGCATACTTCAGCCTATGCTCTGCTGTTATGACCACTAGGTCATTGAGCTTCAGTACATTATGGGGATCAAGGGCTATGTAGAACCGGGAAAGTGAACAATTTTTTTTTTGGAAATGAGGGAATGACAGCTATCTGTCAGCTGAAGAATTCCTGCAAATAAAATGTCTTTTTCTGGTGTTCAATCCCACAACCAACTGAATCGGGCTCACAAATTTGGCTGAATCGGGGAACGCGGGGGCCCAATTCAGGGGGGGGCAGAGGCACGTGGACAGCAAAAACAGTAAACGACCCCGGCAACAACCAGCACATCCTCAATACGCCAACTATTGGGCGCACAAACGGCACATCCCGCCACATCCAGCACAGCCCCAGCACACCAACGACTGGGCTCCGCGAATGCGGAAACGACACCGACAAGAGCACCGGCCGCAGCGGCCGACAGAACGCAGTGACCCGACGCAACATGCGAAGGGAAGAACGGGTGACTGTGCAGGGCCCCGTAAAGGAACAGCGACCCGACGGAAGGCAGCACGAGGACCTCTCCGCATGCCACACACCCTTGGGCAACAGAGCACAAACTGGAGCTGGCCGGTGGTCGTCCAAGCGGTACCAAGTGGCAAACCTCAATGCCTGAGGCTGTCCAACTACGCACCCGAGGGATACCACAGAGGGACAAACTGTGCCGTGTGGCAGCACTACATTTAGTACCAACTTAATTTAGGTCCCAAATTTTGCCAAATTAATACGGTCCCTACGCCCGTAGTACCTTAGACAAGACTGCAGCTTATACAGCGGGGGGGGGGGGGGGGGGTACAAAGTTGACTTCGTTTATGACAGGGGGGGGGGTCTTTCGGCTCTGAGACCCACCCACCCCAAAAAAAATCTTGACCCAAAATTTGGCTGAGGGAAAATCAAGTTTGAATAAGCGGCCCCTTTGTGGGACCCACCCAGACCCCTCCCCGTTTGGCATTAACTCCTTATCAACAAAGCCTGGTACAAACAACCCACCTTCCCTCGCGGGGTCGTTCAGAGTATGGAGCTTGGAAAGGGAAGCACGCATTCATCATAACGAAAATCCAGAAAGCAAAGCAATACCACATGCCGCCCAAAGAAGCCAATTTACCCATCACCATACAAGACAACCCACGACGGTTCTGAGGCTACGGGCCGAACAGCCGCGCCGGCGCACAAGCATCGGGTGTAAATAGTAATGGCTGGTCAAGTGCCCCCCCTGCATGACATGCCGTCGGGTTGTTGTTTCTATACGGGGCCCTGGACAGTCACCGATTCTTCCCTTCGCATGTTGCGTCGGGTCGCTGCTTTCTGTCGGTCGAGGTGTGGGGACAGCTAAAACAGTCAAACAACCCCGGCAACAACCAGCACAACCCCAATACGCCAACTACTGGGCGCTGCTAACGCGCAAACGGCACATACTGTCACATCCAGCGCAGCCCCAGCACACCAACCACTGGGCTCCGCGAACGCGGAAACAACACCAGTAGGAGCACCCGTCCTCAGGCCGTCCACAACCTGCGTGGCTGTGTTTCCGTGTGCGTGAGGCCCAGGTGCCCTGCTCCTCCACGCGGTGTCCCAGCCATCCACCACGTACGCACCCCCACTCCGTGGATCGTGCGTGCGCAGGGCGCGTTCCTTGTTGGTTGGGCCTCAGGGCTGAGCTGTCGGGCAGGGGCCTCAGGGGCCCCAGCGGTGGCCCGCTGGGTGCGAGGTCCCCTGGGCGTGGACGAACATAGGCGGCGCGCTGCATGGACCCCAGGGTTGGCTCCCCGGGTGCCTAATCCCCTGCGCGCACTGGTGGCTCCACCGAACGCCTCAGGGGCCCCAGTGGTCCCCCCCCCCTTGCAACCCCCCCCCCCCCCCAACAGGTGACCATCATTGGCAATACTAGGCGCCAAAGCCACCGAAGAAAAGTTTTCTTGAGGTTATACTGGAACTCCTTGAGTTCTAGTGCTACCATTGTGTGGTGCCCCCCCTGTGGGGGAACCGTCATGACATTAGGGCTGAGATTTCCGGGGGGGGGGATCAGCACTTGTGAAGACACATGTGCACTGCCCCAAAACGAGCTCTGCAACATGGGGCATACAACCGCCAATGCAAGAACGGACAATGATTCTGGTTATAAAACAACAACAACATATCTTGCCCCTGGTGCCAACGTCACCTGTTATCGTGCAAGCACGAATGCAAGAGGTTTTTGAGAGAGTGCTTCCTGGGACGGTTCACTGGTGTTTGGCCCCCAATAGGCAGCACGGTGCACACACAGTGTGCGCGCGGTGCAGTAGCCCCTCTTTTTGTTCTGCAACACCACAAAGAAAAAGGCAGGGGCGACATGGGTTTGGCGACGAATGTGCCAGTTACATAGGGTCATGGACGCATTTTTTGGGAGTGTTTGCCCACTTGAACCCACATCGCTCTGATTTTTTGGGATACTTGTGCATTATATTCCCCTTTCTTCCACCAGCACATGTGTGTCGGTAGTCGCATGTGGTACGCGCAAGGTACAGCCTTGTCTAAGCTACAGTAGGCGGAGGGACCGTATCAATTTAGGACTTTTCCGTAGCTTAGACACAGGGGGACCTGTCGCAAACGCAGCGTGTGGCGCAAGTCCCCCCCCCAGTGCCGGGCCGCCGCACCGCACACAGGACAAGCACTCAAGTGACCCGCAGAGCTAACCGCAAAAAACGCCTTACTGTACTTTACATAGTGGAGCACCCCAACCAAGAAGGGGACACGTGCATTGATTGGACTTCGCAGTACTGCTGGACTAATGGCTGGAATTGTCTATGGCGGGGACATTCAGTCTATCGGAACCAACCATTGATCCCCCCCGCCGCACCGCACGTTCCAGGTGTCTTGTCCCCCCCCGCCCCGGATGCATTGCTGAGCAGCCTCGATGGACCGCGGGCCTCAGATACGGACCCAATGGTCCTTCCCCCACAAAAATGAGGGCGGCGCCCCGCAGGCCCCCGCGGGCCCCGCCCTCGCCCTGGCGCTCCTCGTCCCCCTCCTCTGCACCGCGGCCCTCGCCGGCCTCTTCTACTTCGCCGACACCGCGGCGCCCTTCGTCCGCTTCGCGCCGCTGCTGGCGCACGGGGGCCTGAGCGCGGCCGCCGCCGGCCTGTACGCCTGGCGCCCGTCGCCGCCCCTCCTCAAGGCCGCGCTCGTGCTGCTCGGCCCCCTCAGCACCGCCGGCCTCTTCCTCCTCAACGGCTGCAGCGTCCGCCACGCGGCCGGCGACGCCTTCCTCTTGGCCGCGCTGGGCCCCGGGCTCCTGGTGCTGCTGCGGGACGCCTACTGGTGCTCCCTGCTCTCCCTGGGCCTGGGGGCGGTCGCGTGCGCGCTCTGCTACCTGAGCCTCGCGCTGGAGACCGACGGCGCCCCCCCCGCCTGGTGCCCCTTCGAGCCCTGGCACTACGCGTGGCCCTCGTCCCTGGTGCTGGTCGCGGGCGCGCTGGCGCTGCAGTGGCTGGCGATGAGCCAGTGCGCGGCGCAGCTCCGCGCCGCGGCGCGGGCCGGGGACGAGGCGCAGGTGGCGATGGACCTGCTCCAGGCCATGGCTGAGCTGGACCGCGACCTCATGTCCGACATCGGCGAGCGCCTGCAGACGACGGAGGCCGGCATGACGGACACGCAGGCGCGGCTGGTGCACATCCTCCACCGGTTCCAGGAGTACATGCACTACCTCCCGGACCCCCTCTTCAACATAACCAGCGACGCCGAGGCCACGGACAACAAAGGTCGCTGCGGGGCCCGGGGTGACCTGCTTGCTCACTGCTCGCTGCTGAGCCCGGACGTACTCAGTTGTTTGCGCGGGGTTGTGACGGGTTTGCGCGGTGCGTAACTCGTTTGTAACGGGTTTGTGCAGCGCACAACTGATTCATAACGGGTTTGTGCAACGCACAACTGATTCATAACGGGTTTGCGTAGCGCACAACTGATTCATAACGGGTTTGCGCAGCGCACAACTGATTCATAACAGGTTTGCGCAGCGCACAACTGATTCATAACAGGTTTGCGCAGCGCACAACTGATTCATAACGGGTTTGTGCAGCGCACAACTGATTCATTACGGGTTTGCGCAGCGTACAACTGATTCATTGCGGGTTTGCGCAGCGCACAACTGATTCATTACGGGTTTGCGCAACGCACAACTGATTCATAACGGGTTTGTGCAACGCACAACTGATTCATAACGGGTTTGCGCAGCGCACAACTGATTCATAACGGGTTTGCGCGCCGCGCAACCGCCACACGCCCCGCAAATCCGGCACACGTGTCACCGGGGACCAAAATCGTGCTACGTCCCCCGTGCGCCTGCCTCGCGCATTCGCGTTGTGCTTCCGGCTTCACAGGGTCCGCCATCCGCACGAACTCCGAGCACAGCCGGGTCACCAGCCGGATCAACAGCCAAGTGGGGCTCCGCCACCCCTCCACCTGCTCCCTGACGATGCCCCACCCGGAGCTCCTGTCCTCCGGCAGCCTCACGCCGGTGCAGACCGTGGAGCCCAACCCCCTCAAGCCCCCGAAGGACAAGGACTGGGCGGACCCCCAGGGGCTCTGCGACCTCCCGTCCCTGCCCTCCTACGCCCGCCACACCAGCGACGCCGGGCTGCTCGAGGACGCGGACCCGGCGCTGCACTTCGCGGCCGCCCCCGGCGCCTTCGACGCCCCGGCGCCGCCGGACGACATCTGCCCGTACTCCCCGCGCTACGAGCCCGACGACCGCGAGAGCACGGCGCTGCAGTGGGACACGAAGCTCCACATCCAGTTCCCGCGCGGCGGGAAGGCCCGGCAGGGCAGCATCGTGTCGGCGAAGCTGCCGGGCCGGGGCCGGAAGTCCAGCATCCACTCGTCCCGGCGCTCCAGCGCCGCCAGCGTCTTAGAGGACGAGATGGCCACGTTCCACGCCAGCCAGCGCCCGGCCTCCGCCGCCTCGCGGGTCAGCCTCGAGACGCCGATGCCCACGGGGCTGCAGATGCGGAACGTGACGCTGCTGGTGGCCACGCTGCCGGACATCGACCAGCGCATCGCCCGGTACGGCCAGGTCGTCGAGCGGTGGTTCACGGAGGCCATCGAGGCAATGACGACGAAGGTGGGCAGGGCTTTTCGGAGTAGGGACCGCCCAAGCGTTGCCTTTTGGTGCAGGGCTGTCCTTAGGAATCCCCATTTTTTTTTTGTTAAGGACAGCCCATCGGGGGCGCACCGTGCGCTGTGCGTGCGCTGTGCGAAAAGTCGGCTGTTTTCCACCCCCGGCAGCCACAGGCAGCCACGGGTCCCAGGGTCCTGAACACTGCACCCCCGATGCGGTTTTGAATGGATCATGCACGCTTCTGTAGGGGGGTGGCTTTCAGGGGTGTTCCTGGGATAAACAACGCAATAATTGGCGCTGTGCGAAAACGCCCCCTCAAGGATAGCTCCCAAGGACCAGGAATCGCCAACCGCCAACCGGCACCAACCGTTAACCGCCAACTGCCGGGCCCTTTACACCAATCCCCCCCCCCCCCCCTGGGGAACTGTTTTTTCACCCCATGTGTCTCTGCTCAAAACACCGGGAATTTTCAGGAGATCTGAATAATGGATGAAAAAAATATCGGACCGAACACCACCCCTGGGGAACTGTTTTTTCACCCCATGTGTCTCTGCTCAAAACACCGGGAATTTTCAGGAGATCTGAATAATGGATGAAAAAAATATCGGACCGAACACCACCCCTGAGCTGTACTTTGTCAGAGATGGCCCATACCCTCGTGGGTAAACAGTGTATTCTCTATTGAGAAGTCCCTGCTTCAATTCCTGGTATCGGCAATCTGCCGGGTGGTCCAGACGGTGGCTAGGCTGAGTTCCAAACTGTTCGGAGGTGCCCAACACCTTTCCAATGGCATGTACAGGCGTCTGGCGACGACTGGCAGGGACTTGGGCTGGCGTGTGCCGACGTGCGGTTTGCCGCCCACGAGTAGCAAGTCTGCCGCCAACCGTTGTTCATTACCGTTTCTGTGGTCTTGTGTCGTGCCCATGTCTTGACCATGAAGCAGAGAGCGTCCCAATGAACGTTCGTTTTTGTTGCGGTTACAAACCCTTTTCGTTGTCCCTGAAGAACAGCCCTGGGGACTGGAAGCGAGGGGGAGTGGCCCGGGGCCGGCCGTGCCCCGCCCGTCGTCTGGCGCCCGTTTCCCGCTCCGCAGATGGCGCACAAACCGGACCCCTCCGCCCTCCCGCAGCAACCGCCAACCGCCGCCCACCGCCAACCGCCACCAACCGCCAACCATTGTTCATTACCGTTTCTGTGGTCTTGTGTCTTGCCCATGTCTTGACCATGAAGCAGAGAGCGTCCCCGTGAACATCCGTTTCAGTTGGCATTACGAACTCTTCCTCCCCCCTCCCAAGGACAGCCCTGTCCTATCAAAGCACAAACCGTCCCGCAGGTGAAGAAGAGCAAGGGCATCGTGCTGGGCGTGATCGGGGGCCGCGTGCTCGCCGCCTGGAACGCCACGCGCGACCAGCACACCCACGCGCTCCGGGCCTGCCAATGCGCCCTGGCCATGCGGCAGATCCTGGCCGCCCTGCGCCCGCCCGTCCGGGTCCACATCGGCATCTGGACGGACATGCTGCTGGTCGGCAACATCAGCACGTCCGTCGCCGCGTCGTTCCACGCGCTCGGCCCGGCGTTCCTCCGGTGCTGGCAGCTCGCGAGCCTGAACCAGCAGCTGGGCACCGGGGTGCTCCTCACCGCCGAGACCGCGTCGGACGTCCGGGGCCACTTTGTGATGCGGGGGGCCGACAATCTGGCGTTCGCCAAGCCCGACACCAAGGAGGGGCGGGACGTCGTGGAGGTGCTGTCCCGGTGTTGCCTGTCCCGAGCATCTCGCACAACTTCTAAAGTCATAGAAATAATATTTTAAATATACCAAATACATTTGGTAATTTTAATGTTTCAATAATAATGATTTTGAATCACGGGGGGGACGTCTCCTCGGTCCCGGTACGCGACTCCCCCCCCCCCCCCTCCGGGCCCTCCGGGCCCACTTAGTTACCAAGGGTCAATGGCTACTAGCCATACATAGGGGGAACGTAGGGGGTGCGCTAAGGTAGAGTGGAGGCCTCCGTTGTTGTAGAGTAACCCCTTAGGCCACCGCGTCTCTGCCAGACTGGACTAGACCTCTGCTAAACCCTCTCCCCTAGCCCCCCCCCCCCCTAGCAACTAGCAGCGACTAGCTAGTCCCCTAGGGAGGCCCTCCTCGGCGGCTAGCCCCCCCCCCCAAGAAGCCCCCCCCCAAGAAGCCCCCCCCCCCCCCCTGGGGGCCTTCGGCCCACTTCTACTGGGGGGGGGAGTCGCGTACAGAAGCGAGGAGACGTCCCCCCCGTGTTTTGAATATAATAATTTGAATATTTTGATAATAATGAAACTAAAAACTTATGTAAATTGTTTACAGAAGTTACAAAATCACCTCGAAGAGAGGTTGTTAGATCAAGCGCAGGCGCGGGCGTCATATACCCCCCCTTTTTGGGGTCATTCGCGTAGCATACCCCAAGGCATGATATTGGATGTCCAACCCCTTGTAAAATCATTATTTTGCCCAATAACAGCATCCCCCAATGGATTTTTTGATTTTGAGGCCTCTACCCCCTAAAACTGGATATCACTTTTTTGAGGGGGGGTGGGGGGGGGTGGGTGGGGGGTGGGGGGGGGGTCAAAAGTTTTTGCTTAATAGGCTACAAGCAGTGGGGACACACGGCGCTGGTAACACGGTCAGCGGTCCAATGGTAACGCAGCCGATGCCAGATGTGCAGGCGTCGGTACGAACCCTGGTCTGCCTACTTTTAGCGCGGCCGCCGGCGGCGGCGCCAAAGTGGGCAGGTTGGGGTTCGAACCGACGACCACATGGATGCCAGTCGGCTGCGTTACCATTCGGCCACTACGTGGATGGCGGCAAAGGGCCTCCCTGCTGCTTGGGGCCGCATCTGCCACTGACAAAAAACCCAAACTGTGTGTATCTGTCTGACTGCCTGCTTGCTGGCTCAGGGACGCGTACCCTACCCCAAGGGGTTGAATTGTTGGTTTAACCCCTTGTAAAATCATTATTTTGTCCAATAAACGCATCCCCCAATGAGTTTTTGGTCCGGACCCCCCCAGACCCCCCCCTACTTGAAACCCACTTTTTAGGGGGGGATGGGGGGGGTGGGGGGGGGGGGGGGGTCAAAAATGTCGAAAAAATGACCCCCCCTTTTTTTGGGTCGAAAATCATGAATCTTTTGGTTTTTTTCGATTTTGAGCCGAAAAAGTGTTTCCGGGTCCCGACTCCATAGGGTTTGTATGGGGCGGAGTGGGACGAGCGCTCATGCAGTTTATGCATTTTTCAGCCATTTTTGGTATGTTGGCGGTTTTGGCGACCTCGGTGACCCCGTGGTACCCACTCCGAGGGGTGTGAGTGGGGATATTGTGACAGTATATGCCTACTAGGATACGGAAGGACGTTTTTTGCAGTCTGTAGCTTTGCGGAGGGTCGGTCAAATGCCCGTGCCAAAGACGCGAAATGGCTATTTCCACCAATAATGGCCTGGTGAATGGGCCGGTACACAACCTGCTTATGCAGTTTTTCACGCTGGGCAGCTCAAAAATCGAAGTTTTCGAATTTTGTTTTGTTGACACTGTGACCACTCAAAATGACCATCCAAGGTATGTAAAGCATGTTTTACGCCGTGTTTACATGTTTTTCACCCTATTTGGGTATTGGCCGCATGGGGGGGGGGGGGCTTCCCAAGAGATTGGTACACAACCTGCTAATGCAGTTTTTCACCCCGGGCAGGTCAAAAATCGAAGTTTTTGAAACTTGTTTTTTTGATGTTGTGACCACCTGAAATGACCATCCAAAGTATGTAAAGCATGTTTTAGGCTGTATTTACATGTTTTTCACCCTGTTTGGGTCATAGGTCCGGGGGGGGGGTCCTCCCAAGGGGTTGGTACACAACTTGCTTATGCAGTTTTTCACCTTGGGCATCTCAAAAATCGAATTTTTGAATCAATTTTTTTGATATTGTGACCACCTAAAATAACCATGCAAGGTATGTAAAACATATTTTAGGCCGTATTTACATGTTTTTCACCCTATTTGGGTATTAGGTCCGGGGGGGGGGGGGGCGGGTCTCCCAGGGGATTGGTACACAACCTGCTTATTCAGTTTTTACCCTGGGCAGCTCAAAAATCGAAGTTTTCGAAACTGGTTTTTCTGATATTGTGACCACCGAAAATGACCATCCAAGCTATCTAAAGCATGTTTTAGGCCGCATTTATGTGTCCCTCACCCTATTGGGGTATTAGGTTCTGGGGGGGGGGGTCTCCCAAGGGATTGGTACACAACCTGCTTATGAAGTTTTTCACCCTAGGCAGCTCAAAAATCGAATTTTTCGAATCAATTTTTTTGATATGGTGATCACCTAAAATGATCATCCAAGGTATTTAAAGCATGTTTTAGCCCGTATTTATGTAGTTTCCACCCTATCTTGGATGTGTGTTGCTCGGGGTAGATTCTCTGCGAGGTGGACTTGCCGAAGGCAATAGAATCACCTCGCAGAGGTTGTTAGATCAAAGCCAGGCAGGCGTATATATGGGGAAAACGCCACATACCCCCCCATTTTGGCCTTTTTGGGCCCATTCATGTACCCTACCCCAAGGGGTTGAATTGTTAGTTTAACCCCTTGTAAAATCATTATTTTGCCCAATAAACGCATCCCCCAATGAGTTTTTGGTCCGGACCCCCCCAGACCCCCCCCCCCACTTGAAACCCACTTTTTTGAGGTTTTGAGGGAGGGGGGGGGGGTGGGGGGGGGGTGGGGGGGGGGAAAAATGACCCCCCTTTTTTTGGGTCGAAAATCATGAATCCTTTGGTTTTTTTTCGATTTTGAGCCGAAAAAGTGTTTCGGGGTCCCGACTCCATAGGGTTTGTATGGGGCGGAGTGGGACGAGCGCTCATGCAGTTTATGCCCTTTTCAGCCATTTTTGGTATGTTGGCGGTTTTGGCGACCTCGGTGAGCCCGTGGTATCCACTGTGAGGGGTGCGAGTGGGGATGTTGTGACAATATATGCCTACTAGGATACGGAAGGACGTTTTTTGTGGTCTGTAGCCTTGCTTAGGGCCGTTCACAACACGTGCCAGAGACGCGAAATGGCTGTTTCCACCAATAATGGCCCAGTGAATGGGCCGGTACACAACCTGCTTATGCAGTTTTTCACGCTGGGCAGCTCAAAAATCGAAGTTTTCGAAACTTGTTTTTTTGATATTGTGACCACTCAAAATGACCATCCAAGGTATGTAAAGCATGTTTTAGGTCGTATTTACGTGTTTTTCACCCTATTTGGGTATTAGGTCCGGGGGGGGGGGGGGGGGGGGCTCCCAAGGGATTGGTACACAACCTGCTTATGCAGTTTTTCACCCCGGGCAACTCAAAAATCGAAGTTTTCGAAACTTGTTTTTTTGATGTTGTGACCATCTAAAATGACCATCCAACGTATGTAAAGCATGTTTTTAGGCTGTATTTACATGTTTTTCACCCTATTTGGGTGATAGGTCCGGGGGGGGGGGTCCTCCCGAGGGGTTGGTACACAACATGCTGATGCAGTTCTTCACCCTGGGCATCTCAAAAATCGAAGTTTTCGAAACTTGTTTTTTTGATGTTGTGACCACCTACAATGACCATCCAAGGTATGTAAAGCATGTTTTAGGCCGTATTTACGTGTTTTTCACCCTATTTGGGTAAAGGTCCAGGGGGGGTCCACTTCCTCTGTCTGGTGCATCCTGTCGTGATTCCACCATTGATGATTTACAGCAATTAGCACGGTTACTGAACGTACCCATGCCCAACCTTGAACATTTGTTGCCTGCAGCTCTTTTCAGCAGCTCAGATGACATGCTGCAGCATGTTCAGCACGTTGCCAGTCAGTTAAACAAGGTCGCTGTGGTCAGGATTGTGGACAAGTGTCCCGGCGCCATGTGGGCCTTTTGCAGGAAATGGCTCTGGGAACAAACCCGTTCTTTTTTGATTTCCGAAAATTATACTGTGCAGGATGAAGACAGGTCCCATGTTTTGCTGGGGCTACGTGAATTGGCCTCAGGCAGTGGATGGGTGTGCAGCGATAGGGCACGCTTGGCCTTGCTTTATTTAATCGGCAAAGGTAAGTCTTTGCACAAGCCTGTGATTACGTGGCGTCCTATATGTGCTAACTGTGCCCCAGTCGTTCCTCGTTGGCGCTTGCGCATTGCGGCGCGGGCTTTCACCTGTTTTTTGCGATTCCTCAGCAAAGAGGTTACTGGCTGCTTCTTACACCTGTCCATTCAAGATGTCGCGGAGTGGCTTGATGACTTGAACAGTTGGGGCTGCACTGTGATCGGTGAAGCTGACTGCAAAGATCAGTTTAACCGCATCCTGCCCAGGGATGTACTACAGCATCTAGACGATGCTACCCAGTGGCTGCGGAATGAACGTCAATGGCGAGCCACCCAGATGTTTTGGTCGATACATAAGTATGATAAATGCTTGGATAGGTGCGGGAAAGCGAATGCGTATAATTTTGACGTGATCAGCCATGAAGAATTGACCAGCCTGATCCGTTTTTGCCTGCAGGAAGACAGATTTTGCATCGCTGTCGGACAATGTTGGTCCCGTGCCTTTGCTTTACCGATGGGAGGCCCGTTCAGCGCTCAAGCAGCGGACCTACATAGCATTTGGAAATTTCATTTGAATTTCATTTGAATAAACAACGTTTTTACGAACTGGGTGAGTTATCATTCACTGCCAGAGGTTTCCCCATATGGAAGAATCCGAATGGGCGCATTGTGTCTTTGGCACAGTTCAGAGATAACATATTGGTTGCCGCTGTAGGGGTCGGTGCAACATGGGCCATGGTGGATGTCTGTAGGTTGTTGGCGACTGCTTGGTCGCTGCGGGTGCTGTGTCCTTGCATTACTGACACCAACCAGGATTGCTTGCGCCAGTGCATGGGCAGTACCTTGTATGCGCTGGGGCTTGCGGCTAGCCGACATGGGTCCTGTGGCACTGTGTGCGTGCACCCCTCTGCCCTGGATGCAAGCTGGAATCTGAAACATGGTGCCCCTTTACAGTCTGCATGGGCTGTTAATGAGACCAGCCTGACCAACCTGTTTACAGGTGTGTTAATGAACTACCGTCGTTTCTTGTCTTCTTGGGGCGATTACCTCCTGTCCGCTTCAGCATGGCTACAAGTCAGCCTGCTGTGTGAACACCCGAAGGGTGTGGCTGTCCGGGCTTGCCAGCATGCTTTACATCGTTTACTGAGTCACACACCACATGACGTTTCTCTTAGCAAGCGGTGGGTCACATGTATTGCACACCACATGCCCTGTTCGGACAGTCATGTCCGGTCTTGTCTGCACCAGTGGCTTCAGAAATATGCAGTGTGGCACGGGAACCGGTATGCCTCTTGGCATATACCACATGAGGACAGCCACACTGATTGGTGTGCTGATTGGTCCATATGGGCGGAGTAGCCCCCCACGCCAAGGGGGGCGGGGGGAGGGGGTCAGGATTGTGATGTTGTGCTGGTTTCGTTCTTTTAACAGAGACGCCAATGTCTGATTTGCTTCTTGTAAGCGACACTACTGCAGCGTGTTCATGGCATGGCTGGCCCAGTCTGAGCGGGCATCCACTGTGCATATGATGCAGGTCCGCGGTGTCGCTGTTCTCCACAGACATTGGCGAAAGGCGCCTAGGACCGGACATTCCGGTTCGTGATCAGCCTTGATCTCTTTTTGGCTGTGCATGCTGTTGCTTGCGTGATCTCCCAGAGCGCAATCACCACTTGACACACCCACGTGTCACCGCACGGGGGGGCTCCCAAGGGATTGGTACACAACCTGCTTGTGCAGTTTTTCACCCTGGACAGCTCAAAAATCGAAGTTTTCGAAACTTATTTTTTTGATATTGTGATCACCTAAAATGACCATCCAAGGTATGTAAAGCATGTTTTAAGCCGTATTTACGTGTTTTTCACCCTATGTGGGTGTTGGGCGCTGGGGGGGGGGGGGGGGCTCCCAAGGGACGGTACACAACCTGCTTGTGCAGCTTTTCACCGTGGGCAGCTCAAAAATCGAAGTTTTCGAAAGTTGTTTTTCTGATACTGTGATCACCTAAAATGACCATCCAAGATATGTAAAGCATGGTTTAGCCCGCATTTATGTAGTTTTTACCCTATCTTGGGTGTGTGTTGCTTGGTGTAGATTCTCTGCGAGGTGGACTTGCCGAAGGCAATAGAATTTTTCCGTTTTGAACCCACAGGCCCCCCGTGCCTGGGGACCGCTTTTTTGGGGGGGGTCAACACTTCGTTGGCCTACTGTGGGCACTAAGCGTCCATCCCGATGCAGCTCCCGGAGGACTGTCTTCTCCGATTTGGAGACCCCCTCGCGCAGGATGGGGTCTGCCGAACGTCCGAGCGGCCCGGAGGCCGGGGGGTGTCCGGTTGTGTTGGGCCGCCCGGAACTTGTCCCGGACTCACGCGGCCCGTGCCACACCTGCCGAGTGCGCGTACCAAAGGGGCCACAGCACACACAAGGACGGGAAATTCGTGTAAAGAGAGCGAATGTCATCCGATTGGAGAGACCAACAACACACATGGCCCCCCAGCCACAGCCTCAGCACAAGCCCCAGCTGCTGGGGGCCAACCAACCAACGGTCCCACACACCAGAGGACGGGACCCGGTCGCGGACATGCCAGACACACTGCCACCCTCGCAGGTCTGGGAGCTGCTGCGGGAGAGGGACGAGGAGGCGGACGAGTGGATGTACGTGCTGGCGTCGGAGCGCGAGACGCCGTACGACGCCGCCTGGCGGCTGTTCAAGGGGGGGGACTTCGCGCAGGCCCTCCCCCTCCTCCGGAACCACCTGAAGCAGAAGCCGCAGGACGCCGGGGCCCAGCGACTGCTGGGCCTGGCCACGCGGTGGGAGGGGAGCGCGTGCGCCTACGTCCGGCCGGTCGGGCAGCCGTGGACGTGCTTTGAGGACGCGGAGGACGCCGCGCCGGGGCCGCCGGGCGACGCCCCGAGGCTGAGCGTGAGCATGACCCGGGCCGTCGCGGTGGCGGCGATCGGGGCGGCGCAGTAGCCGTCCCGCGGGCCGACTCGGCCGGCCCAGCGCCGATGACGATGATGGGGAGACTGAATGGCGGCGGGGGGGGGGGGGGGGGCTGAGTGGCGGGGCAGGGCTCCTTTGAACAACTGGGCACCACCGGGGGCGGAGGCCCCCCCCCCCCACCCCCCCTGGACCCCCCCCCCGCCTCCGCGCAAAAGGTCAGGCCAAATTTTCTTCCATGCCCTTGGCCAATCAAAAATGTTCTCCGGCGCCTTCCGCGCCAAATCAGTGCAGACGAAAAAATTTCTTCGGCGCCTCCAAAAACTCAGCACCACCGAAGGCGGGGGGGGGGGGGGGGTCACAGTTTCCTGTTGAATGTGAACTCAGCGAAAGGTCGACGGGGAAGATCCAATAGTCGTTGCATGGCGGCGGTCTGTGACGTACCGCTGCGCCCTATTGCAAAGCTGTGCGTGTTAGTGGTGGGCCCACCCCCGGGGGGGGCGGTAGGGCCCGGTCCTTGTACGCGACAGCCCCCCCCCCCCCCCCCCGAGTTTTGAAGGATAGCGGTGTGGGGGCCATGGCGCCAAATTTTTTGTCCCATGCTAAGTTGAGATGGGGTACTATGCCTTTAGTCCTGAACACCCTTAAGACTTTCTTCCCGGCAAAGACAAGATATCGCTATTATCGCATACATAACTCTATACCCCCATGCCCCCAGACACCCCCTTGAGGTATGCATGTGATAGTAGTGGGTTGGGTTCAGCCCCTGCCCCCCCCCGGCCAAGCTGCCAATACCCCCCCCCCCCACCCTCCCGCCGACCCCCCCCCCCCCGCCGCCCCAAATCCCCCCCCCCCCCCCCCAAGTTTTGACAGATAGCTGGGGGGGGGTCGCATCAGGACCTGTTGTAGTCGCCCCCCGGGGGCCCACTGGCATCTCCATGTCCCTCTTGTGACACAACGGTACTTATGGTCTTGTAGGCCACTGCCGAGCCAAATTTCTTTCTGCGCTTTGTGCTGATCGCCTCTTGTGCCCACGTGCAATAGCTCAGCATTCCTTCGGGTGCTGGACCCCCCCCCCCCAAAAAAGGAGCCCTGACGTGGGGGTCCCACGGCATTTCTCAGCCCCTCCCCCCCCCTTCTCCCCCAATGATCTGCCACAGCCGAAGTTCAGGGGCGACACGACGGCAAGTCTCAGGTCCCGGCGGTGCGCACGCGGTCCCGGAGCGGGCCACGTCCGTTCGGTGGCTGAGGGGGTCGGGTACTCATCGGCGGGCCGCGCTTGGGCAGCCCCCCCCCCCCCCCCCCGGCACCCCCGGATGCGAACTTGATGTGGAACAATGGCTGGAATTGTCTGTGGCGGGGGCATCCAGTTCGGCCGACCGACCATTTGATGCCGAGCCCCCGGAACCCTCGTGCACGTACACACCCCCCCCTGAGTAGGGGGGGTAGTATGTAGGGATGGGGATCATTCTGAGACGGTACTTAGTTGACAGTTGAACAGAAAGGTTGCGTATTGTTGAGGCCGGGGTGGTGACCATCGCCGTTACTGGCTCTGTCCATTTTGCATCGTGTCTTACGTGGAGGGCAGGTGGATTGCAACCGTCTTGAGCGAGGGTAGTGGGGGTCGCCTGATTTTAAGGGCGTTTGGAAGGGGCCTACCGGTGCGCTCTTCCGGGGGATTTTGGTCAAAAAGTCGTGTGCAGGCAGGACGCCCCCCAAGACGCATGCTTTGGAATTGGAGTTTGGACGGTTTGGATTGGGTGTTGGCTGCTACGAAGGGGAAGGAGGGCGAATAATCGGGTGTGACATCACCACCGACCGTCGCAGCGGCAGTGCCGCGCCTCGGGGCCTTGAGAACGCGCCTATGATATAGAACCGCCATCAAGGGCCAGGCGTCGGCACCAGTTGCAGGCCCGTGTTGCTGGTTTGCCCGCGTGCCCCCCCCCCCTTCTGGGAAGGCCCCCGCGCAGCTTGTGATTCAGAGGGTGCAATGCTATTTCCGGCTGCTCTCTGCCGCAGTGCAATATGGCACGCTTCACGGGCATCGTTGGCTGATGCCAGTGTTTAATTTTTTTTTGATTTTTTTCATCATTTTTTTTTAAACAGACATTCAGTCCCCAGCGGTTCACCATCAAGGGCAACATTGCAAGTGTGAAGCAGGAACACGAGCCCCTCCCTTAATGAAGGGTCCTTCTTTGCTGATGTTCAGGTAGCGTCTGTGCCTGGAAGTGTGGGCACGGCAGCCGTGTGCGGTGCGTTGGGGTGTGGACTGCCCGCCCCGTACCGTTGACGACCCCCCCTCCCCTTCGGGCACGACACGTGTCGGGGGGCGCGCGGCACGCGATGCACATGAATGTGCAGGTGCGCGCCCCTGTGGGTGCCTTCCGGAGGATGCCCTGGGCGGTTGCCGGCAGCGGCACCCTCGTCGGTGGGAAACTGTATCCACTCTCCCGGGGGCGGGGAGGGGTTACGTGTCGGGTCCCCCCCCCACCCCTCTGGACCCCCCCTGCCCACGCCCCGGGGGTTGTGGTCCGGCAATCACAGAACACCCTCCTCCCCCCCCCCCCCTACCCGCCCCCCACTAATGCCTCTTCCACTCAAGTCATTTTTTGGCTGACAAGATTTTTTAGTTAAAAAATGTGGTCTTGGCCTAGGAGCACTTTGTCTCCAACCGTTTTTTTTTGTCGGTTACCCTCCAACTGCCGTCGGTTACCCTCCAACCGCCGTCGGTTACCCCTGAAGTGCCATCGGTTGGAGCTGTACAGATGTGGCTGACCACTGGACACTCCAGCTTTCTTTTTCCTCATTCAAAAACGTCCTGGTTCCACTCCCATTCCCTGCACTCCGTGCATGCGTCGCCGCAGCACCAACGCTCAGTGAGCCGTGGTGGCGGGATGTGTCGGGACTCGGGGCGTGGGCGTCCCTGACTTCACACCGCGACCCTCAGTGCATGTGGAGGCAGCCAGTGACTTTGTGGCCGAGCCAGCGAACCGGCGAAAAGTGTTGGCCTCTTCACAGCACCAACAGCAGCTTCCTGACGGCCAGAGGCTACCCCAGGGCTCCTTTTGACAACTCGGTACCACTGAGGGTGGGGGTGGGGGGGGCATGGGGTGGGTCCCACCCCCCACCCCCCCCGGCCCCCCGCAGGTCGCACGTGCGCGCACACACACACACGCACACACACAGGGGCTGGAGGAGACTGCAGCCGAGGACGTCGCCCGCCCGCTTTTTCTGACGAGGCACGGGAGAGCCAACACTCTGGTTACCTAACCAGCAAGCCACAGAGGTTCTGATTCCGCGAAGGGAGGGGTCCAACGTTCCACAGAGGCCTCAGCAGACCTGAGCCAAATGGGGCATCCAGCCCAACGCTGCACAAGGATCTACCTCTAAAAGTACAGATCACACACACACACACACACATGCAGTGGCGCCGAACAAGTGCACGTGCCCTTCGGGGCGCACGTCGGAGCGGCATGGCCGCGCCGGAACAGAATGCTCATCACCGTCTCCAGCACAGAGGCTGTGGCCTGGGCGAGGGCTCATCTGCAGGAGGGCGCCGGCAGCTCGCCCTTCACAGGGGAGAGCGAGGCAGAGCGTGCCCTCAGTGAGGCAGCTGGCCCACAGACCCATGCAGGCCTTCCTCTATAATATGGTGGTGGTGTTGTTGTTGCACACACACGCACACATGCCTGCTATGATGGGGTAAGCGACCCGACCCGAGGACGCCAGTGTGGCCTATACGGGTCCAACCGGGAAGACCTGGTAAAAACGGTACAACCCACAACACACACGCACACACATTCACACACACACACACACACACACACACACACACACACACACACACACACACACACACAAACACACACACACAGAGCTGTAGAGCCCCTTCGGACCCCCCCTGCCCCCCCTTCTAATAAATCCCGGGGGGGGGGGAGTTGGGTTGGGTTGGGTTGGGTTGGGTTGGGTTGGGTTGGGTCAAGGCCTCATCCGGACGCGCTGTCCCTCAGTCGGCGCTCTATTCAGCGCGACGCGATGGGGCTACGCAACTCGCGGTTGTCCGGTCGCAAGGCCTACCGGACGGTGGACCGCCCCCAAACCCCCGCGGTGGCACACGCGGGAGGGAGATGCCGCCGTCCTGGTCCGTGTGGCGCGCGTGCGGGCAGGGGAAGCAGGCACGTCGGGTCACACGGCATTGCCACGCCTGGCCCAGTGTGTCACTGGTGGGGGCTGCTGGGCGGCTGCAGGTCGGTCCTGCCCTAGGGCACGCCCCACCCCCGACGGGCGTCGGACATCATTTCGGCGGCCGCTGGGGGAGGGGGGGGGGGCTCTGTTATGGCGTAGGCTGGTCATGGGGGGGGAAGCAGGCTGGGGCAGGCCACAGGCAGGCTCCGACCTGCCAACCCTCTCCCTTCCCCTCCGCAAGCGTGTCCGGGACCTCAAAGGCCGCCTGCCACTGCACATCCGCGGACCCCCCCCACCCTCCGCCGCTCTGCCACGCCGCGGCTCCCTCGGAGCCGCTCTCATGCAGCCCCCCCCCCCCCCCCCCGCAGCCGTGCCCCAGCATCGGTCGGGGGGTGGAAGTGCTGGATTTCCGCCCCTTGTGCCGTCGTGCTGATCGTCTGCCGCGCGGTGCCATCGACCCCCTCCGCCGGGGGTTGAGAGGGTGGCCCGCTGCACGACCCTCTGGCAGCGTGGGAGCCCCGGGGCCTCGGGGGGTCGGGGCGGTCAGGGACAGGGCGGGCTCCGCGGGGCACGTGTGCCGGTGTTGGGGAGGCGGGACTCCAATAACGCTTCTTCTGGGGTACACCTCCGTGTCACAGTGGCAGAGGCCTGTGGCGATGTCACCGAAGAGCGTTGGCTGATCTCTCGTGTGTTCTTCCTGCGCTTTCCAAGGGCAGGGACTGGAAGGCAGAGCTCGGCATCTCAGAGCAGGCACACGTGAACTGCAGCCTTGACCGTTTTCGTTTGCGTAGGAATGGCGGGGGTTTCAGGTTTGAAATGGGTGTGGGCCCCTGCCCCTTGTCTGACCGTATTCCGGTTTCTGTGGTTGTCGCTGGCTTTTCCGCCGCCCCTGGCCGCCCCGGGCGGACGAAAAGTGGTTGGCCCGCCGCCCCAATTTCTGCCATCGTCCACAGCAATGTCATCTGTGGTGCAAGCGCATCGATTGCCTCTCTTTGCCCATGCACCAGGCGGGTCACCCACTCCCTGGACCATCACGCATGAGCGCTCTGGTGCCGTGGTGCCTCATGATTGCGCACCTGTTGCACGCATGTTGCTTGTGCGAACGCAACCCCGCCACACACCCATCACTCCCCTCTGCGAACGTGTGCAGAGTGGGGCCGGCCTTTGAAGCGGGTGCAGTTGGTGGTGTAATAATCCAATCTAACCCTCTGCCAGATATGAACGGGTGGAGCAGGGTCCTACTGAGCCACACAGTGGACGGGGCACGTTCCTACTGAGTCCTTGTGTGATGCCGGGGACGGATATTACTGGGTGGCTCTTGATACCGGGCCGGCTGCTACTGAGAACCGGTTGCCCTGCCAGACCCCAGAAGCAGTGGTGCACAGAGCTTGTTTCGCAATAGGCCCAAGCACACACGGTGCTGTATCCTTTTATAGCCGCTTTGGGCATGCTGTGCCTTGTGGCGTGCATGTCTTGTTGTGTACCAGGCGTCCCTCTCAAAACCTCCGGGGAGGGCGGGGGGAGGACTTTTTTGAGCTCTGGGCCAACCCGCTGAACCAGTCACGTGGCACAAAAAGAACCAGACCCACAAGCAGGAATCCCCCCCCCCCCCCCTGCAGGAAAAAGCATGCCTATGAAGATACCCACCAAAGCATCCACATCATAGCCACAGATCAGGACAGACAGGACACTACAGGCTGGTGAGGCTTTGATGGAATCTTTGCAGGGGGGGGGGGGGGGCAATTGAGGTCCGCAGTTTTTCACAATTTTCCGCAATTTCGCAATTTTCCGCAATTTTCCGCAATTTTCCTGCAATTTTTCGCAATTGGATTCGACCCCCCCAGACGGCAATCCCCCCCCCCCCTTTTCTTTGCCATTCATGCAAGCCCCCAGGGCGTGGCGGCAACATACAGCTGCATGCTCAGGTGACTGGAATCCAGCGTCCAAATATACGTCCCACCGCTGCAGGCGGCATGTGAACTTTCTCGTACGGGACTCATATGTTGCACTTAGACTGTCAGCATGATCCGGTCCGTCTGACCGAGCACTTACGAGGCACACATGAGTCTGAGCCAAAAAAAAAACCCCTCCGGGGAGGGGCAGACAGAGGGAGGGGGCGGGGCAACCATCACTGTCGGCCACTTTGGCCGTGTTCCCTCGCGGGTGTGGAACCGTTGCAGTACGGTCGAGGGTGGGCGAACGAGCGCAGAGCACGCCATCGTGTGCCCTGCCGCACGACATATGCACCCCCCCCCCCCCCCACACACACACCAAAAGAACAGCGGTATCACAGGCAGTCCATCCCCCCACTGCGTGTCAGATCGGGTGCTACGTTCATCCGTGGGATCAATGCAGCGGTGAACGTTGATCCTGAGAGGTCGTCTCGAGTACCGTCTGGCGCGCAGCCTACGCCAGCTCATCTTGCTCTGCATTGACATGGTTGTGTAGGTGGGTGGGTGTGCCTGTGCATGGGGCATGTGTTGGGCTGGGCTTGGGTCGCCTGGGGCCTGCGGTGGCCTTGTAGCTCCGAGTCCAACGCGGGGGAGCCTGAGACGAACTGACAGATCTGGCGGTAGACACACCCCATCCCTCCCCCCATGTGGAGCCAACAGGAGGTCAAGCGTCACCAGCACAGTCCTGACCGGGGGGCACTGAGGGGGGGAGTGTTAGCGCACCGGGCATCTGTTTTTGACCAGTCCCCACCCGTGCCTGTTTTTGCCCCCCCTCACCAAACAATCTGCCCCCGAGAAGCTACGGGTGATGTAGCCTTTTCTGATTTGGTCCCCATTCTATTGGGGACCCCCGAGAAGGCAAGGGCGATGTAGCCATTCCGCCCACACGTGCTTTGCACAGAAGGTTTGCGGTCCAGTGCGGTCTACTGGGGGGACTTCCCAAGGTGAGGATAAACTTGGGGCTAGAGCCAGGACACTTAATACAAAGGTTGCGCGCCGGGCAAGCATTCCCCCTGAGGCCCTACGCAAAGCAGTCAGGGGCTTATCCGCGCTCACCCATGTACAGTGGTAGCCACTGCAGGTCCCACAACGTGCCACGGGGTCAGAGACACATGGGCAGCGGTGCACAGTCGGAGACATGAGGCAGGACGTCCGGGCCGAGCCACCAGACCACAGGACTGGGTCTGCAGGTGTTGAGACTGGGGAGGCTTGCCAGAGGACATCACACTCACCGCCGCGCCCCTTCCTTTTGGGGGTGGGGGGCAGACCATTGCTGGGGGGGGGGGTTTGAGGCCCAAAAAAAAAGGTTTTTGTACCTAAAATCGGCCTCAAAGTTCGGGGCCTTTTGATCAATTTCATTTTCTGCCAGAGGACAATTTTTCTGATGTGGGTGGGTGGGTGGGTTGGCCGCGGGCTGGCCAGGGCCCCAACCAGCCCCCCCCCCCCCCCCCCCCTCCCCCCTCCGGGGGCACTAAGCAATGGCCTGGCAGGGGGGCGGGGGCTCAGGTCGTCATGCGTTGGAGTGCCTATGTCCCATTTCCGTGGCCGTGAGGTGCATGGCAGGCACGGGGGTCCCCAGTCCGCACCCTTGAGCACTGCTGCACTGGGCCGTCCGGTGGTGGCGAGGGGGGCTATCTGCCGGGGGCTTGTCCCTCTGGGCTGGGGCTTGGGGGGGGTTTCCGAGTGTTGATTCCTTTTCAACCCGGCGTCGGCTCTGGACCAGCGTTCCTCTGCCTCTTGTGGCACCGGCATGCGCTGGCCGTTGTGCTGACAGTGTCTCCAACGCCGGCCCCCGCGCGCCGGTCCGCACATCGCCCCGCAGGGTCCGGGGGTGAGGGAGGCGGGCGGGCGAGCGACAGCAGCACCGCATCACGCCTCCCAAGGCTGAAGGCTGGTGGATGCCCTTGTTCGTGCTGAGCTGTGGTGCAGAGCAAGAGGGAGGGAGAGGGGGGTGAGTGGAGGTCCGGTGCGGTGCCGCAGTCCCATGCGACACGTTGCGGGTTCGTTCCGGGCGCACCCCCGGCCAGACGCAGCACCATGCGCCACACTGGACGCCGGAAGCCGGTGTATCACACGTGGCACGCCCATCCCCACGCTCTGATCGTGGGTGCCCCCCCGCCCCCTTTGTAATAGCCACGCCCTTGTCCAAGCTACAGTAGACTGTGACGATACACTGAATGAGAGGGCACAGGTCTGTCGGTGGGGACCTATCGCTGAATTTTCCACTGTTTACGGCCAAGCTACAGCAGGCGTAGGGACCGTATTAATTTGGGACCTAGTTTTAATTCAGTACCAAATGTAGTGCAGCCACATAAGACATGTGTTTGGTGACGAATTTACCAGTTACATAGGGTCATGGACACATCTGTTGTGAGTGTTTGCCCACTTGAACCCACATCGCTCTGGTTTTGGGGATATTTGTGCACTATACCCCCCCTTTCTTGCACCAGCTCATCATGCAATCTTCAAGTGGTGAGCATGTGCAGTTGTTCCGCATGGTGTATGATCGCAAGAAGGGTTTCCAGGCTGAACATTTGTAGGCTTCTCATGCCTCATTGCTTGTGAGAATATGGGTGTGAACCTGAAATTTCATGTTCCAAGCACTTTCTTGTGTTTGCATGCCTTTGGGAACGTGGGCCGCAGGTTAAGGTGCACTCATACCATGCACTCGCTCACATGTGTGTCGGTAGTTGTGTGTTGCGCGCAAGCGACGGCCTTGTCCAAGCTACAGTAGGCATAGGGACCGTATTAATTTGGGACTTTTGCGTAGCTATTGCAGGTGGGGGGTTTGAGGCCGCCCACAACAACTGCGCGTGCCACGGTTTTTGTGGACCGGTCCCCTTGTCTGGGGCGTCATGCTGCATTCGCAGCGCTCCCGCCGCCTGAGGCGCCGGCGGTGACCATGTGCCTCCTGCTGTTTGCTTCGGTGTTGAGCTCTGTGCAGCAAATGCCATGCGTCGCATCTCTGAAGTGTCCACGACCTTCTGACCACAGGTCGTCTGTGGCAATTGATCTACCATCTACACAGACAGTGTGCGGGGTGCCACCGCTGGTGTGGAGTGCAGGGACCTGTTCCCAAGTGCCTCGCGGTACCATACTGATGGGTTGTCCATGGGCGTGAAGAAAGACGAAAGAACTGCGTGCAGATTCTTTGCCTGGAGGGAGGTCTTGGCAGCGTTCTGACAATCGGATGTGGCAGTCAACTGACTGCGAGTGGGCCCCTAAACGTGTCCCCATGCCCACATATAGGGGGCTTCTTGGCAGTGCAAAGTGTCCCCATGCCCACCTATGGGGGGCATTTTAGCAGTGCAAAGTGTCCCCCGGAGCGCCTGTGCGAAAATGAATTTTTGGCGGAGCACCCGCGCGCAAATGAGTTTTGCAGGAGCGCCGGGCGAAAATGAACTTTGGCGGAGCGCTCGGGTGAAAATTACTTTTGGCGGAGTGCCCGGAGGAAAAGGAATTTTGGCGGAGCGCCCGGGGGACAATGAGTTTTGCAGGAGTGCCTGGGCAAAAATGAATACTCGCAGAGCGCCCGGGCGAAAATGAGTATGGAGCAGCGCCCGGGCGAAAAGCGAATTTTGGCGGAGTGTCCGGGTGAAAATTAATTTTGGGGGAGCGCCCGGACGAAAATGAGTATGGAGCAGCGCCCGGGCGAAAAGCGAATTTTGGCGGAGTGTCCGGGTGAAAATTAATTTTGGGGGAGCGCCCGGACGAAAATGAGTATGGACCAGCGCCCGGGCGAAAAGCAAATTTTGGCGGAGTGTCCGGGTGAAAGTTAATTTTGGGGGAGCGCCCGGACGAAAATAATGTTGGCGGAGCGCCGGGGCGCAAATGAATTTTGGCCGAGCGCTGGGGGGAAAATGAATTTTGGTGGAGAGGGCAGGCGAAAATGAATTTCGGAGCGGCGCCCGGGCGAAAATCAACTTTGGCAGAGCACTCGGGCCAAAAATGAGTTTTGGCGGAGCGCCCGGGGGAAAATAAACTTGGGAGGAGCGCCCAGGCGCAAATGAATTTTGGCGGAGCGCCCCGGGGACAATGAATTTTGGCGGATCGCCGAGGCGAAAATGAATTTTGGACCGGCGCCCGGACAAAAGTCAATTTTGGCAGAGCGCCCAGGGGAGAACGGTCGTACACACAGCACCAGCCGCACACCGCACGGCAGGCAAACACGGCGTGAGTCCCCGGCTGGATGGCCACTTCAATCATATTCCTCCTTCGCAGGTGATTTCCCACCTCTCCCAAAGGACAGAATGGATAGCTAAACGGCGCCGATGGTGCAGCCACGAAATTGTCTGGAGTGTCGTCCGTGACTCAAAGAGGTTGGACAGAGCAGGGCACGCCAATCCTCCAAATTTTGGTTCCTGGCAAACGATGAGCTTATGAGAAAGATTAAATTCGAATTACAGTTTGTGGATGAATGAATGATCAATGATGTGGATCAATGAAACCAATCTGCCACTCTATTAACAGAGTGGAACATGAAGGTGCCACCGATCTCTTCAGCCAGCAGGCGCAAGAGCGCTGTGGTGGCTGGGGCCGCAATTTTAAGGACCTGCTTAGGCAAAAGGGGTTGGGGGAGGGCTGCAATGGGTCTCCAGAGCCATTGGGCCTTCACGAGAGGCATTACAATGGTATGTGGCACAGGAGGGCAGGTAAATGGCTCCAGTACATGGGACAAGTATCTCAAGAATGTGCGCATGAGGTGAGCTATGCTGACCATGTGGTAGGCGTATGACATGCACTGATTATGAATAGCCTCCAGAGACGGGAGAACAACTCAGAACGTATGGCCGTCCCCAAGGGCGAAACGACGGTGCCCAGCCAAGAAGGTGATAGGACAAGTACGAATATCATGGTCCGCACCAGCAGAACTCCCCCCGGTGAAGAGAGCGTGAAACAGGTGAGGCGACGATTGCACACGGGCGACGATTGCACACGGGCGACGATTGCACACGGGCGTGGCGATTAGAAGTTGCACTAAGGGTATACTCAGGGTAGGAATGTCAGTGGCTTCTTCAACGTCGACCCCGCCACTTATCTTTGACAGGGGAAGTTGTGGGATATTCTGTGAGTGTATTTGGATACCAAGACTGTCTCGTTGTGAGTGTACTTGGATACCGAGACTGTCTCTTACTGTTGCAGAAGTGTCGCAGCTTCGTCAACAAAAAAATGCTCATGCCCACACTTCACGCCTTCTCATCCTTCGTACACGTATATTGGATGGGGACTATTTCGAGCTTCTTTTCTTTTTGGCATGGGAAAATTCAGGGGGCACAAAGGTATCAGCTCGTGCAACGGTCCACATTGGGGGCTTTGGTACCCTTTGGTGCCCTGGCAGCTGCAACTCCGCTTGAGGTGATCACCGGCTCATGAATTCCAGAATGAACGGAGGGAGGGCCTCCTGCTCAGCCCCCCCCCCCCCCCTTCCCGCACCTCCTCACCCAGGCCCCGTTTTGCTTCAAGGCATCGGTTGTTGCGCCGAGTCGACAACAACCGGGCCCTGCCGCAGATGGCGTCCTCTGTCCTCGCAAGGCACGCGCGCGCACTGGCCATGGGCCCCCGCTCCATGGCCTCCGCCGGGGGGCTGCGCCCAGTCTTCGCTTCCCCCCCGTGTGCCCTGCGTACACTCACCTCCCGGGGCACAGGGCGCCGCAGCGCCGAGGGTCGCCCGTGCGCCGGCCTCCCTGCGCTGCGAGGCTATGGGACAGCCCCGGAGGCGCCGGGTGGGGGCGCGGTGTCACGGCTCGTGCAGCGGATCGCCGCAGAGGCGCGGCACACTTGGGCCGGCATGAAGCTCTTTGCGACGAACGTCCGCATTTCGGTGAAGCTGTTGGTGAAGTCCAACCGCGGGGAGCCGCTGAGCCGCCGGGAGCGGCTGCTTCTGTCGCGCACGGGGAAGGACCTGTTCAAGATGGTGCCCTTCTCCTTCTTTGTGATCCTGCCCGGGGGCGAGCCGTTCCTGTTCCTGTACCTGAAGCTGTTCCCCTCGGCGCTGCCGTCCACATTCATGGCCGAGTCCGTACCAGAGGTGCGCCGAGGGCGGCGGCCTTCTCGTGCCCCGCCGCCCCTGCCTCAGGCCCTGCCCCCCGCGTGCCCTGGATCTGGAGACGGCTGGTTGAAGGGCCATGAGCGCCCTCCCCGCAGACAAATGCAAGGCAACAAAAAACAAAACAAAAAGGCACAATCAAACAAAAAGCAAAAGAAGATAAAGAAGCAAAAATTCAAAAGACACAAGTAATATAAATCTAAATATAGAATATAAACGAATAAATTTATACATATGATATAAATATAAATATAAATATAAATATAAATACAAATATAAATATAAATATAAATATAAATATAAATATAGATATAAATATAAATATAAATATAAATATACATATAAATATAAATATAAATATAAATATAAATATACATATAAATATAAATATAAATATACATATAAATATAGATATAAATATAAATATAAATATAAATATAAATATAAATATACATATAAATATAAATATAAATATAAATATAAATATAAATATAGATATAAATATAAATATAAATATAAATATAAATATAAATATAAATATAAATATAAATATAAATACAAATATAAATATAAATATAGATATAAATATAAATATACATATAAATATAAATATAAATATACATATAAATATAAATATAAATATACATATAAATATAGATATAAATATAAATACAAATATAAATATAAATATAAATATAAATATAGATATAGATATAAATATAAATATAAATATAAATATAAATATAAATATACATATAAATATAAATATAAATATACATATAAATATAAATATAAATATAAATATAAATACAAATATAAATATAAATATAGATATAAATATAAAAAAGAAGACAACCAGACAAACACAAGCAAACAAGCAGACAAAGATGATGAACAACAACCAATCACACAAAATCACTGTACAGATCACTCGCGTCGTTCCGTGGCACGGGGCTCTTGACGGTTGGCACGAGCCAGAGACAGATATAGAGCCATCTCTATTTCTTTAACACAGCCTCGACCCTGATGCACCACCCACTGCCTCATGTGCTGCTTCCCTTGTACCCCTGCCCCCCCCCCCCCCCCTCCCCTAGTGCCCCAGACGGCCTATGAGACATTCGACAGCCGTATTGGTGCGTTGACGTCAAGGCAACATTGGGCAGAAGGGCTTTTTAATTGGGGGGGGGGGGGGGTCACTAGAGCCCCCCAAAACTGGGGGGCGGGGGGTCTGGGAAAAGGGCTCAATTGACAGGACCATTTATGGGTCATTGTGAACTCTGGCGCCGAAGGCACCGAAAGTTTTTTCTGCACATTAAAAATGGTCGAAATTTTTCTTCACCAAATATATGGCAAATGACGTCTTTTCTGAACCCCCTCGACGCGCTGATTCCAAAAATCCCATTTTCATTTTTTGCCGATTTTTGGGTCTGGGTCACCCCCGAGGCCCGGGGTCAGTCTCCGTAGGATTTTGGGGGCGCCGTCAATTGAGCCCTTTTGGCGGGGGGGGGGGGGTATAGCCAGGGGGCTCTATTGACCCCCTCCAATTGAAAGCCCGCCTGCCCATTCGTTGCTGGTCTGGTTTGCGCTGCAAGAGTGGCAAGCCAAACCATTCGATGCATGCGGAACAACTGCGAGGCCGTGGACCGAGTGAGTCCGCCATGGGGTCAGGATCATGCTGGTCACTCAAAAACCCCGACATCATGGCCCCACTGCCCCATCACCTCGGGTCTGTAGTGAAACCTAGTAAAAAAAAATTTATTAAAAAAATGAATTTTTTTACTAGGTAACAGTTTACTAGGTTCACTAGTTTTTTACTAGGTTTCGGAACCTAGTAAAAAAAAAGTTGTTTTTTTACTAGGTTTCAACAACCCCCCCCCCCCCCTCTCAAACCTGCGCAGGAGGTCGCCAAAGCGCAGGTCAAGCGCCTGCCCGGCCGCATCGCCAGCGCCCAGGCCATCACCCGGTACCTGCTCTCCCTGACCGACACCCTCGAGGCCCCCGTCAAGCAGGTCATCGAGAAGCAGGCCCACGGCCACGCCATCTCCCTCCCCGACCTCCGGCTCGTCTCCGCCGCCCTCGCCCCGCGCGTCGCGCCCCCGCGGCTCCCGCGGGCGGTGCTGGTCGCCCTGGACGGCCGCCTGGCGACCGGGGCCCTGTCCGCGCGGTGGCACACGACGGCGTTCGTGCGGCGCCGCATCCAGCGGCACCTCGACCGCCTCGCCGCGGACGACCTTCTGCTGCGGGAAGAGGGCGCGCCGGCGCGGCTCACGCGGCAGGAGCTGCAGGCGTGCCTCGAGGCCCGGGATCTCGGGGGGTACTTCATGACGGAGCAGCAGCTGCGCGACCAGCTCGGGCTCTGGCTGGAGGCGGTCCACGTGGCCCGGGTGCCGTACCCCGTGCTGCTGCTCGTGAAGCCGCGGTCGGTGGCCCTGCAGGACGTGATCCGGGCGCTGCCGCCGGATTGGCTGCGGAGGCTGCGTGCGGGGCTGAGCGCGGCCCTTCCGGGGGTGCGGACGGTCGTGGAGGGCACGGCCGAGGCGATGGCCGCGCAGGAGGACGCGGAGGGGGTGGAGGGCGAGCAGGGGCTGGGGGCGTCGACGGAGGCGGAGCTGGAGAGTGCGTTGCGGGAGGAGAGGGACCTGCGGCTTTGAGGCGGGCCGCTGGGTCGCCTGGAGGCCCGGCCGTGGCCGCGGAGTGGTCTCTGTGCCGGGGAGACCGCGGGTGGGCAGCACCGGAGGGCGGTGATGCCGTGTACCGTGTTTTCCGATTGCACAGGCCGTACAAGTGCACACAGGGAGGGGGGCGCGGCGGTATGACGGGCGGACCGCTGTAGAAAGGCGCCAAGTCCTCTCCCACGGCACCATCATGTCGTTCTGGCTGGCACTTTGTGGCCACCTGACGAGATTCTTCGCACGCCTGTTTGTTGAGTTGCTGGTGCAGGACTGCACGTTGTCGTTAACAGTGTTTGTTTTTGCGCGCCGTGTACATTATTTGGGGGCGCACCGTGCGCTGTGCCTGCGCTGTGCGAAAGGTCGGCTGTGCTCCACCGCCGGTAGCCACGGGTCCCAGGGTCCTGAACTCTGCACCCCCGATGCCGTTTTGAATGGATCATGCATGCCTCTGTAGGGGGGTGGTTTGCAGGGGTGTTCCCGGGATAAACAACGTAATGATTGGCGCTGTGGGCGTGCTGTGCGAAAACGCCCCCTTTGTGTGTCTGTGTGTGTGTGTGTGTGTACCAAAGTGTGGTCATAACAAGTTGTGTTTGTGCCAAGAGAGATCTGTCCTGACCACTGTGCAGCTGTGATACCCATTGGCGTTGAACATGGGGAATGCCGTGCACAGTGGCACACGGTGCACAGGCAGTGCCAAGTTTTGCATATCAGCAACTTGACCCAGTTGTGCCCCTTTGCTACAGTTTAGGGAGGTTTTCAAGGTGTGAAACGAGTTTACTTGTATGATTGACTTGCATTTCATTCAATTTGTCTGAAAATGGGTATAGATAGGGTTTTTGGTCAAGGTTGAGGGGTTCGTCCCGCACATTGTACATTGCTTTGCTTTGCAACGATGGCACTTCTCTGTGGTTCTTCAACCCTTCTGCTCCCTTGTCTGTGGAGCTTGGACTAGGGTGATGGAGAATCACCCGATGAAGAGTATATTCATAGCTCTGCGCTCTGTCGTTGGTGGTCCGAAAGATTGTCACCTTATAATAATCACAATCCCCACTTGCCGTATTGTGACACACTACACCGATAGTATGCTCTATGCTCAGTTGGTGGTTCTTTGTCGCATGCCTATTTTATCCCAAGTAAACCAGCAAAGCGCAACAAGAAAACAATGATGTTCATGGCTCCTGTTGAGCAAGGGTGGATCTCTTTACGTGTTTGTGGCACTGGAGGATCGTCCGCAATGCCCCCATGAACGCAAGCCCGCAAGCCCACGTGGGCAGAGGAGGAAGCATCCAAGAGGAACACAGAGGAAGAAGAAAATGATGATGGTGTTTGTTGCTAAATGTGTGTGCACCGCCTCCGTGATACGTCTGAGTGTGGCGTCTGTCACTGGAACATGCGCACACCGTGTATGCCGTTGCATGGCTGTACTATGGGTGCCTATTTTGATTGTGTGTAGGTACATTGAAGTATATTATGGTATATGCATTCAGTGCCCACGCAGTGCCCAAACATTACTGTGCTCCGTCTTGTTTGATGATCCAACTGGCGAGGAGATCGGCACTCAGCACCCGTGCTGTGCTTGCGTTGTTTCGCAATCGCGTGCGTGCATTTGTGTGTGCATGGGGCCATGGGGGCACCACTTGGCATTTGGCATTGTGGCGTCGTGTGTGTACGTGAGACGCCGATTTATGCAGTCAGCCATCACCACCCTGTGGCGGTGCAGAAGGAAACGAGGGTGCAGATGACTGTGCGGTGCATGGGGCGTCACGGGTATACCACCCCCCGAAGTGGTTGAACGCCCGGTGGCTGGTGACAGGGCCGCACTCCAATTGGCGGAACCGCCCAATACGCATGGGCGGCGGATGACATGAGTGGTATGCCCCTGTGTTATGGTGGCAAAGATGAGCCCAGCCTCAGACGAGGATGGGCCTTTGTATCCACGGTGGCAGTCACCGTCACAATGACACGATGAGTGCAGGGGGAGGTCAGGGATCGGGCTTCCTTCAGCAGGACCAAGCTTAGCCTTCCCAAGTGTGGGCCAGCCCTCGAAACATTTGATGGCCCATATGCAGGGCATTTTGGAGGTGACATTCGGTGCCGTTTCAATGCAATGACCCGATGGCTGATGTCTCGGGGGCATTGAAGTGCCCGTTGCCCCAATCACGACCGCTGGGGTGGGGTGGCCTGCCCCGCTCTCCACAGGATAGACAAAGGGCACCGTCAGCCGCGGCTTAGCGTTAAGTTGCGACTTAACGTCAAGTCGTTAAGGCGCATGTTAGGTCGTTGCTTAACGTTAGGCCGCGACTTAACATTAAGTTGCCGTTCAGTCGTGTTAGGCAATGTTACGTCATGTTAAGTCATGTTACGTCGCATACAACGTCACTGTAAATCAGCGTTCAGTCGCCATTGGACGTTATGTTACGATTTAACGTTCAGTCGTTAAATCATATGTTAAGTCGCGACTGACCATCCATATACCCCCCCCCCCCCCGTGTCCAAGAACCACCTTGCGCAAGAACCAACCCCTGGTTCCGCGGTCAAATTCTCGCATCACTTTTTTTACCAGGGTAGTGGGTTTTTCATGTTTCTGGTGGATGTAGGACAGCTATTCAGGTGTGCAGGACATCATTTCATGTGTGTTACTATGGGTCCCCCCATCAGGGGGGACCTATCAGTCACTCACAGGCGCACATACCCCTTAAACCCCTCCCCCCTGCTCTCGACCCCTTCCCTGAAGCACCACAGACAGGAATTCAGGATGGTGTATCACAGGAAGAAGGGTTTCACGTCTCAGCCAGTTGAACAGTAGATCATCCCATGCACGTTGGAAGGCACACTACAGCCCAGTCAGCTGCGATTCACTCCTTTGGTGTTCATTTGTCAACGTGGTTAACTGTGGGAAAGGAGAGGGCACGCATGTCCCGGCGCAACGCGCCGGAAAATTTTTTTTCCGCGGTACGGGGTTGCCCACGGCTGTGCGCAAGAACCAACCCCTGGTTCCGCGGTCAAATTTAGGGGGAAAAGTGTGCGCAAGAACCAACCCCTGGTTCCGCGGTCAAACATTGCTGGTTCTTGGACACGGGGGGGGGGGGGGTACATCTTGTCCCCCTCTGCTGCAGAGGCCCTCTGGCTTGAAGTCTGGTACAGAATTGCTGAGGCCGGATTCTTGGGCAATTGCCCACAGCCGGGGCCTGGGAATTGGGCAGGGCTACACTAGACGTACCATGAGGGCCCACCAGCTTAGTAATGACTGCAAGGGGCTGGGTCCTACCGAAGTGTGCGCTGGATGCAGCTGTTTCTTACTGAACTCTGGGTGTGACGTGCCAGGGGTGGCCCATGGGACAGTGATGATTCACAACGCAACTCAGCGGACGCTAGTGGCACGTCCGGGCACTTTGGCTAAGCGGCGCCAATGGGTGGGGGAGAGCTGACCTAGACAGCCCACGAAACATTCGATAGCCACCTCGTGCGACGGACTCAAGGCAATATTCGGCACTGGTTTGGGTTGCGCTGCAGTGCAGCCAGGCAAAACAATGCACAGAGAGAGGTGGGGCAATGGCCATATGCCTGTGACACGGGGGTATAGCGAGCTCTATATCCGTTGCTTCATGGCCCACCGGCCTTGCCCCTGCTCGCTTTCCCCCAAATAGGCCCCCCCAAAGAGGCCCGCTAAGAGGTCCCCCATTAGCCCCCCCAATAGGCCCCCCCCAAACGCCCCCTAATAGGCCCCCTAATAGGCCCCCTCAATAGGCCCCTCTAATACCCTCCACAATAGGCCCCCCAATAGGCCCCCTAATAGGGCCCCTAATTGGCTCTCTAATAGTCCCCCAATGAACCCCCAATAGGCCCCCTAATATGCCCCCCCAATATGCCCCCCAATAGGCCCCCCAATGGACCCCCCTATTAGGCGCCCCAATAGGCCCCCAAATAGGCCCCCCAATAGGCCCCCTGTTAGGCCCCACAATCGGCGGAGCCCTAATAGGCCCCCTAATAGGCCCCCTAATAGGCCCCCTAGTAGGCTTCCCGATAGGCTTCCCAATAGGCCCCCCAATAGGCCCCGCAACAGACCCCCAAATAGACCCCCTAACAGACCCCCCCAAAATACTCCCCCCCAAAGAGGCCCCACACGAGTCACCGGACTGCAAGCCTATGGGTCCTCCCGTTCTCATTCTCTTACATTGAGTAGTAGTACCAGTTTGAGGACGTTTGAGTGCCTGCTGGTTGCGGTGAAGTGATTGTCTGTAATAAGATTTCAAGTGGTGAGGTTCCCAGGTCCTTCTGCAGGATGGGGCTTGGCATCTTGATAACTTGTGACCCCAGGATTTGGACTTATGATTGCCAGTCCTGTGCATGCACATGTAGAAACACGGGATCTGTGTGCAATGGGTGGGGCATGTATGTCCTGAACGCTAACGGGGAACGGATGGATTCGTGGTACACAGAGCGAATGTGTTGGTGACGGTTGATGAACACGTATGCGAGGCCTCCTCCTACTAAACCGATTTGTCTTCTGCCGTTCATTGTTCTGCACTCACTGTTCCAGGCGAGGGCGTGAGTTCCCACACCTGCTCTTGTGGTTGCTTCAGAGCTGTTTTGTCGTGCCATGGGCCTTCAATTTTGTCCTTCGCTGTGGGGCAAGGCACATGCCGGATGCTCTTTCACAAAACTCTTTCGGACGCTAGATGTGCACAATCTGGCTTACATGCAGGCCATCTATTGGTGCGTAGTGGTAGGCACCATGCTTATTTTTGAAATCACTTTCGATTCCATCTCCAATGGCTTTGAGACCCTCCCGTCAGTGGCTCGGTGGATAAGCTACGGCATGCTTCTCCTGGTCATCACCTTGCTGTGTGTCTTGAGTGCTGTCCGGCGGGCCAGAGCATACACGGCATACCTGCTCACAGTGGGCACATGTCTGATGACTTGCTACCTTGCTTACCGGGTAGACTGCATTACTACCTCAACCTCGGCCTTGATCGTCATGGCAGAATGGCCGGCGGGCAAAACCGGCACGCTGGTTGATATTCTAGTTCCAACGCCAAAAGGGCTCATCGGAGCGTGGTTCTTTGTTCTAGGGCTCCTCGTCAACACTGCCCAATGCTCGATTGTATGCAGTACAGGACTCGTCCCGAATGCTGTATGTGCCGTGGTTTCTGCGCTGGTTTTCACCGTTGCCCCGTCCTTGTCGGCCAACAACTATGGCTCACTGTTTTACGTTGTGCCACTGCCCATCACCGGATTGTGTTTGTTTCCCAACAGCGTCATCATAACACTGCAAGCCAAGAGCATTGAATATCAGCGGGAGCTTGTGGCCGAAAGCCAGCTGCGGGAGCTTGTGTACCAAAAGGCATCGCAAAAAGCGGATGGGCTGCTCTATCATATCCTGAAGAACCACATGGTCGACGCCCGATCGGCGATTGATCTAGTTCTTGCCCGAGTTCTTGATGGGGAGTCTCAGACCATCCTTTCGGACGCCCGCGACCTCCTCGTGAGAAGCGTGTGGTGGTGCGCGCTACGAGAGGCTGTGCAACGCATTGTCCAGGGCACCTACGTTTCAGAAGTGCGCAACTTGGCATTATGCAAGTTTTGCCGTGATATCTTGGTTGGACGCCCAGCGGTCATCCTCGACTGCCCCTCTGTGACGGCATCACTGGACCCTATTGCTTGTAGCGTCGTGTTGGATAATGCCGTCGCCAATGCCTTCAGACACGGGTGCTCCGAGGACGAAGAAGTCAAATTGAAGGTCGAAGTTCCAAGCGATGGTCGAAGTGGGGCGCTCTCGTTTACTTTGACCAACAGAGCCAAGGCAGGCAAGCCAAAGCTGGAGCGCTGGTCCGCGTCCAACGCAGAGAATGTGTGTGTCAGCAGCCCCATAGCCCAATATGAGTCGCTTTCCACTGGACTTGGACTGCATCACATCGCCGTGGCCGTAAACACGTGTGACATGTCCGCGGACCTCTGGCAAGAGGAGGAGTATGTCCATTTCCGGCTTTGTCTGGATACCCAGGTTTCGCAAGGCAGTCCAACACGGCCCGACTCCACAACCATCGATATACCCAGGGGTTTCCCCCCAAACGTCCACATTCTGTGCATCGATGACAGCCCTATAGCACGCAAAAGTTTGGCAACCATTTTGCCCAGGAGAATCCCCGGGGCTGTGGTCAAAGTGTTTGGGGAAACGTACGCCGACGTGGCGCTGTTTAAGCAAGCCGTCGCAGAGAGGTGTGATGTCGTGATCGTGGATCAGAATTTGAGTTTTGCTGACAAGGAGGTCTATGGCACCGCCTTGATCCAAGAAATCCAATCGGCAGGATACAAAGGCCTGGCTGTGATACGGTCTGCCAATTGCACTGCGGCAGACCAGACGACATACATGCAAAGTGGGGCCCATTGCGCGATTGACAAGGAGATTCAGTGGCCAGAAATGGTGTTGTTGTTGGAAGATGCGTATGCAACCCTCGTGGCCCGTTCAGTCAGTCCTCCGGATACAGCTGACCGACAGGCCGAAATAGGAATAGCATCCATTGAGGGAGGCCTGCTCCCTGGATCTGTGTCCCATGACGACGTTGGGCACGCATGAACTGTTTGAGCGCCGTTCCCGTCCTCGTGTGGACTTGTTTTCTAGTCTCAGTTTCTTTTCCTTTTCTATTTTTTGTCAGATTGCAAAGGCACAAGCAACAGAATCAGGCAAGGGCAGAAAATTCTGATGGGCTTTGCCCTTCTCGCCTCACAGGGGCTGGTCGTCAGCGGATGGCCCGTGGTGGGAGCCACGTGTGCCTAACCCATGGACTATTATTATATTATTATTATATACTTTTATTATATATTATATTATTATATATTGCTCCTTCAAATGAACTCCTTCCTTCTGATGGGCTTTGTAGATTACTTAAATTTAGTTCCTCCAGGCCGGGTTCAGGTTCAGACTGCATCAGACTGACGTTTTTTGTCTTTCGCCCCGCCTTCATCCCAGAAATGCAATCCGCAGGATACAAAGGCCAGCCCCGGAACTACCGGGGCCTGCCCCAGAAGTACTGTGGCCTGCCTCGGAACTTCGGGGGCCTGCCCCGGAACTGCCGGGGCCTTTCCCGGAAGTACTGGGACCTGGCTGCGATGCAATAGACTTTCACTGCCTTTCCTTGCAGCCCCAATGCCACTTGCCTCGCACCAAAGCCATGGCATCGAGACCCGGTTCAGGCCTCTGGTGCATTGGTATGCAGTGTCTTTCACCCTGATTAGGCCTGTGAATACCTGCAGCTGTCCATCGGTGGGCTTCAGCTCAACTGTACCCTGGGGGGTAAAGACGGAATCAACCAACACACACCATAGTCAGCCGAGGGGTGGGAGGGGCATTCTTCCACTTCTTTGGCCGTGCACAGTGTGCTAGACCCGTTTAGTGTGTAAGTTCAAATTTTCCGAGGGGGTCTTTGGCCCCGCCTTCATCGCAGAAATCCAATCGGCAGGATACAACGGCCCCAGCCCCGGAACGAACATTGGCCGGCCCCGGAACTCCCGTTCTCTGCCCCGGAACTACGGGGGCCTGCTCGGAAGTGCTGGGGCCTTTCCCAGAAGTACTGGGGCCTGGCTGCGATGCAATAGACTTTCACTGCCTTTCCTCGCAGCCCCAATGGGCAGTCCCTAGCCCCTCAGACTATGTCCTGTGGTTTGAGGTGTTGCGTTGCCATTCCTGTGAAGTCTGTGGCAGTCTTTTGCAGCACAGTCTGCATGTCTGGGCTGCATCCAGATCTTCAACAAGGACACCCATTGCTCATGCGTGTCTGCATACCTGAGCCTAACACCTGCCGAAACGTTTGCTGACACCTGCCAGCACTAGCCAAAGAATTTTTCGACACCTGCGGACACCTGCCGAGATGACTTGTCCGTCCTGGGTTGAAGGTCACCAATCAGTTTTTCAATGGGTTAGCTGTGTGCATGTGTTTGTCTTCTTGTGGCAGGCTTGTTGGTGCACACTTTAGTTTTCCCATCCAATCGACCACTCCAAGGCCGGTGATGTTGTAATGGGAAGCTTCTGTGTATTCATCTTCTTCCGGCAGGCTTTGTTTCGGCATTGAAAACCAATCTTCTCATCAGGACAGGTGACAAAAAGTACAAAAACAGATTTCCGGACGCACTGAACCTCTGGTCTGAATTGCTGCAGCGGGAAAAGTCCTATGTATGTCTTTTGGACATTGCAAAGGCATTCCCTCGTACCCCCCACCCAAGTATCCTGGAGGCTCTTCGCATCATTGGTACCCCCCCCCCCCCAACTTACTCAACATGATCTCTTCCATCTATCACTTTTCCAGTAATCAGTACCATGATTTTCAGTACCCGCTACGGCGGGGAATCAAGGAGGGCTGCCCCCTCTCCCCATCCCTGTTCCTCCTGATTTATGGGTCATTCCATGCCACCCTAACCAGGGAGTTCCCCACTGCCCGCTTCTTTGTGTATGTTGATGATATTGCAGTGGTCACGCCAGATAAAGCCATCCTACGCAGGGTATCACACCGCACCCATGAACTGCGGAAGTTACCCAAGGGTCGTGTGACCGGGGCACTTGGGAGCAGACTAAAACAGCCACTTAGCTCAGTGGCTTGGTGCGGAGGCCGTGCGGCATCCGTGCTCTGGGGCGGTCCCGCCGTGCGGTGTGACAGCCGGGGTTGGGGGAAACTGGGGCTGTGGGCCAAAAGAACTTCCGGTGAGCCCAGGGGCCCATCCCCCTGCCTCACGGCCATGAAATGACATGGCCCGTTTTAAGTCCCCAGAGCTGGGTGTCCAGCTTGAGCCTTTTTGCTGGTTGTGCGGTCAGCCTGAGCCCAGGCACACCGCATCTGTGACGCCGGTCGGCTATGGACAGCTCTGCGGACCTGGGCCCGCCGTGCGGCGGGTGCAGTGGGCGGTAGTACCCTTCCATAGTCCCTGGATTTGTAACGGGACGGGGGCTGACGGCGTCAAGCTGCAGTGAAGCAGCTGCAGCTCCTGGACTGCTGCCGCGTGGAAGAGAAAAAGAGCTGCAGTACTTGCAGCAGCTGACAAGGAGTGCTGCAGTGCTTGCAGCATCTCAGCAGGGGTGCCGTGGTGCTTGGGCTAAGCCCTGCATTTCTCATTAAGTGGTTGGTGGTGTGATCAGCCACAGCTCCGGTGACCCGCATCTGTGAAGTCGTGCGACCATGGACAGCTCTGTGGCCCGGAGCCCCGCCGTGTGGTGGGATAGAACTGAAGGCATTGGGTGTGTGCGCGTGCAGAATTTATTGCTTTTGGCAGAACTGAAGGCATTGGGTGTGTGCCCGTGCAGAAGTTATTGCTTTTGGCAGAACTGCAGGCAGTGGGTGTGTGCCCATGCAGAAGTTATTGCTTATGGCAGAACTGCAGGCAGTGGGTTTGTGCCCATGCAGAATTTATTGCTTTTGGACGAACTGAAGGCATTGGATTTGTGCCCATGCAGAATTTATTGCTTTTGGCAGAACTGAAGGCATTGGGTGTGTGCCCATGCAGAAGTTATGGCTTATGGCAGAACTGCAGGCAGTGGGTTTGTGCCCATCCAGAATTTGTTACTTTTGGACGAACTGAAGGCGTTGGGTGTGTGCCCATGCGGAATTTATTACTTTTGGCAGGAAATGTATTACTTTTGGCAGAATTGAAGGTGTTGAGCGTGTGCCCATGCAGAATTTGTTACTTTTGGCAGAACTGAAGGCATTGGGTGTGTGCCCATGCGGAATGTATTACTTTTGGCAGAACTGAATGCATTGGGTGTGTGCCCATGCGGAATTTATTACTTTTGGTAGGAAATGTATTACTTTTGGCAGAATTGAAGGCGTTGAGCGTGTGCCCATGCAGAATTCGTTACTTTTGGCAGAATTGAAGGTGTTGAGCGTGTGCCCATGCAGAAGTTATTACTTTTGGCAGAACTGAAGGCATTGGGTGTGTACCCATGCAGAATATGTTACTTTTGGCAGAAATGAAGGCATTGGGCGTGTGCCCATGCAGAATTTATTACTTTTGGCAGAACTGAAGGCATTGGGTGTGTGCCCATGCAGAATTTATTGCCTTTGGCAGAACTGAAGGCATTGGGTGTGTGCCCATGCAGAAGTTATTGCTTTTGGCAGAACTGAAGGCATTGGGCGTGCGCCCATGCGGAATGTATTTCTTTTGGCAGAACGGAAGGCATTGGGTGTGTTCCCATGCGAAATTTATTACTTTTGGTAGAATTGAAGGTGTTGGGTGTGTGCCCATGCAGAATTTATTGCTTTTGGCAGAACTGAAGGCGTTGGGTGTGTGCCCATGCAGAATTTATTACTTTTGGCACAACTGAAGGCATTGGGTGTGTTCCCATGCGAAATGTATTACTTTTGGCAGAAATGAAGGCATTGGGTGTGTGCCCATGCAGAATTTACTTCTTTTGGACGAACTGAAGGCATTGGGTGTGTGCCCATGCAGAATTTATTGCTTTTGGCAGAACTGAAGGCATTGGGCGTGTGCCCATGCAGAAGAACTGCAGGCATTGGGCGTGTGCCCATGCGGAATGTATTTCTTTTGGCAGAACTGAAGGCATTGGGTGTGTGCTTGAGCACAAGACAAGAACTGCCGTCGGAGCCGTGGGGCCCGTGCGGGACTGCCCGGGCCATGCGTTTTTGGACAGAGAGCGAACAAGGGGGGGAGAGGGTGCGTGCGCTGCGCGACAGGGCATTGCACTTGCTGCGGTATTGTGCTGCTCTGGCCGGGGCGGGACCGCAGGCAACCGCTCCTAAGGGGGCGGGACCTGGCATATGACACCATAACACCATGACACCCATGAACTTTCCATGTTCTTGGGCTTCAGAATTAACCACTCCAAAACCGAAATCTACCGCTGGGTCCCCCGCCATAAATGCGCGTCCATCACATGGGAGGGAAACAGGATTAAAATCCTGGCCCCTGTTTTTAAATATTTGGGGCACCACTTAGCTCACCCTAATTTCCTGGGTCGAGCCCAAACAGAACTGATGTCCCACGTCACGTCGGACCTGTCTCGTTACCAGCACCTCCCACTGGATGCCTTTGAGCGCGCGCAATTACTCTCTCTGGTCCTTTTCCCTAAATGGTGCTACAGGTCACTTTTCATCCCCCATGACTGCATGTTCTATGACATCGACCAAAGGGCACGCAGTTTTGTCACTGCTGCCAAAGGCATTGAGCTGCGGCATAATGTCACCCACATCACGGACCCCGTGAACGAAGGCGGACTGGGGCTGCACCAAATCTATTGGACCTATAGCTCACAATACATCTCCTTCCTTCAGTGTGTGCTCCGCTCACCCCACTCTCCCCTCCGCGAGCTGGCTTCCTTCCCAGTGTCCCAATCTATGGCACCTGTTAGGGATTATGTCGCGGTTCTGAAGCAGCTTGGAGCAAGCACACCCGTCACACTGCAGCAGAGGGTGGTTCCCCGAGGGGGACCAGAGCTGCTTGATGAAGAATCCTCTGATGATGGGCGACTCCTGCAAACCCAAACCCCCAATGTAGCCTTATCTGATTACTCACTCAGGTACACAGCCTATAGAGCACGGTCACTCATACAGGATGAAGGTACCATTCCGCCTGGATTCTCCCCTATTGCTGTCGCTGGTCATCAATGCTACACCAATGGAAAGCCAAAAGAGGGGACGGCCTGGTACAGTGATGGTAGCAAGCTGGAGGTTCCCTCATTAGAAGGACAGGCAGATATAGCTGGTGTCGCCCTGTCCTGTGGACCACTTATTATCGGGGCCCGTGTAACTGGGCCACAGACCTCATATAGAGGTGAGCTGCAGGGTGCAGCGCTCGTCACAGCACCTGCCCTCGCAGAGCCTGGTGACACACTGACCATGGATAACCAGGCAGTTGTACGCTGGGCGCCCAGACCTCCTCACCGGGAGTGTGCTGATATGGACCTACGGCAGCAGGTTGCCCAACATCTGGCTGCCCGGCCAATACCCTTTTCCTGGGTCCCCAGCTACCGCAGCCTGTCTGATGCCACAAGTCCAGCCGATCGCGAGACAATACTGCGCAATGATGAGGTTGACAGGTGGGCAAAGACAGCGACGGCCCTCCCCCTACCTCCATGTGAGCCTACGGAACCGTCCGCATTTGTCATTTGCGGTGGCATCGCGCCCACCCCAGCAAAGAAATGGGTGCTCCAACGCCGCCGAACATTTGGTTTTCCTGGTGTTCATTGGGTCTCCTGGCTGCCCCTGAAGGGCACCAGGCGTATGCTGTGGCTCCGCTGGCTCTGGAGAAATGTGCGGTGGGAAGGATGTGCCCCCCCGCCCCCCCCCGGGAAAAGACAACCAGCCTGTGCCCCCTGTGTAACACGTGCCATGGCAGTACAGCCCAACTGCGGCTCATCCAATGTCCCACCTGGAAACCAGCCTTCTGGAAAGCCTGGCTCAGTAACGGGGGGGACTGGACTGAATATGCCACCTCCTGGTATGATCAGGCGACGCACAACGACCTTGTGCATATCTCTCGCTTGCGGATCCCCCAATCTTTTGTAGACCCTGCCTCGAACACTGCGGCCTGCTCTATGTGAGTGTGTTGCGTATCATCAGTACCACTTGCTTCTGCCGGTAACGTCCCTACGTGGTGAATTACCCATGCCGCCCCGATACACTGATTCTTCTGTCCCTGCTACGTCCATTTCTGCCTGGTTTGGTTCGCTACGCCGAAGGAAACCCCAACCAAACCCGACAACAAAAACCCTGTGGGAACAGGTACACTTCTCTCCTGCGACAAGTGGCTGCGACCCAGACACACCCACCCCAAAACCGGCGCCCACCCTTCTGGTTACACGCCGGATTAAAAAGCTGCTGACCCAAACCCCTACCTCTCGGAATTGGTCCAAGGCCGTCCGCTACCTCACCCAGCACCCTGGTACACCCTACACGGCAGATCTGCAAACTTTTGCATCCTTGCACTATGTGCATTCCCAGGTGTGTTTCACCCCGACCTGGTCCCTCCCCCACCATGCATTAAAGTTTCCGTCTACTGCAATCGCGGATTACAGGCAATTTGCCCAAACCCTCATGCGACACCGACGGTGGGACATGGAGTTAGGCAGCCGCTTCCTACAGTATGCCCAATACACAGAAGCCACCCTCCTGCAGCAATTTTACAATCGCATGTGGCGATGTTACAGCAATTCACGCACCTCCATTGCCACCTCGCGTCGCCGCATCATCGCTTGGAGGCGCCACGGGACTCTTCTCCTTGACTACTATGACACACTGATGCAAACGTGTCACACTAGGAAGGAAATGTTTTGGCTTCAATCCCTGCGTGCCTTGGGACATCGATCAATGCAGGCACTCACACAAGTTGCCGCTCAGCTGCTATGGGAAAACTAGTCCGCACCGGAGGACCTGTTCCGAGCTGCCGTTGCCACTGTACATCACCTCAAAAAGCGCTCCCAGCCCTATGACACTGCAAATGCCAACCCAAAACGGAACTACACGCCCCGCACTGCCCCACAACCCTCCAAGTCCGAGCCGGTGTGGCCCAATCCCTGAAAACAGGGACCAACCCCTCTACAGACTTGACACCTGACACTAAATCCTTACACTTGGCGGTGGTGTCGGCTGCGCACCGATTACTATTTTTTCACCAACCCATGGCAGGTTGACCCTCCTGTGGCGTCCTCCCCTTGTCTAATTTCCCCCCACAGGTGTGGAATGCCACTCCCCAGCGCACCGTAACCCTGCCAGTGTTCTACCTTCCATCTTAGTCCTCCTCTGTGTGTCACCAGGGGAGCGTTAGCGCGCCGGGCATCTTTTTTGACCCGTGCCCCACCGGTGACCTTTTAGGGGGTGCACTGAGCGCAATGCGCGCGCAGTGCAACTATTTGGACGTCTAGCCGTCATAGAATTTTTTTCGCAATTTCAGGTTGTTCCTGCACTGCTGTAAACTGCATGTACAGCCTGGCTCTTTGGCATGCAACTGGCTACGGTGTGCATGTCAACGTATGGGCCAGTTTACAGCGTCTGCACCCACCAACCAAAGGCCATTTGGGTGTGGAACGCCGTGCACTGTGAGCCAGTGGTGGCACACAGTTCACGTGCAGTGTAGACTGTTTGTGGAATTTGTGCCATTGTACAGGACAGTCGAAAGGCTTCTGAGATCCGCGTGTCTGTTGCATCCAAGGAAATACATTTGTCTATGTATTAAGCAGAACAGTTCGTTTTTCGCAATTTCAGGTTGTTCCTGCACTGCTGTAAACTGCATGTACAGCCTGGCTCTTTGGCATGCAACTGGCTACGGTGTGCATGTCAACGTATGGGCCAGTTTACAGCGTCTGCACCCACCAACCAAAGGCCATTTGGGTGTGGAACGCCGTGCACTGTGAGCCAGTGGTGGCACACAGTTCACGTGCAGTGTAGACTGTTTGTGGAATTTGTGCCATTGTACAGGACAGTCGAAAGGCTTCTGAGATCCGCGTGTCTGTTGCATCCAAGGAAATACATTTGTCTATGTATTAAGCAGAACAGTTCGTTTTTCGCAATTTCAGGTTGTTCCTGCACTGCTGTAAACTGCATGTACGGCCATGGCTCTTTGGCATGCAACTGGCTACGGTGTGCATGTCAACGTATGGGCCAGTTTACAGCGTCTGCACCCACCAACCAAAGGCCATTTGGGTGTGGTACGATGTGCACTGTGAGCCAGTGGTGGCACACAGTTCACGTGCAGTGTAGACTGTTTGTGGAATTTGTGCCATTGTACATGACAGGCGAAAGGCTTCTGAGATCCGCCTTTCGCCTGCGAACCAGGCATGCACATCCTGCTTTGAGAAAACAACAGGTGTCTGTTGCATCCAAGGAAATACATTTCTCTATGTATTAAGCAGAACAGTTCGTTTTTCGCAATTTCAGGTTGTTCCTGCACTGCTGTAAACTGCATGTACGGCCATGGCTCATTGGCATGCCACTGGCTATCGTGTGCATGTCAACGTATGGGCCAGTTTACAGCGTCTGCACCCACCAACCAAAGGCCGTTTGGGTGTGGAACGCTGTGCACTGTGAGCCAGTGGTGGCACACAGTGCACGTACAGTGCAGACTATTTGTGGAATTTGTGCCATTGTACATGACAGGCGAAAGGCTTCTGAGATCCGCCTTTCGCCTGCGAACCAGGCATGCACATCCTGCTTTGAGAAAACAACAGGTGTCTGTTGCATGCAAGGAAATACATTTCTCTATGTATTAAGCAGAACAGTTCGTTTTTCGCAATTTCAGGTTGTTCCTGCACTGCTGTAAACTGCATGTACGGCCATGGCTCTTTGGCATGCAACTGGCTACAGTGTGCATGTCAACGTATGGGCCAGTTTACAGTGTCTGCACCCACCAACCAAGGGCCGTTTGGGTGTGGAACGCCGTGCACTGTAAGCCAGTGGTGGCACACAGTTCACGTGCAGTGTAGACTATTTGTGGAATTTGTGCCATTGTACATAACAGGCCAAAGGGAGGGAAACAGGATTAAAATCCTGGCCCCTGTTTTTAAATATTTGGGGCACCACTTAGCTCACCCTAATTTCCTGGGTCGAGCCCAAACAGAACTGATGTCCCACGTCACGTCGGACCTGTCTCGTTACCAGCACCTCCCACTGGATGCCTTTGAGGGCGCGCAATTACTCTCTTTGGTCCTTTTCCCTAAATGGTGCTACAGGTCACTTTTCATCCCCCATGACTGCATGTTCTATGACATCGACCAAAGGGCACGCATTTTCGTCACTGCTGCCAAAGGCATTGAGCCGCGGCATAATGTCACCCACATCACGGACCCCGTGAACGAAGGCGGACTGGGGCTGCACCAAATCTATTGGACCTATAGCTCACAATACATCTCCTTCCTTCAGTGTGTGCTCCGCTCACCCCACTCTCCCCTCCGCGAGCTGGCTTCCTTCCCAGTGTCCCAATCTATGGCACCTGTTAGGGATTATGTCGCGGTTCTGAAGCAGCTTGGAGCAAGCACACCCGTCACACTGCAGCAGAGGGTGGTTCCCCGAGGGGGACCAGAGCTGCTTGATGAAGAATCCTCTGATGATGGGCGACTCCTGCAAACCCAAACCCCCAATGTAGCCTTATCTGATTACTCACTCAGGTACACAGCCTATAGAGCACGGTCACTCATACAGGATGAAGGTACCATTCCGCCTGGATTCTCCCCTATTGCTGTCGCTGGTCATCAATGCTACACCAATGGAAAGCCAAAAGAGGGGACGGCCTGGTACAGTGATGGTAGCAAGCTGGAGGTTCCCTCATTAGAAGGACAGGCAGATATAGCTGGTGTCGCCCTGTCCTGTGGACCACTTATTATCGGGGCCCGTGTAACTGGGCCACAGACCTCATATAGAGGTGAGCTGCAGGGTGCAGCGCTCGTCACAGCACCTGCCCTCGCAGAGCCTGGTGACACACTGACCATGGATAACCAGGCAGTTGTACGCTGGGCGCCCAGACCTCCTCACCGGGAGTGTGCTGATATGGACCTACGGCAGCAGGTTGCCCAACATCTGGCTGCCCGGCCAATACCCTTTTCCTGGGTCCCCAGCTACCGCAGCCTGTCTGATGCCACAAGTCCAGCCGATCGCGAGACAATACTGCGCAATGATGAGGTTGACAGGTGGGCAAAGACAGCGACGGCCCTCCCCCTACCTCCATGTGAGCCTACGGAACCGTCCGCATTTGTCATTTGCGGTGGCATCGCGCCCACCCCAGCAAAGAAATGGGTGCTCCAACGCCGCCGAACATTTGGTTTTCCTGGTGTTCATTGGGTCTCCTGGCTGCCCCTGAAGGGCACCAGGCGTATGCTGTGGCTCCGCTGGCTCTGGAGAAATGTGCGGTGGGAAGGATGTGCCCCCCCGCCCCCCCCGGGAAAAGACAACCAGCCTGTGCCCCCTGTGTAACACGTGCCATGGCAGTACAGCCCAACTGCGGCTCATCCAATGTCCCACCTGGAAACCAGCCTTCTGGAAAGCCTGGCTCAGTAACGGGGGGGACTGGACTGAATATGCCACCTCCTGGTATGATCAGGCGACGCACAACGACCTTGTGCATATCTCTCGCTTGCGGATCCCCCAATCTTTTGTAGACCCTGCCTCGAACACTGCGGCCTGCTCTATGTGAGTGTGTTGCGTATCATCAGTACCACTTGCTTCTGCCGGTAACGTCCCTACGTGGTGAATTACCCATGCCGCCCCGATACACTGATTCTTCTGTCCCTGCTACGTCCATTTCTGCCTGGTTTGGTTCGCTACGCCGAAGGAAACCCCAACCAAACCCGACAACAAAAACCCTGTGGGAACAGGTACACTTCTCTCCTGCGACAAGTGGCTGCGACCCAGACACACCCACCCCAAAACCGGCGCCCACCCTTCTGGTTACACGCCGGATTAAAAAGCTGCTGACCCAAACCCCTACCTCTCGGAATTGGTCCAAGGCCGTCCGCTACCTCACCCAGCACCCTGGTACACCCTACACGGCAGATCTGCAAACTTTTGCATCCTTGCACTATGTGCATTCCCAGGTGTGTTTCACCCCGACCTGGTCCCTCCCCCACCATGCATTAAAGTTTCCGTCTACTGCAATCGCGGATTACAGGCAATTTGCCCAAACCCTCATGCGACACCGACGGTGGGACATGGAGTTAGGCAGCCGCTTCCTACAGTATGCCCAATACACAGAAGCCACCCTCCTGCAGCAATTTTACAATCGCATGTGGCGATGTTACAGCAATTCACGCACCTCCATTGCCACCTCGCGTCGCCGCATCATCGCTTGGAGGCGCCACGGGACTCTTCTCCTTGACTACTATGACACACTGATGCAAACGTGTCACACTAGGAAGGAAATGTTTTGGCTTCAATCCCTGCGTGCCTTGGGACATCGATCAATGCAGGCACTCACACAAGTTGCCGCTCAGCTGCTATGGGAAAACTAGTCCGCACCGGAGGACCTGTTCCGAGCTGCCGTTGCCACTGTACATCAAAAAGCGCTCCCAGCCCTATGACACTGCAAATGCCAACCCAAAACGGAACTACACGCCCCGCACTGCCCCACAACCCTCCAAGTCCGAGCCGGTGTGGCCCAATCCCTGAAAACAGGGACCAACCCCTCTACAGACTTGACACCTGACACTAAATCCTTACACTTGGCGGTGGTGTCGGCTGCGCACCGATTACTATTTTTTCACCAACCCATGGCAGGTTGACCCTCCTGTGGCGTCCTCCCCTTGTCTAATTTCCCCCCACAGGTGTGGAATGCCACTCCCCAGCGCACCGTAACCCTGCCAGTGTTCTACCTTCCATCTTAGTCCTCCTCTGTGTGTCACCAGGGGAGCGTTAGCGCGCCGGGCATCTTTTTTGACCCGTGCCCCACCGGTGACCTTTTAGGGGGTGCACTGAGCGCAATGCGCGCGCAGTGCAACTATTTGGACGTCTAGCCGTCATAGAATTTTTTTCGCAATTTCAGGTTGTTCCTGCACTGCTGTAAACTGCATGTACAGCCTGGCTCTTTGGCATGCAACTGGCTACGGTGTGCATGTCAACGTATGGGCCAGTTTACAGCGTCTGCACCCACCAACCAAAGGCCATTTGGGTGTGGAACGCCGTGCACTGTGAGCCAGTGGTGGCACACAGTTCACGTGCAGTGTAGACTGTTTGTGGAATTTGTGCCATTGTACAGGACAGGCGAAAGGCTTCTGAGATCCGCGTGTCTGTTGCATCCAAGGAAATACATTTGTCTATGTATTAAGCAGAACAGTTCGTTTTTCGCAATTTCAGGTTGTTCCTGCACTGCTGTAAACTGCATGTACGGCCATGGCTCTTTGGCATGCAACTGGCTACGGTGTGCATGTCAACGTATGGGCCAGTTTACAGCGTCTGCACCCACCAACCAAAGGCCATTTGGGTGTGGAACGCCGTGCACTGTGAGCCAGTGGTGGCACACAGTTCACGTGCAGTGTAGACTGTTTGTGGAATTTGTGCCATTGTACATGACAGGCGAAAGGCTTCTGAGATCCGCCTTTCGCCTGCGAACCAGGCATGCACATCCTGCTTTGAGAAAACAACAGGTGTCTGTTGCATGCAAGGAAATACATTTCTTTATGTATTAAGCAGAACAGTTCGTTTTTCGTCTGTGTCTGTGTGTGTGTGTCTATGTCTATGTGTCTATGTGTAAATGTGCCAGTCTCGTTAACCTCATACGCAGAATTCTCCATACTGCCTGGGGCCTGCAGGTGGAGTGTGACCATGACTGTATCGGGCCAAACTGCAACCAGTGCATAGGGAAATGTTGCCCAGGGGTTCGCAAGGCTGTCGCTGTAGTAATGGTCCTGGCCCCAAACACCACCAGGGGTGTGCATTTGTCGAACCGGCTGCACTAACCGCCCAGTGGGACTAGCGGCGGGGCCCACTGCTAATGACCCCCACTAGCAGTTACCAAGGATACCTGCCTTCCATCCTCACTGGGGTCCTGAAAAATAGTCTGCCCTGGGCAACATCGTGGCTGGGGCAACTGGTGAGTGCATCAGTCTGGATGCAGGTGGTACGGTTAAGCGGGTTCACATGGGACTCAGCGATCAGAGCCCTACACAGCTATCTCAGTGACGGTACACAGCCTGCCGCCCATACCGCCCAAGCTGGAAGAGCCCAAGGAGCTGAGATACAGACGTAAACCCTCCCAGTCCACTGCAGTGTCCCGCTTTCGGCCACCACCGGCCCCGAGCAGGTGCGTCATGAAGACCTTCGGCTCGGGGATTGACCAGTTTCAATATTGGGAACACTCCAACCCCTGCACATGTGGCCATGGACCTCCACCTCCACCTCAGCAATCGCAGCCGCCACACCCCTCCTCCGTGCCTGAGCCCGCACGCGATGGGCTGGTGGAAGAGGAAATGGCAGCATCGGAGGAGTCCCCACCCCCCAGCCCAGCGAAGCTCAGGGGTGCTCAACCCCAGCCACAAGAGGCGGGCACGATCCAGGTCGGGTCCATGGGCTATGCAGATGACACGTATCCGCTGCGATCTGAGGGCCAATACATGGCACCGGTGATGCAGCTCACTGATGAGTGGCTGGCTCTCACCTTGCAAAAAGTGAACCCCAAGAAGTCACTGTCCATACAAGTACGACAATCCAAGGAAATTGCTCGCAAACACACGGTACTCCAAGGGATCTCACTCCCCCTCCAAGCTGAATTTCGCTCGCTGGGGGTGGGTATTCGTACCAGCCTGACCAGGGGGACTGGCCCGCTCCTGAAAAAGAGGACATCCAAGGGGATACACCTGCTGTCCAGAGTGAGGGGTGCACAAGGGGGCTTCAGCCGGCGAACGCACATCATTGCCACTCTGGTACAAGCCGCAGCCCTATGGGGTACCCCGGGGGCGGAGGTATCCCGGAGGGATCTACAAAGTCTGGAGACGGCAGTGCTCCACAGTTTGTGGGGCACCTCGAGGCCAGGGAGGGCGAAGGAGATCATCTTCGTGCTGCTAGTACAGGGACACCGAGTGTCTCCTCACATGAAAATCACGTATGACAGGGTATGTTGGCTCCTCGCGGTGGCGCGCACTCCAGGCACCCTTCAGGTTGTGGTGCAGTCGTGCATTGAAGCTCGGCAAGCGCAGGTACGACCCACTACATCAGGACCGGTTCAACGAGCCCTCCTGGAGTTGGAGAGCCTTGGCTGGAGGCAGGCGGATCATTGCCGGGTCTGGAATGTGCCCGGGGTGCCCGAAGAAATAGACATGACGCTCATAAACGAGGACAAATTCAAGCATATCCTGCGGGACTCTATCAGGCGGCGGGCCCTGCTCTCGCTGGAAGATCGTCGACCGCGACAATTTCAAGGCATCTTAGGGGCCCTCGACAGGGAGGCATGTCAAGTCCTTCTATCAGAGGGCACAAAATTTGATAAGGCGCTGCTGCGGGGCTGGCTCACAGGGGCGTTATGGACGGCTGCCAGGGCGCATGCGAGGGGCCTCAGGGCGACACCGCTATGCCCATACTGCTCGCGGCAACAAGAAGAAGATGACGAACACATCTTGTGGGCCTGCCCAGCCTGGGGCATACATCGATCCGGTGCCTGGCGCTCGCTTATGAGAACGGCGAGGGCACTGGGGCTATCAGACCAGATCAGTAGTTGGCCCACGTGCTTACGGATCTGTGGCTTGATGCCGGAACACCTGTCGCACGGCATCCCCAAAGGTCAGGTGCACGACTTCATGTACGGTTTTCATAGTATGGTGCTGCAAATTCTGCGGGCGCGGGCACACCGGGAAGATGTGCAACTCTTTGACCAGCCTAAGACGAAACAAGGCAGAGGGTACCCATTCTGGCAGTTCATCGGGCCGCTACCGCGGCCGGAGCACAGGGAGAAGCTGCGGATTCGCCAACCCACAGCTCAAGAGTGGCGGTGGGACTCCGACTTTCGTGACGATCTGCTACGATGGGTCAACGAGCTGGTCTGGATACCAGGGAAAGGGCAAGTCTCCTTCATGGAGCTAGCGATGGACTTTGAGTGCTTCGCGGCGCGCACCTTGCCGGCCTCACCCCAGGCTGTGTATCGGGCGACTGCCCTCCCGCTACCAGAAAGGGCAAGGGTTCTAAAGCTTGCCCTAGCGACCTTGCAAAAGCTGAGCGTGGCTGGGGCCGTGCTACCAGGTGGTGTGCTTACCAAATGCTCCTCCCTAGTCCCACTGGGGGCCCCCACAGTAGTGGGTGTGTCTGCGAGACCATACTTCACACGGCGCCCGGACATGCTGAAACTCCTACAAAACCTGCAAGAGTACTGTGAGCTGCGCTGGACGGCTGTGCTACAGGCACCGCCCCCCTCACCGGACACGAGACGGAGAAATGCCCAGCGGGCCAAGGAACGGCGGGAAGCAACGGAGTCCAGCCCCAGCATCAGGGAGCGCATTCCCAAGCTCAAGTACACATCGTCGCTGCTGCCTGCTATGCACACCCCCAGGCATCTCACCGGCAGAGGAGGAGGCAAGAAGAGCGCCACTTTGTTTGCGGCTGACTACTTTCCAGCACACCGCAACCCTGGAGCTCCCCCCACGTGGCCCTACCGGTTGCTCCGACCTGCCAAGCAGGCGGCCCCGCCTCCACCTGATGTAGCTGCAGTGGGCTCGAGTCACCAAGCGGCACTGCCGGCGGGGCGAGCGGCAGCGCCCAGCGATTTGTCTCAGCGCGTAGATGCGCTAACTCCCCCGGATGCACCTCTAGGATGGGCTCCGCCGTCGCCGTCGCCCCCGGTGCAGATGGAATACACCTCGGAGGAAGGGCCCTCTACCCCGGAGGTCTTCTCCTCGTCGTCCTCGTGGGAATCTGAGCCCATCAACACCGGGGGACGCTACCGACGAGCGACAGCGGGGCCCAGATGCGGCCCCACGCGGTCCTCACCGCCACACGCAGTGCCCCGCACACGCGCTCTCAGGGCCCGATCCGTTCACCGGTCAGGGAACCCGGCGCTGAGGAAGTCACGGCGTAGGGCACCACCTGCGCGGGTGCCCCGAGGGGTCAAAAGGCGGCAGTCGGTCTCAGAACGGCCGGGGAGCCCACGACGCAAGCGACCCCAGCTACAGCAAGGGGATGCGCGGTCACATACGGCCCTGGAGGCCCCAGACCGTCACGGGAGCCCAGCCGGAGCTCCCCTCCCCATGTCCAGGCATGCGCTCTCATACCTACAGCTCACAGGAGCTATCACTCCTGAGCGTGCGTCACGCATAGTGGTGGTAAGCACCCCAGAGGGGCAGCGCACCCCACTACCGACACGAAGCCCGGAGCAGCCTCCACACGAAAAGGGACGCGACATCCCCCCGGGGATAGCAAGGATGTTGCAGCAGATCCGAATGCCTCAAGCAAGGCCACAACCGCTACAGCCCCGAAGGGAACCACGGCCCAACGCGCGGACTTCACGCACCGCCGTCCTGCCCACCGGCCCTCCGATGGGGTTCAACGTAACTAGCACCCCGTCTCCGCGGGTGCTGAGTAGGCCAGGGCAATTCTCGCCATCTCCGGCATGGTCGCCGGCGGTGACTTCCAGTTGGCACTCAGTGCGGCACGTGTCCCCAGAGCATTGGTCGCCCGCATGCACACCAGGGGGGGGGGGTCTGACCGACAGCAGGATTCACCTCACCTGCCCCCCGTCCTGCTGGCGCCCCTATTTGAGAGCGCCATGTCTACCCCGCGAAGGGACAGCACTCAGAGTGCGTCTGATGAGGACGTGCAACAATATGCCGTCCGGTGTTCTACCCCCCCCGATCTGCCCCCCACCCTGCTGGCGCCACTTTTTGAGAGCGTGATGTCTGCCTCACGAGCGGGCAGCACTCATCGTGAGTGCGATGAGGACATGGGTCAGTACGAAGTCCAGTACTCTACCCCACCCTCCGTGGGGGAGTGGCCCCCTAACCCCTTTACCTTTCCCTCTCTTCGCGGAGCACAGCGTCTCTGCACGGAATTGCCTGGCATGGCCCGACAGGGCCAGGGGTGGGTTCGTGACCCCCATGCACGACACTCCACCATGCTGTACAGCATGCAGGAGGGTGCTCTGTCTTCCAACAGCGCGGAGGGGCTCATGAAGCATGGACGGGCCTCACGTGAGGCAACCTAAAGGAAGGAGGGGGGAGCCTCTTGTCATACAGGGCGGCAGCTCTCCAGCAACCCGCGCGACTTGCCCCTTGGGTGAGTTTGGGGGCTGGAATGGGTAGAAGCCCCATGGACTATTGCTCCTTAATATGATTTCCTTCCGATCAGAGCCCTACACAAAGCTGTACACAGAGCACATCAAACATCCCCCCATGCGGTGTCTGCGACGGTTAAATGCCTACACCACGTTACACGCAATATGCCTGAGATCCGGTGTGTTGTAGTGGCAAGAATAGGGGCATGGCCGAGGAAACACGCTTACTGGCAGCGCGGAATTTGCAGCTCCTCCTGATTGTACCGCCAGACATCGTTGTGCAGGGCATAAACGGGGCCTGGAATGATGATTTTCAGTGCGTTGAAACCATCAGAGCAAGCTCCTGTCCCGGTGACAACAGCTGTCCCTGTATACAGCAGAACAATGTGTGTGTGTGTAGCCCACCGGTTACGGTGTGCTTGCGGCTGTATGTCCCTGTCGTCAGCATGATGTCGCTGTTTTTTGTCCCCTGCCTGCCCCCCACCCCCCTCACTGCTACACCCATGTTGAGATACACCAGGACCACAACCTCGCACAGGCCGTATTAGGAGCCCTAATAGGGCTCGAATAGGCCCCCTAATACGCCCGCCAATAGGCCCGCCAATAGGCCCCCCAAGGCAGGTGATGCAGCTAGTGTCGGAGCTTGCCGCACGCAAATGTAATAATAATAATAATAATAATAATAATAATAATAATAATGATAATAATTAGAATAAGGGTCCTATTGGTTTGGTTTGGTTTTGTTTGCCCTGCGGTTTGGGGCGGCGCAGCCCCAGCCCCTTACGTTCTCCGTTGAGGGCTCGGGGTCGCTGGCGTCGACACGGGGCCAGCTGGTGCACACAGGGCGCGGGGGAGGGGCTGTCAACTCTGTCTCCCTCCCCCTTCCCACCCATCCCCCTTCCCCTAGTGCCCCTGTCCCTTGTGGTTCTTTGTTCGCCGGGCCATGAGAGGCCTCCTCACCGGTGGCTTCACCTGCAGGTTCTTGCCAACCACCAGTGATGGAGGGTTCCGCCCGGCATAGGGCACCACGCAAAAGTGGTTGAGGAAACCCACCCGTGGGGCGCTTGCTCAGGGGTGTATGTGACCCGCGCCGGGCGCCGGCTGCATGACCAATCAATGGTGGCTTCGCCGCTAGCCCTCACCCATCACGGGTTATGGAGGGTTCCGCCCGGCATATGGCACCACCCACAAGCCGTTGGGAAGGGAGGATCACCTGTGCTGCCCACCGCAGGGGAACTCTCCTGTCCTCATGGACTGTGTATGCTGTGGGTCCCTTCGCTAAGCGCCGTGTCTGCGGGAGGGTTCCGCCCGGCATAGGGCACCACCCCCAAGCATAGGAGGGTTCCCCCTGGCATAGGGCACCACCCCCAAGCATAGGAGGGTTCCCCTTAGCATAGGGCACCACCTCCAAGCATAGGGGGGAGCCTTAAGCGCAGTGCGCGCGCAGTGCAACTATTTGGGCGTTTGGCCGTACTAGAGACCCATACTTTGAGATACTAGGGGCCCCTAGGGGCATCATGGTGACCCCTAGCGGAGGTTTTGACTTCTGATTTTGTCCCCCTTTGTCATGTTGTGCACACAAGTTGCGTATTCTCCCTCTAGCCCCTCTTTGCTACTTATGCTTTGATTTGGAAGGAGAACATCCTTTCAATCGATCTGGTGTTTGGTTGCCCTGCTTATCTACCTTGTGACTATCATTTTGCATCCGGGAAAATCATCAAGGTTTTCTTTATCAAAAACAAGGAACATCCACATCATTGGGGAAACCAGAAACCTTGTGCATGATGTGTGTTATGTGAAGGGAAGGTAGTTTGCAACTTTCTTGAGCTGGGGCAGTTTGGGTCACCTAATTCTAAGGGCTTTTCCAAGGGTTGTGCTTGGGGGCTCTTCGGGGGGAACATAGTCTAAAAGTAGCGCGCAGTGAGCGCGCAGTGCAAAGATTCCCCCCAGGAGGGTTCCCCCTGGCATAGGGCACCACCCCCAAGCATAGGAGGGTTCCCCCTGGCATAGGGCACCACCCGCAAGGGCCTATTGGGGGGCCTATTAGGGGGCCTATGGCGGGGCCTAATAGGGGGCCTATTAGGGGGCCTATTGGGGGTCTATCGGGGGGCCTATGGGGTGGTAGCACTGCCTTGCCGGAGACGCCTGTGCCTACGCCATGCCTGCCCTCAAGCCTGCTCCCAAACGTCCCCCTCGCCGCCCTTAGGGGAGCACAACATGTCGTGCAGCAAAAACTGATCATTTTTCCTGACCTGGTATGGCCGCGCATTGGCACTGTTTTGTGGTATCAATGAACATGGCTACACAGTCTTGTTGGGGGTGGGATGTATGCTCAACAGCCAAGACGCTGATAGCTGTGGGCCGGACTTAAGTGCAGTGTGCGCGCAGTGCGACTACTTGGGCGTCTGGCCGTACTAGAAACCCAGGGGTCCTGAGCGGCGTGTGGACTACCCTCTCCCCACTGTCTTGGCTCCTGTTTTGTGTTTCTCCACTGATCCTGACCAGGGCATGGTTTGGCGCTCCTTAAAGGGCATGTTTGCATGCTTATTGACCTATGTAATCGCTTTGTCACTTACCATGTCAGTTTTGTCAGGATCTTAGGCAATGCTGTGGGGAATCTAGTCTAAAAGTAGCGCGCAGTGTGTGCGCAAAGCAAGGATTCCCCCTATGAATGATAGTCTTTTTAGGGCCTTTTCTCATCGATTAAACCCTCTTCCAAATGATTGAGATGCTCAGAAGGTTGCTTTGAATCAAAGACAATATTTCTCTCTATTTTTTTTTCAAGCCCTTTTGTCTACCATCCAACGCCTCTGGAGGGCAGTTCATCAGACCACAGACCATGGCTGACTGCTCGCACAGCCTCAGCATCGCCTATGCCGAGTGCTGTCGGCAGGCAGGGGTTGAAGTGGACCCGCGTGCACTGCAGGTGCTCGAGGGCAAAATGCGGAACAGTGTGCGGAAGCTCGATTTCGACGGGGCGTCGCCAGGCGCGGGGACCGCTTGCCTGCTGGACGCCATCCGCAACTGCCTGACGTTGGAGTCCCTGAGCTTGGAGAACGTGCAACTGAAGACAGATGCACTGTCAGAACTGGCAAAGGTGCTCCGCACACTGCCAGCCCTGTCCTCGCTGCGTCTCAGCAACAACAGCAGTTTGGGGTTTTCCGCCGGGAAGGCGTTGCTGCAGATGGTGAAGAACAGCCCCAATATTGTGGAGGTGGATCTGGAGGGCACGGGCATGACCGCGGCCACGCAGCATCTGATTCAGCAGCAGTTGGCCGACAACGCTGCGCTGAGAACCCGCGGGCCTCTGCACAAGTCCAGCACCCAACAGCCGTCGGTGGAGACACAACATTCCGCTCATGCCTCAACCGGCGGTGCCAAATCGCAGCTGCCCTCGCTGTCCCTCAATTCCTATCCGTATGGGGAGGAACAGCAGTTGGATGCTGCACGGCTGTCCTACAGCACCTCAAAGGCGCAGAAGCCCCAGGAGCGGCAGTCGGGTGATGCGCGGCTACCTTGCAGCCCAACAGCGGAGGCCATGAAGTTGCCAGACCCGGTGTCAGACACCGCACAGTACGCCGAACTGCAATGCACCATCAACGACTTTGAAGACCGACTGCTCCGGTTCATGGGGGAATCGGCAACCAAAGTGGACCGAAAGTGGCAGGAGTGGGAGGCGCGGCTGGAGACGGGGCAGAGGCAGCTTGGCAAACTGTACATGCTTCACTCGATCGCGCAGGAGGGGGGTGTCACCGTGCAGCAGCTCGCGGAGGAGGCTGGGCTTGAATTGGGTCCGGACATGGTCAAGGCTTTGGAATCCAGGTACAACCCTCAGGAGCATCCGGCGGCACTGCCCCAGGTTGTAGAGCTGGCCATGGACGCGTTGGGACTGCCCGGTGCCGCTCAGATGTCGCCTCGGAAGGTCCAGCGCCACGTCCCATGTCTGGACCCCGGCATTGCAACGGCCCTGGACAAGATCGAGGGCATCGTTGGCGCGGACCCCGTCACCGCCGAGCAGGTCATGGCCGGTCTGGCGGCCTCCAATCAGCTGCGGAATCGCCTGCAGCAAAGCGTTGATGAGCTGGAGACCAAACGGTCCCGGGCCATTTTGGCAGAGGATTTGTCGCACGCCGAGCTCCTGCACGACGACAGCATCGAACTGCAGGGCCAGCTCAACCGGATCTGTTTGGAACGGATCACCGCCCTTGCAGACCCCGGAGGGCACAGCAGCGCGGGGCCCACGTTGGAGAGGCTGGTCGGCGACGTGCTGCAGCAGGTCACGGAGGGGCAGGCGGCGGTGCAAGAGGAAATGGGGCGGCTCAGGAGAGATATGGGGCGCCTCGATGAGGCCCGCGAGAGGCGGGGGGCCGAGCAGCAGGCGGCCACCAGCGAGTTCCAGGCGCAGGAGCGGCACCACGCGGAGCTGCTGCGCGCCAACGTGCAGAAGCAGAAGGAGATCTGGCAGCACGTGCTGCAGGGCTGCAACGCCCTGGCCCGCCTCAGCGAACAGCGGTACGACGTCGTGCAGCGGTACCTGCACGGCAAAGAGGCCCAGGAGCAGTTCCGCGGGGAGACCGCCCAGTGGGTCGCGCAGGCGGACCGGCACCGCGACCGCCTGCGGGACCTGCTCCGGGTCGCGACCGACCACGCGGATCTGCTGGGGAACGTGGCGCTGACGGTCCAGAGCGGCCGGGCCGCGCTCCAGAGCCGCCTGGACGGCGTCAGGGGGCAGGTCGAGAGGGTGCTCTTTGAGGAGCAGAGGCAGCACCACGCGGTGTTCCGGCGGTACTATCTGACGGTGGGGGAGCTGCTGTACAAAAAGGAGAAGCGGCTGGAGGAGATCAGCAAAATGATCGACCAGAACAACTTCCAGATCGCGTTCGCCAAGGAGGCCCTCGACCCCAACGGCCAGGCGTACCGCGCGCACAACGCGGAGCTCGCGCGGCTGCACGAGGAGATCGGCGCCAAAGTGGACTGGCTGAAGGAGCGTGCGGACGAGAGCGTCACCGACATCGGGCCCACCGTGAAAGCCCTGCAAGACGGGGGGCTGGACGTGCAGTCGCCGGTGGTTGAGCTGCAGGAGATCCTCGTGGAGCGCCGCAGCAAGGCCAACCAGGTGCGCCAGGGCTTCTTCGCGCTGCAGCAGGCGAAGGCCGCGGAGGAGCGGCAGGACATCCACCGGAAGGCGCAGATCGTGCGGCAGGCGAGGGCCACGGGGCTGTCGCAGCTGGTCGCGCCCTTGTCCCCGCGCAGCCCCAAGCCCCCGACCCCGCGCCTCCCGCCGCCGCCGGGCGGCGCGGCGACGCCGCCCCGCATCAGCAGCGCCGGGAACGCCGGGGCGCACCGGCGCGGCGCCGGCGGCGACGGCGACGCGCACGCGGCGCCGCGGCCGCAGCGCCGCGGCTCGACGGACTCGCCCGGCCAGAGCAGCAACGGCACGCAGAATGCGGATTTGCGCGGCCACGCCGGCGGATCCTCGGGCAAGCCGTACTCCGCGCGCCGCATCATCACCGGTGGCGGCAGCAGCCCCCACCTTGACAACAATAAGGACGTCGGCTTTTTCTGAAGATGGGCCGGGGGCAGGTTTTGAACCCGCGTCCACCTCGTCACACGTGATCAGAAGGCTCTAGATCCTTCGGAGCCGGACCTGGCACCAGGGATTTGCTCGGTGGGCGGCCTACGGGAGGGGGGGGGGGGGGGGGGGCTGGGTGGGTGGGTGTTGGAAATTTTGGGTGGGTGGGTGTCCAAACATCCCCCCCCCCCTCCTCCCATGGGGGTGGGACAATGCTGGGTCTCTGGGTGACAGTTTGTCTTGTTCCCCTTGTGCAGGTGCAAAAGATCAGGTGTGCACAGCCTGTGGCAGACATGGGCTGTAATGTTGCGGTAAAACAGTGGTGTTATGAATAAGTAAACGCTGGTTCAATTCCCGGTGCATACAACATTTTGCATAATTCCAATTCACAAGCAGGGGGATGTGTGCCCCAATGGGGTCCCTGCCCTTGTGGAAAGGGGCAACAATGACGACGATTCAGATTCAGAATAATCTGTGGTCCCTCGACCATTGCCTTGTCTTGTGCATCGTCCACTTTGCAGCTCCATTTGCTCAAAAATGTGATCATCTACCCCCCCCCCCCCCGAACCCATACATTTCTGAAACGGCCTTTTCTCACAGATTTCAAAAAGTTTACCCACACCCCCCCCCCCCCCAGCGGGACGAAATTTTGGCACATTGGACCAAAAGTTCATAAAACCCAGGAAAAGTGCCAAAACCCACCGTGTTGGCGCACTATGAATGATCCCGAGAGATATGCTTCAAAAAGTCCTGACATTTCTGGAAACTGGTGCAATGCTGGTGTCCTGTGCACCGCTTTTTGGTGGCTGGATGGGTGGGTGGGTGGTTGGCTGTCCAGTAGGGGGGGGTATGTGGGGTATATTCAGAAAGCCCTTGCAAAGGGCTATTCGGAACACCCCGGGTCCGCATGCTGCACCGACGACATGTTTGAGATTTCTGTCCGTTTTGGACGGTGCCTGTGTGGTTCGCCGCCTCGTGTTGTTGACAGTCAGCCACCATGTCCTCATATAGATTTACGCCACGTGCTGTTGCTTCCCCCGATGCACCACAAAAGCCTTTGGTCACGGGTGGGCCGTCTCCTCAGTTTAGGTACGCGATCGCCCCATCGCCCCTCCCTGAACCCCCCCTCCAATGCCCCCTCCCCCCCCCCCAGAACTGGTCTGCGCTGCAGTGCAGCAAGGCAAAACACTGAACTGTGTGGTGATGACCATGCGCCTGTGACACGGGGGCGTATGCGAACCCAGTATCCGTTGCCTCATGGCCCCCCCTGGGGGCCTTCGGCCCACTTCTACTGGGGGGAGGGGGGGCGCTTACAAAAGCGAGGAGATGCCCCCCCCCGTGCCTTTGGTGCGCAAATGAGCTCGCTCTAGGGGTGCTACGTGGGTGCATGTGCACCCACTGTTATGCTTGGGCCTGGTCTTTGACGCGCGGGGGGTGCCTGTTTTCTGTGGCGTCCCGCGAACCAAACGGAGGCGTCTCTCGGTTGGGGGCGGTTAGTGTCGGTTACGAATGCCATTGAAGCTGGCACTTGGCGTCAGGGCGGCAGTGGCTGGGCATAGGCTGCGCGCCTTGGAGGGGGGGGGGGGTGAGGGGGTACCCCCCCCCCTTCCAATGCACCCCTGGGGGGGGGGGGGGGGGGCACTGCTGCTGCTGGAGGAATGGGAGTGGACGACGAGCTGGAGGCAGGCGACGAACTGGAACCAGCACTGGGACGACACACTGCACGCACCGCCGCACACACCACCGCACACCACACGCGTGTGCCGTGGTGTGTGCGGTGCGCAGCGCCCATTCCCTTGTGAGGCAGTTTGCACAGAGGACCCGAATCGGTCTGCGTATTGTAAATGCCAAGCCCAAGGCCGTGCAACAGCACTGACCACCCCGCAGAACGGCCTCCGGACCAGACTTGCCATTAGCGTCTGCCCGCTCCGATATGATCAGATGGGGCAGGGTCCTACTGAGCCGCACGCTGGACGCGGCGCGTTCCTACTGAGTTCTGGTGGTGCGGGGGGGGGGGGGGGTATTACTGAGTGGCCTTTGGTACGGGGCCGATTCCTACTGAGAACCAGTTCCCCTGCTGGACGCGAGTGGCATGTCTGCTCCGGACCGGACCCGTGACAGCCCCGCACTCATTGCCAATTGTCGGCACGCACCCATCCCCCGCCCAGGGTCCTGCCATCCCCCGCCGGGCGTCCACCGGAGCCCCACGGGCCCCGCCCGCCCTGGGCAGGCGTCGACGCGCGCGCCCGCCCCCGGCAGATTCCTCTGCTGCGACGCTGACCCCGAAACCCCACGACATGTGTCACGTCACGTATGCGTAGCTATCTTTTGTTGCAGCCCACGGGCATTTCGGGGTTTTGTGTCAGTCAATGCTGCGGGCCGTTATGCCCTTTTGCTGTTCTTCAGCTGCACGGGGGGGGGGCGGCCGGGCCTGGTCCTTTGTATGCGACCCCCCCCCCCCCTCGACTGCAGGGGACATGGCGCCAATGGCGCCGATTTTTTTTTTTTTGCCTGCTCAGTTGAAGGGGGTACTATGTGTTTGGTCCTGCCCCCGAGGCAACATGCCAACCCCCCCCCCCCCCCCCGCCAAGTTTTGACAGATAGCGGGGGGGGGGGCTGTGTCGCATCAGGACCGGTTGCAGCCCCCCCCCCCCCCCCCCCGGTTCAGCTGCATTCCGTGCCGGATTTTCCTGTGCTGACTGCATGACCCACGTGTGGCTTGCTCGCTGCGTTTGAGTTGCTTTGCCAAGACTTCGGTGCCTGTTGCTCATTGGGGTCCTGTGGAGTTTGGAGTGGATGGATGGTGTTCAGAGAGGATCGGGAAGGAGGACACACTGGACGGACAGACGAGCCCAAAGCGGTCCGTTTAGCGAAACAAGACATTGTACACATGTTCAAAGTTCGCCACCAAGGTGCCTGTGAGCGCACCCACACATTGTGCAACAGTAACACACATCTGCAGCAGGGCCCTGTCTCGGATTGGGTATATCTGTTCAAGGCAACAGGCTTATGTCGCATGCCCCGATCACCTTTCTGCCCTTCCTATCTTCCGTACCACCAGAGGAGGTTCACGTGCCTCTGTGTTGCTTGGCGCCGCAATGCTGTTGAGGGTGTGATGCCTGGGGTGACGGCCCTCATCGGAATTATGGCCAAGATACGGCTTGTCTGCCGTTCGCAACACGTAGTTACCAAAAGGCATACCGGGTTTTCAAGTGACGGGGGGGGGGTTTCAATAGAGCCCCCAAATTCTGGGGGGGGGGAGGGCTCAACTGACAGGCACCATTAATCAGTTGTTATGAACTCTGGTGCCAAAATTTTTTTTGATCATTAAACATGGTGAAATTTTTTTCCACCAAATACATGGCAAATGATGACTTTTCTGAACCCCCTCGACGCACTGATTCCAAACATCCCATTTTCATTTTTTGCCGATTTTTGGGTCTGGGTCACCTCCGAGGCAGGGGGGTCAGTCTCGGTAGGATTTTGGGGGTCCTGTCAATTGAACCCTTTTGGGGGGAGGGGGGGGGGGGGGCTAGCTTGGGGGCTCTATCGATACCCCCCCCCCTTTCAATTGAAAGCCCGTCCGCCCTAACGATTTTTAATTCGAATTTCAATGAGATTCACATTGTTTCGAATTCTACTTCCATTTAGTCCCAATTTCTCAATGAGAGGAATTTTCTTCGGTTGTCTTGCATTTTCAGATATTTGCTGGGGACAGTCGTCTGCATGCGGCCATAATTCTGCAACTCTGCTTCTGTGCCGTGAAATGTTCGCAGTTCTCTCATGGATTCAGGAGAAGGCACCCCATGCAATGCTGTGGTGCACGGCTGCAATCGTATTGTTCGTGTCAACCACCGCACGTAAGATACTGCTTTTGTCTGGGGTGGGATCTGGCCGTATCTTGGACAGGGTGGGGGTCTCTTGTTGCATGGCATTCTGTCCAATGATCACAGAGACGAATATGGCCCTTGCACAACTTCAACTGCCACCTGCCAATTTGTTGCCAAGTGGGCGGGGGCGGCAGCCATAGCCACTGCCAATGCTCCTGGATCTCCGCCTTCGCCCCCCCCCCCCCCCCTCCCCCCACCCCACACACTTTAAAGGGTTGAAAGCCATGTTGCAGGCCGTTGATCATTGCCGTACCATGGCGAGGATTAAAATTGATCAAAATTTTTTTTCACCAAATACATGGCAAATGATGACGTTTCTGAACCCCCTCGACGCGGTGATTCCAAAAATCCCGTTTTCATTTTTTGTCGATTTTTGGGTCTGGGTCACCTCCGAGGCCCCGGAGGTCAGTCTCGGTAGGATTTTGGGGGTCCTGTCAATTGAGCCCCTTTTGGGGGGGGGGGGTCCAGCCACGGGGCTCTATCAACCCCCCCCTCCAATTGAAAGCCCGTCCGCCCCAGGCTTTTTCCCCTAAAGTACGGAGTCCGTCAGGACAGCACAACACAACTCTATGTTCATGAGATGTCCCTAGCTACGGCAAAGCCCCCAGTCCCTGTGTGGGACCACGGCGACAACTGAATGAAATGGCTCGAACTGGAAAGGCTTTGTGTGAACTGGCCCTAATCGATACCAGCCGAGGGGCATCAAAGGCGGTTTTTCTCACAACCAGCCGCCTCCCCCCCCTTCGCTGCCCCATGTACTCCTGCACCGTAACCCACCCTTCTCCTGTTCATTTCACCGATGCAACTTCCTCCCGCCCCTGCCCCTGCACCTGGGCGACAGACCCTGTGGATGATTGCCCCATCCCCCGTAGGTGGCGTGGGTCAGTCATCATTACCCCAGATGCCTGACCGAGTGGTCTCGGGTCATGTTCCCCACTTTCACTGAGATGCCGTGACTGCCTCCCGTGGGGAACATGACACGGACAGTAGTGGGGGGTTTAGCACAGATGTCAGGGCCACCCCAAAGAGATGGCGCGGGGAGGGGCGGAGGGGATCTGACCTCTGACCCGTCCAGGGAACGCCACAGCATGGACATCTGTCAATGCGCCTAACGGCGCCTTGCTGCTGATGAGAACAATGCTTATGGGCGCCTAACGGCGCCTTGCTGGTCTGCACGGACAATGTGTGTCGTGGCTTTGCCGCGTGATACCCGAAGTACTTGTCGCATGAGAGGGCGTAGGTCTGTCGGTGGGGACCTATCGCTGGACTTTCCACTGTTTTATGGCCAAGTAGTCTCGGGGGCAGCCCCAAAGTGTCCTCTGTGACCCCACCAATGGGAGAGGTCGCATAGTTCAGCCATCATGGACTACAAGCCTGAAGTACCGTAGAAGGATTCCGGTTTGAAATCCATCAGCAGGAACATTCCATTCCAGGCACTAGGGGTGTCAGTGACCTTGCGAGCCAGAACTAACGCTGCAAGGGATGGGGGGTAATTGTATGCTGGTGTCCGGAGACCGCCCGGGCAACCCCACCTCACCTCACCTCACCCCGCAGCTCAATGGTTCGCTGGTATTTGGAAGTCGGCTAGGATGTTCCGTGTTTGTTTCCACCACCTATTATATAGCAGCCCTCCCGCCCCTGCCCCGTAGCTTCAGATCCTCTGACCACCTATTCCCATGTATGCTGTGTGCTGATGCAATGCTGGCTGGAGTGCACTGACACTGGACAGGCCTGCTGTCTTTTTCACCTTTGCCCCGCAGCCCGCATTCCCTGACCCTGCCTTGGTGGCAGTTAACCACTTTGACGCTCCATATTGTGTATTCATTTGGGCTTTGTGCTGCAGCACAGCAAGTTTCGTGCGGAATGATTCGATTGTTTCAGCAGCAAATCAATTTCCCGCAAAGCAGCTGCTGAAACACAGCCCTGGGGCTGGTGCATAGGGGGCGCACCGTGCGCTGTGCCTGCGCTGTGCGAAAAGTCGGCTGTTTTTCACCACCGGTAGCCACGGATCCCAGGGTCCTGAATTCTGCACCCTACAGCCCCTGCTGGTACACCAGAAATTTTTTGTTTTAGTCTGATGCTTGCCACGGATCCCAGGGCCCTGAATTCTGCACCCCTGATGCTGTTTTGAATGGATCATGCACGCTTCTGCAGGTGGGTGCCTTTCAGGGGTGTTCCCGGCATAAACAACGTAATAACTGGCGCTGTGCCCGCAGTGTGCGAAAACGCCCCCATAGTCAGGGGCTTTACTCTATGCAGGTTGTGGATCCTTTTGACTCCAAAGTGTTTGTTCAACGTGTGTCTTTGTATGCCTCTGCCCTCCCTCCATACCGTCCTCTTCATTGCCAGCCGGCTGGATCAGGTCCCCCCCTTATTGTCCAACGAATGCCGTGTCTAATGAACGCTTCTGTTCGGACCGGTTTTTTTTAACCTTATTAATTAGGTACTTAATTAGGTACCGGGGTTCAGAACCGAGGTTTCCGGCTAAAGGATTGGGGAAATGAGGGGCTGTTGTGGTGTATGTTGCAGTAATGGCGGGCAAATCACCTCGAAGAGAGGTTGCTAGATCAAGCGCAGGCGCGGGCGTTGCATACCCCCCCTTTGGGGGTCATCCGCGTAGCATACCCCAAGGCATAATATTTGATGTCCAACCCCTTGTACAATCATTATTTTGCTCAATAAGACAATCCCCCAATGGATTTTTTGATTCTGAGGCCTCTATCCCCTGAAACTGGACATCACTTTTTTTGGGGTGGGGAGGGGGGGGTCAAAAGTTTGTGCTCAGAAGTTTGTGCTCAGCAGGGTTTGAATGAGGGTCAGATTGGGCACAGATGGCAGCCGGCGGTCAGCGACCGGGATTCGGACCGCCGACCTGCACGCCTGCGATCAGATGCATTACCATTCGACCGTTCTTGTTCTGACCCTATCCATCCTCCCCACTGCTTGAAGCCAAGTCTCCCACTGAAAAAACCCAACTTGTGTGTTTCTGTCTGCCTGCCTGCTTGCCCGACTGACTGTCTGACTGACTGCTTGCCTGACTAACGGACTGATGGGCTGAGTGTCAGCCTCTCTTCGAGGTGCACTCCCGGAGGCAAGAGAATTTTTGAAGCAGGATGTGAGGGAATTCTGCCCCTCAACTACAGGACCTCTTCTGCCCACCATGACTGAGTCTCTACTTGCTGTCCCATCAAAATCTGTCCGTCCCCAGGGTGCCTGAGCTGGTTCAGGCTTCCGCTTCTGCCCGTGCCAAGAAGGCCCCAAGCCTGGGGAGCATGTTCAATTTTTCCGCAGGAAGTGGGGCCGCAACAAGGGTTTCTACTCTGAAAAGTGCCAATTGGAAGCCTCCATGGCATTGTGCTTTGAATGGGCTTGGTATCTTGTACCTAGGCATGTGTTTCCGCCGTTTCACAACATTGTCCCGGGCACCCAACGGTGTGTCCAATGAACACTTCTATTCGGACCGTATTTTTTAAGGACCTGATTGTTTGTTGGGCACGGGGGATGAGAGGTGGATGGTCACAGGGAAGGCTCCATGTTTGAATCCATCTACTGGCCGCTCACGTTCAGCCTTCAGCTGACTGATGCCCTTGTGGCACTACATAGGGCAGGAGCACACACACCCCGCGTATGGTGCACAGATGAAATCAAGGGGGAGACGTAATGCGCATGCCCAATCCACTCAAGGGGAGATCTAGGTTAGGAATAACCTAGTGGTTTTGCCACTAGGGGGGAGCCTTAAGTGCAGTGCGCGCACAGTGCAACTATTTGGGCGTCTGGCCGTACTAGAGACCCATACTTTGAGATACTAGGGGCCCCTAGGGGCATCATGGTGACCCCTAGCGGAGGTTTTGACTTCTGATTTTGTCCCCCTTTGTTTGGGGATCCCCGAGAATGCAGGGGTGACGTAGCATTTCCCCCCTCTTTTGGGCCCCAACCTTCCTTGATCTTCCGCGATCTCGCATCGAGCACGCGCGAGTCTGCAGATGTTAATATGAACCATCGTCATGTGAAGGAGCTGTTCAATCTAGGGCGTGCCATAAGGACGCTCACTCTTTTTTTTTTTTACAATGGCATCCACTCTCTGATGGTGGCAATACACCAGATTCTGAGGTACCTTAGTTGGTAGTTGTACTAGACACTCATTGTGAGGTCCCAGGTTCAATTCCCAGTTTGTGCAATATTTTTGGCTTCGCTTTTTTGGTCTTTTTTGTGTCTGCATGTTACCCCCAGGATTGTGTTTGGCTTCTTTTTTTTTTTGTCTGGTTTATGTCTGCATGTTACCCCCAGCGGTTACCCTCCAACCGCCAACGGTTACCCACCAGCCGCCATCGGTTACCCAGCAACCGCCATGGTAGGGCGTATTGGACACTCTCAGTTTTTTTTTTTTATTACGGCACCCCCTGGTTCAATCAAGTTATGTAAGATACTTCAATGTCCTTTGAACAGGGTTTATCTTTGGATCGTGGAATTGGTTTCGAATTGGTGCCCCGCCTAAAGATCCTGCGAGAGGTTGTTGAGTTTTGGGAAAACGAGACGATTTTCAAGAGAGAAACGACAATGGAACAGAAAGACAGTTGTGTGTTGTTGAGGGTGGCAACCAATGCGCTGTTCATGGCTTTTCCAGTTGTGCATGATGTGTGTTATGTGAAGGGAAGGTAGTTTGCAGCTTTCTTGAGCTGGGGCACTTTGGGTCACCTAATTCTAAGGGCGTTTCCAAGGGGTGTGCTTGGGGGCTCTTTGGGGGGAACATAGTCTAAAAGTAGCGCGCAGTGCAAAGATTCCCCCATAGGGTGGTGGGCCAAACCATGTAACAGGCCTCGACAGACCCGGATAGACCAGACCCCCCCCCCCCACCCGACATGACAGACCCCCCTCTACAAGTTAGACCCGCTTACTGCAGTTGATGTGTTTTTGTGGGACCGGATCCCATTGAATTATGCCTTCATCTCACAATTTGATGATGCCAGAGGATGGCGGGGCTGCGGGCCCCGGCGGGCGGCCGGCCCAGAGTGGTGCAGACACTGCGGTGGACAGGTCGGATATGGTGCAGCCAGCCCAAGCGGATTGGGTACACGTTTGCAGGTGATGTGGAGATGCCGCGGGCCGGCAGCGAGTCGTATGAGGGGTGGGCCACCCGGAGCCTGGATGATCCAGCTGGTGGAGGCCCTTATAATATTCTTGCGGGCGGAGGCCTCCTAGTATGGGCTTGCCCAAGCGGGCACGCTAGGCGACCTTGCGGAGAGCGTGTGGAGGGCGCTCTGGCCCACGCTAGGCATGCCGCTTGATGAGTTGCCTGCGCATCCGTAGGCACCCAAGGTGTGGCTGGGGTGGGCGTGCTTCCGTTACGGGCACCATGGCCATTGGGCCATGGACTGCCCGTCACATGGCTAGCGCCCGGCGTCGCAGCGGCAAGCACCTGCGCAGCAAGGGCAGGGGGTTAACCGCCGGGCCGCCGGAGGCTTCACCGTCCAAGGGGACCAGACGTTGTATACCGCCTTCAGCACAGGCAGGGCGTATGATGCCCGCAGACCGCCCCCTTACCCCTGCATACGCTGCGTTGGGATGCATTGGATTTGGCGGTTGGAGGGGGTGTGTGCCACTGCCCCCCCCAACCCCCTGGACCTTGCCGCCCTTGGAGGATCGGGGGGGGGGATGAGGTGGTGGTTGGGCAGCGGCAAGGCTCCATGGTTTGGCGACGGCCATCTACGATTTGTGGGTAGCCGACTACGGACGTGACCCTCGGGCCCTTGCCTTGCGGCGGTGGGCTAGTAGTATGGTCTCCGCCGAGGCCTGTGAGTTGCGGCTGGCCGGGCGGGCAGGCCTGCTGTATGCCGACTGCTCCGCAGCGGACGCCCTTGCACGGCACCTGGTTCACCCGGCGGCGGCGGCCTGCGTGACACCGTCTCCGCACTGCGTATGGCGGAAAAGCTCCAGCTAGTGCAGCCCACCGTTGGGCCCGTCCACTTGGACATCGCGGGCGGAGCTAGCAGGGCCTATGGCACAGAGCCCAAGCAATAGTTGTGGGGCACCCTTGGGATGCTCGGCACCAGGTCTAAGACTGACTTTGCGGTCGTGGCCCTCGTGGTCTTGAGCACCCGCCACTCCTTGCGGGTGGGGGAGGCGGCCAGCATATTGAAGCTCAACATCGCGCCCGGGTGGCTCAGCTTTTACGAATGAAAAACGAAGCGGCGGTGGGTGCCCGCCCGCCTTGGGGCCTTGGGCGAGCGGTGGTGGCGAGCCCTACCGTCCCCCCCATTTGTGCATAGTGCCTGGGGCTCTTCTCGTAGGCCGAGCCCGAGCGTCGGATGCAGCTCCTCTTGTAGGGGTCCCCCTGGGCGAGGGCCACTTGGCACTGTTAGAGGGTACTCAACGCCGCGGCCATGGTCGCGTTGGGTGCCCCGATCGTCGCCGTCTGTGTCTGGGGCAAGTGGACGTCACAACGCCAGGCCTGGAGGTACGCCGTCCCCGGCCTAAACTGGGAGTTCTTCCTGCAGAACCACGCGCCATGGCCCCGCGCCGTCTCAGGCACCACCAGCTCCCCCATTGTGGCCATCGCGCGCACTTGGCAGTCGGGCAGCTACGGACACCGCGAGCGCCCCTAGTATCCTCATGGTCAACAGTGATGAGAAGCGGGATGAGTCCGACGATGGGGTCCTGTGAGCCCTTGGCGCACCTCATGGAGTGGCCCAAGATTAGCGGGGCCGATGTCCGCAGGGTACCGGCCACGGCCGAGCTGCAGGGGCCCCACTTGCGCATTCGGGCCCGGCTCCGCAGCCCTCGGGCGCGCCGGTACAAGAGAGGTGCGTCGTCCGAAGGTCCACGTAAGTGCGCGCTAGGGCCGCCCGCAAGCGCAAGCCCTCGTCCGAGGCGCTCGTCATCACCAGGCCGGGTGAGGGGGTGGGGCAGCTGGTCCCCGCCTCAGGCCGCCCGCCGAAAGTGCAGAAAGCCAATACATGACCACATGCGGCATGCGGCGGTGCTGGCCCTCTGCGCATATTTGCGGACCATGCCCGGGCGGATAGCTTGTTGCCTGTGTGGTGGACGGAGGGGCACCGTTGGGCGCTTGACAACCCGCAGATCAGCCCGCACGATGAGGAGCTGTTGCATGCCGCGCTCCATCACCTGGCCACGAATGGGCCGCCTGACGACACGTCGTCTCCTTAGCTTGGAGGGGGGCCGGGGGCGCAATTACCGTCAAGTTGGCGTCACGGGGGCTGGGTCTAGCGGGCTCCGTGGAGGTCCCGGGGCCTCTATGGGAGCAGTGGGCTGACCCGCATTTTCGGGACGACGGCTCGCAGGCCCTTCCCTCCCGCCGTCGCCCTGCCCCAAGGTTGCGGCGGTCCTGTGCCGCTTGCACTCAGATGGCTTTGTGGATTTTGGCAGCCCATTTTTTGACGCCTTGACCTCTGCGTTGGGGGAGTGTTTGCGCACCGGGCACGCGCTGGGCAAACTGTCCCCCGTTGAGTGCTGGGCAATGGTGATGGCTGCACACACCGAGATGCCATATCATCACCACGAATGCCTGCTAATTTTTGGTGAGCTGAACGTCGGCGATTGAGTGGCAAGTAGTGGGTGACATGCACGTGGATGACCTCCGTATGTAGGTCACATTTTCGGGCTGGGAGCCAGGGCACCTTGGCTTCACTGACTGGAAAGATGGTGTGCCGTGGAGAATCATCATGAGAGGGATGCCGGGGTCAGGCTGGGTCCAAAGTAGGATGGGTGGGTCTTATCCAACCCCCCCCCCTCTAATAAACGAGGCAGGGCAGAGCATGCACGTTGTTAATTCAACTGCGGAGGCAATGGGCCCCCAAGTTTGGCGAGACTACTTAGAATTGGAGTAGGATGTTCAAATGTGCCCAAGAAACTTGAGAAACGTTTGGCCCCGTCATCCGTCCCCACTCCTCTGTGAAGTTATGGCCATTTAGTGGGTGCAATCCAATGGCACTTGGGGGGTGGCGGTGCTAAATAGGGCAAGTCTTCCAAAGGTTCCAACTCTACCTTCGCTTAGCTAAGAACATATAAGTCTTGGGGGGAACATTCAGTGTAGTGTGCACGTGGTGCAACTATTTGGGCGACAAGATGGCTGCAACAAGGCTGCTTGAGCACCCATTGTTGTGGGACAAGGTCCTATTCTGTTCACCAACTACCACTCAAAGATGGTTAGGAATGTGGTGTTGCATGTTTCCGCTTTAAGGAGGATGGGGGGTTGCTTTGCCCATTCCACTCTCGGCAATTGCATGCAAACCACTATATATCCTTATGTGCCCCTACACCCCCCCCCCCCCGACATCGGCTGGAGCTGAGTGGCGGGTCCACACCTGACCAATTGAAGCCCCCGACATCGTGCAAAACTTCACCACCGCCCCCTGCAGCAGTGCGCTCCGCGACCTGCTCCATTAGCCGCTCGCAGCAACTGCTCCTCCTCATCCTTCGCTTTGGCGGAGGGGCCATGCAGGCGGCAGGAATCGAACCGGCACCTTCACGGCACGAGCCCGGTGACTCAACCACTGGCACAGCACCCACCAGAAGGCACCACACGCACACAGACACAGGATAGTGCCACACGTAATAACCCAGATCGCCCTTGTGGCCTTCGCGGCTATTGACGGGGCGTGACGGGTGCAATCACAGCCACGGCACCCACCAAAGGCGATCCATATCAACCCCCATCCCCTAGACGCACAGAGGCCTGTATTGTCCCCGTAGTTGAATGGCATGCGGTGAGGCTCTCATCCCACGAACCCCGGGGAGGGCTGCGATGCGCCATGCGACAGGACAACCCCAGCATTTATGCTGGCGGAACAGGAACACTAACCTCGTCGATATAGCATAGTGGCTAAAGGGATCATCCCCAGGTAGGAGATGCCGGGTTCGATTCCGGGGGGGCTCGAAATGCGTGGGTGTTGTGGTATGATCGTTGAATAGCTCGGTATCATCTAGGATATTTTTCTGCTGCACTTGGCGCTATGCACCCATCCCACAGACAGCAGCTTCGACTTGGCTCTGCGGACAGCCGTGTGTCTGTGCCCACTCTGCACCTTGCTTTCAACTGCCTTTGAATGTTTGAAACCTGTAATCTGTACCGTCGAGGGTTAGGCCGAAGGAGTGCCTTGCTTTGCTGCCCACACACAGTTATAGTAGTCGCATGCAGCCCGACAAACGGGCGCCATGATATTATTGACCAAGTCTTCCATGGGATTCGTTAGAGACAGGTGGGAACAGTATGTACATCGGCCATATGATTTGTACTGCATGTGTGCGGCGCCGCCGGTCTGCCCTAATTACCGGATGAGCAACACATTGGGACTAAGGGCTGAAAGTGCCTATGGCGGGGGCATTCGGTCAATGAGATACCGACCATCAACCCCCCGATGTGCGGAACTTCTTGCGCAAAGTGCAACCATGTATGAGCTAGTGTGTATTGATAACTTCCCCACGTTCCTCCCCGTTTCCCATACCTCCTATCACTCATTTATCACAGCTTTTTTCTTCATCATCATGGAAGGTCTTCGAAGATGTCTCGTTGAGATACGTGGCCAACAAGGCATACCCTGATGGTTACAAGTACCACTACTGGGAATCTGAGGGAACGTTTTGTCAAACGCCCCAGACAGACCAGCATGTACAACCGTTATGGACCGTGGCATTGCCATGATTCCGCTCCCCAGATGGGGCCGCACTGAGGACTGGCGGAGGACACCCCCCCCCCAAAAAAGAAGGTCTTCGAAGACGTGTATCCAATGTGCCAAAGAATCTCTTTGATGTATTCCTTTCATGTTCTCGCATGTTGCGGCTGAATATGGATAAGCCATGGATATTGGGATGCAAATCTATGAGGACTCTGGGTGTGAGAGTAGAACATGAACAAGAACCACAACAATTGGGTGCCTACAGGGCTTCTTCATGCTTGTGCCTTGGGTTGGGGAACTACTGGAGCACTTGGACGTACTCTCGTAATGCGGGCTTTGTTGGAAGCTCATTTTGTGGGCATTTGGAAGGGGGAAATTTGGAGGTTTCTTTGGTTCCAAAAGTAGCGCACAATGTGCGTGCAGCGCTAGGCTTCCCCCTTTGACCCACCACCGGGGCCCTTCTCCCATAGTTTCTGTGGCCCTGGTCCAGGGCAGCTAAGGAGAAGACAGTATAGGAGTGTGAACACGGTGCATGGCTGTGCTTGCCTATATCATAGTGCATGCAATTTGGCAATGCACAATCTGTGGCTATGGTTACAACGGTTGTAAATATGCTGGGCAAACGCCTAAGAGCGCCTTCTTTGTTCATAGCTCTTTCGATGAACTCTGAACTCATGTGACGCTGGAACAAAACAAAAAAGCAATGCACAAAGCACTGTCTCACAACATGTGCTGGGTCCCCAACAACACTGAAAGGCGCTGGCACTGTTAGTCAGAACCATCAACAGTTTTGGGAAGAGATCTATGGACCGTTATTACATGCAAGCCCCTCTAGGCCACTGTGTCCCTGCCTACCCTCAAAGAAGGCGTACTTTCCCAGAAATGTAAACTCTGATTCGTCCACCGCTTTGTGGGCCCCGGGACGGCAGGGGTTGTGTAGCCACTTTGATGGTGGTAGTTGCCACGCGCTGCAATGCTGTAAGTGAGCGCTCTAAGGTAGTGCTGGCCAAATCCCACTGTGGCTGTTGTTGCACGACACGAACCCCATCGCAATTTTCTCTGAGGAGTGCAGTTCACGCTGTGCGATGACAGCACCCTCATCGTGTTACGCTAGAGCCTCGGGATCACCCCGGCAGCTCCACCTCATTTTTCAGTGCCCTGCACTGGCCCTTTGCAGGTCACATGTGTTGCCATGCCAAGCTTCGCTGGAGCTGTGCTGGTGGTCCTCGCTGCTCTCGTTGCGGCGGGGACGCCCACGCCCCCCGGCCGAGATGAGTGTGCCCCCTGGATCCCAAAGGAGGAACGGCGGGTGCTGATGGTGGGGTTCATCGGCTGGCCAGAGTACCAGAAGACGGGCGGTCTGGGGGAGATGTACTGGTCCGCCTCCCTGCACTTCATCCTGCGGCGCCTGGGCTTTCAGGTGGACTTCATCGAGACGTACCGAGTGCTGGGGCTGCAGAACCTGAGCATGTACCACCGCATCGTGCTGGAGCAGCCCCGCTGGATGAGCCTGTTCGAGGACCCGACGGTGATCTGCTCTGCCCTGGATGCTCCCCCTATCCCCCCCCCCCCCCCTGTTGTCCCCCTCCCACCCTTTAGAGTCGGCAGAAAGGACAAGCACTCAAGTGACCCGCAGAGCTAACTGCAAAAAACGCCTCACTGTACTTTACATAGTGGAGCACCCCAACGAAGAAGGGGACACGTGCATTGATTGGACTTCGCAGTACTGCTGGACTAATGGCTGGAATTGTCTGTGGCGGGGACATTCAGTCTATCGGAACCGACCATTGATCCCCCCCCCCCCCCGTTGTGCATTCGATCCGAATCTGGGTTGCGCTGCAGAGCAGTGAGGCAAAACAATGCACTGTGAGTTGTGGCTATGACCATGTGCCTGTGTCACGGGGGTATATGCGAGCTCAGTATCCGTTGCTCATGGCCCCCGGTTGTGCGAACAACGCCCTTGTCAAGACAGCACGGCGTGTTGTTGCCGCAGCTTTTGGGTCCGTGGAATTTGGTGGTTCCATGAGAACCGATTCTTTTTCGGTGATTTGGGGCCGGGGGATGGTATTTTGAGGGTGCGGATGGCTGTCCTGCCACTGGTTGCCCCCCCCCCCCCCCTCCTGCGCCCCTCACCCCATAGAGGAACGGCCATGAGCCAAGCCGAATGTTTGCATAGAGGGTGCCGCCCGCGCGGTGCACATGGTGCACCAGGGCACGTGCGTTTGGCCGCGTCCATGTACCCTGATGCGCATGTGCGCTGCACGTCACCCCCTCACTCCGTTCCAAGTCCTGGGGCTATGTTACGCAGCATGGCATTCAACCCGGGATACTTGAATGACGCAGCGTGCGCGGTGCGCGGGCGGCCATTGAACTGTCGGACAGCGGACACAAACAACGCATTCTGGAACACTGAACTGATTGCAACGAAGACCGCTGAGGCAGACGTGGTTGGGGCCGATTTGTGAGGAGGCAACCCGACCCCATTGTGGCCCTTGCATTTGCCTTGCCCCCGTTCTCCTGCTCGCTTCATGGGTCGCATGCGCCGCGCCCTGGTCAGTACAACGGGAGGTGGTGTGTCGGTCGTTTCCGGTGCTTTTGCCGATGTTCTTGCAGGAGAGGGGGGGGGGGGGGTACTCCGGCTGCCCCGTCCGATGCAGTGCAGTGCACGCGACTGCCCTGCCCTGCCCTGGCTTTCCCTCCCCTCCCCTCCCCTGCCGTGCCCTGCCCTGCCCTGCCCCGGCCTGCCCCCCCCCCCCCCCCACGTCCGGGACCGCCGCATCGTCTCGTCGCAGGTGCTGTGCAAAGTGCGGATGCTTCACTGGTGGGGCAACTTCCACCGGCCCAAGACCGAGCTCCGGCAGGTGGACGTCCGGCAGATCCTGTCGCCGTTCCCCGACCACCTCAACACGTTCATCGGGTTTTTCGTGCACAGCGTCGTCACGCTGCCCCGGCCCCGGACCGCCGCGCGGCAGAAGAAGGGCTTCCTGTTGGGGAAGCACGGCAAGTATTTTGCGGGTGTGTCCGCCACTTCCAGCCCCCCCCCCCTCCCCCCCCCATCCCGCACACCACCGCGCGCACGAGCAATCCGTCGACCCCCAGTCCCCTGTGCGCGCGCACACACACACACCCCGGCACCATGACGGTGTCTCCCGCTCACCTGCGCTATGGCGGGTCCCTGGGGGCTGGCCTAGTTCGCTCGGCCTTGGAACCGCCCCCCCAGGGTCTGGGACCACTCCATGCCGGGCCCGACACGCAGGCCTGCAGTCCCTGCCTGTGTGAGGGAGGCCCTGTCCCAACCCCCCCCCCCCCCCCCCCGCCTCCCTCCATTCTACCACAAGCCTGCCCTGCCCCCTCCCCTCCCCTGCGCAGGACCCCCAGGGGGAGGATCAGTGCGCCAGGCGCGCCAGGCATCTTTATTTGACCATTCCCCACCGATGCCTGTTTTTGCCCCCCCCCCCCCCCCCCCCTCACCAAACAATCTGGAGTACCTTCTCGCCGTGTCTAAGACTCTGGCCCATCCTTTGCACCCAGTTTATGACGATGGCAAGGGTGGTGGTTGGAAGTGGTGGGAGTGACATTTTGTGTTGTTGAATTCTCATATTTTGGGCAACGTGCTTTGCACGGTCTAGTGCGGTCTACTTGGGGGACTTCCCTGGCCGAGGATAAACTTGGGGCTAGAGCCAGGATACTTAACACAAAGGTAGCGCGTCGGGCATGCGCCGGGCGAACACCCCCCCCCCCCTGTTCCCATTGTGCCAGTGCCCATCCAAGAATGGACGTGCTGCAACCCAAACGCCCTCTTCCCATGCCCTCAAAACCTCTTAAAGGGACCATGTACTGCAGCCGCAAGACGGGCACACCGAGTAACCGCCATTGGTTCAGGGCCTCCATGCAGCAGGGCCAGACAAAGCAGGTCACGCGTGACGGTGGTAGCACCAAGTGCGAGGGTTTCATACAAATTCGAAGAACAAGGGAATTCCTCCCTGTAATTGTGTGTTCCATTTCCACCGCTGGCCTACATGTCACATACCAGTGGTACGCAAACAATGTTTGGGGTCTCCACACAGGGCCAGGGGTGCTTTCATATTGTGTGATGAGCCCGAGCACGATGCCCCCTGGATCGTGTCGCCTTCCCCATCCCATCGCCTTCACCCTCAGACGGGGAACACACACTGCCTGCCTCGCCTAACTAGCCCCTAAGGCAGCCCCAGAAGGCAAGCATGTCCAGGTCATCGAGGTGAGGCCTAGGCTGGGCAAGGGGTTGCCTTCCGTCCCAGTCAATCAGAATTCAAGCAATTGAGTGGTGCCTGAGTTGTGCAGATGATGATGACCCCCCCTTCCCCCAAGCTACACCGGGTGCAGGGACCGTATTAATTTGGGACCTCATTTGATTCAGTACCAAATGTAGTGCAGCCACATAAGACATGGGTTTGGTGGCGAATTTGCCAGCTACCGTCATGGACACATTTGGTGTGAGTGTTTGCCCACTTGAACCCACATGGCTTTGATCTGATGGCACATGATTGATTTGGGGATATCTGTGCATATATATGTACGTATATTACATATACATGCGTATATCCCCCTTTCTTGCACCAGCTCACAATGCAATCTTCTCTTTTTGAAGCTGGGCATCTACGGCCTTGCCCAAGCTACAGTAGGCGTAGGGACCGTACTAATTTGGGGCTTTTGCGTAGCTTTTACAAGGGGGTTACCCCCCCCCCCCCCATGCGAATGGACCCCCCATGCCAATGCCCCCCCCCTCTCGAAAGAAGAAACATGGCCCCCCTTGCTAATGGCCCCCCCTCTTGAAAGAAGAAACATGCCCCCCCCCTCAGATTTTTTTACCAAATCGCACACAAGTTGCCCTTTTTTGCCTAGTTTCCTTGAGTGTGACATTGTGTGTCTCATGCCTAATTCTCCACCTTGCTTTGCTCTTACAGAATTTGACTATTGCTGTGCCCCACAGATTTTAGCATGCTTTGCTCAGGTCAAAGTGCCATGATTCATTCATGGTGTAAAAGCATGAAAAAATTGCAAAGAGGTGGCTTACGTGAGCTCCACAACCACCACAAAGATGCAAGAGGTACCAAGCAAGGGTCCCCACCACGTTTACACCAATGGCACAAGCTAGAAAATGCATACACAAAGAATTTTTTTTTGTATTTTTTTCCGAAAACTCGAGTCAATGGACCCCCCGTGCGCGTGTCAATGGACCCCCCCACTCCGAAAGAAGAAACATGGCCCCCCTTGCCAATGGTCCCCCCCCCCCCCTCTCGAAAGAAGAAACATGGCCCGGGCCATTGACAACGGGGGGGGGGGGGGGGACTTTGTTTGTCAGGTTTCTGAGGGGTAGGTGTGGGCTATGTCTGCAACGTGTGTTCTGTGGTATGTGCCATGCGCAAACGCGCCGTTGCACAAAATACCCCGTGTTTCCACACTTTCACCGAATCTGGTCTGCGTGTGTGCCAGGGGGGGGAGGGGGTTGCGAATGATTGCAAGACGTGCTGTACCTCATACAAGAGTGCAATGTCTGCGACGGTCCCCTGTCGTGCCACCATGCGACGCACTCTGCGGTCCTTTTTGTTCTGCAGTCTTTGTGCCTTGTGTGGAGGTAGACCGCGTCTTCAGACTACTGACCGCCTTCTCGTGTGCACGGGTAAACGCCCCCCGCCCCCATGCGCTTTCTGTGCCCCATCCCCTGCACCACCCCTGCACCCCCCCCCCCCCCTGCACCTCCAGGGTGCGCAGGGGTGGGGTGGGGACTTCATGCCGTACATGCCTCCCCCAAGCCAGACCCGTGGTCCCATCCGCACCACCAAGGCAGGGGGAACATGGGCATGCTCCGGGGGGGGGGGGGGGGTCATTCGCCCCCCAAAGGAGGGGGGGAGGGGGGTGTCTGGGAAAGGGGCTCTTGTGACAGTCCCAAGAGGCCAGTCTCAAACCTCTAATGATGACTCACCAACTGCACCGCGAAGCGGACCGGAAGATTTTTTTTTCAAAAAAATTTCCCCCGTGATACATACCTCAAAATGATCAGCGCATCGTGGGGGATTATATGTTGTGGTACCTCAGCCCCCCCCCCCCCCCCGCCGCCACAACCTCCCCTGTCAGCCCGTCAGGGGTGCCTGTCACGGGAGCCCAGAAGTTGGGGGGGTCCGGGAAAGGGGCTCGAACGCCCCCCCCCCCCCCCCTCCCCCGCACAAGCCAACTTTCCCCCAGCCCCACCTCCTGCTCCTCCCTCCCAGGCCATGAGCTGCTCGTACTCAAGCTCCTCGAGGACGGGTGGGAGCTGCACACCTCCTCCACCCACTGGCGGGGGTGGGAGCCCAAGGTGGTGCTGCACCGGGGGCAGTCCCCCCGCGACTTCGCCGCGCTGCTGTCCGACATGGCGTTCCTGCTGGGGTTCGGGGACCCGATGCTGTCGCCCAGCCCCCTCGAGGGCCTGGCCCAGGGCGCCGCCTTCCTCAACCCCGTGCGCCTCGCGGAGGCCGACAGCCCGGACCTGCAGCGCGCCGCCCGGCCCCGCGTCCGGCGCCGCGGCACGCAGCACAACGCCCTCGCGCACTTGGGGGCCCCGTACGTGTACAACGTGCGGCTCGGCGACGCCGCGGGCGTTGTGGCCGCCGCGGGGCAGGCGCTGCGGCACCGCTTCGCCTCGTTGGTGCCGTGGATGTTCACCCCCAAGGCCGTGGCTGCGGAGGTCCGGCCCCTGGCCCTGCCCCACCCCGCGGCCTCCGCCGCCGCCTCTGCCCCTGCCCCTGCCCCTGCCCCTGCCCCTGCCCCTGCCCCTGCACATGCCCCTGCCCCTGCCCTTGCCCCTGCCCTTACCCCTGCCCTTACCTCTGGCCCTGGCCCTGCCCCTGCACATGCACATGCCCCTGCCCCTGCACATGCCCATGCACATGCCCCTGCCCCTGCCCCTGCACATGCCCCTGCCCCTGCCCCTGCCCCTGCCCCTGCCCCTGCCCCTGCCCTTGCCCCTGCCCTTACCCCTGGCCCTGGCCCTGCCCCTGCACATGCCCCTGCCCCTGCCCCTGCACATGCCCCTGCACATGCCCCTGCCCCTGCCCCTGCCCCTGCCCCTGCCCTTGCCCCTGCCCTTACCCCTGGCCCTGGCCCTGCCCCTGCACATGCACATGCCCCTGCCCCTGCACATGCCCCTGCCCCTGCCCCTGCCTCTGCCCCTGCACATGCCCCTGCACATGCCCCTGCCCCTGCCCCTGCCCCTGCACATGCCCCTGCCCCTGCCCCTGCCCCTGCCCCTGCCCTTACCCCTGCCCTTGCCCCTGCCCTTACCCCTGGCCCTGGCCCTGCCCCTGCACATGCACATGCCCCTGCCCCTGCACATGCCCCTGCCCCTGCACATGCCCCTGCCCCTGCCCCTGCCTCTGCCCCTGCACATGCCCCTGCCCCTTCCCCTGCCCCTGCCCCTGCCCCTGCACATGCCCCTGCCCCTGCCCCTGCCCCTGCCCCTGCCCTTGCCCCTGCCCTTACCCCTGCCCTTACGCCTGGCCCTGGCCCTGCCCCTGCACATGCACATGCCCCTGCCCCTGCCTCTGCCCCTGCACATGCCCCTGCCCCTGCCCCTGCCCCTGCCCCTGCCCCTGCCCTTACCCCTGGCCCTGGCCCTGCCCCTGGCCCTGCCCCTGCCCTTGCCCCTGCCCCTACCCCTGGCCCTGGCCCTGCCCCTGCACATGCCCCTGCCCCTGCCCCTGCACATGCCCCTGCACATGCCCCTGCCCCTGCCCCTGCACATGCCCCTGCCCCTGCCCCTGCCCTTGCCCCTGCCCTTACCCCTGGCCCTGGCCCTGCCCCTGCACATGCCCCTGCCGCTGCCCCTGCACATGCCCCTGCACATGCCCCTGCCCCTGCCCCTGCCTCTGCCCCTGCACATGCCCCTGCACATGCCCCTGCCCCTGCCCCTGCCCCTGCACATGCACATGCCCCTGCCCCTGCACATGCCCCTGCACATGCCCCTGCCTCTGCCCCTGCACATGCGCCTGCACATGCCCCTGCCCCTTCCCCTGCACATGCCCCTGCCTCTGCCCCTGCACATGCCCCTGCACATGCCCCTGCCCCTGTGCCCATGTGCAGCCCCACGCTGCGCCCTGCGCAGTCCCACGCAGCGCCCCAGCGCAGCCACACGCTGCGCCCCTTGCGCAGCCGCTGCGCCCTAGCACAGCTCCAGGCAGCACCCCAGCGCAGCTCCACACTGCGCCCCTTGCGCAGCCGCATGCTGCGCCCCTGCCCAGAGCCATGCTGCGCCCCTGCGCAGCCGCTGCACCTCAGCACAGTCCCACACTGCGCCCCTAGTCCCACACTGCGCCCCTGTGTAGCGGCCCCGCACCGCGCCCCTGAGCGGTGCCACGCTGTGCCCCTTGCGCAGCCCCATGCTGCCCCCCCCCCCCCCCCCCTCCCAAGAAACGCACCGTGCTGTCACTCACTGCCCGCTTCGGCCCCTGCCCCTGCCCATGCCCCTGCCCTTGCCCCTGCCCCTGCACCTGCCCCTGCCCCTGCCCCTGCCCATGCCCCTGCCCCTGCACATGCCCCTGCCCCTGTCCTTGCCCCTGCCCCTGCACATGCCCCTGCCGCTGCCCCTGCCCCTGCCCCTGCCCATGCCCCTGCCCCTGCACATGCCCCTGCCCCTGCCCCTGCACATGCCCCTGCCGCTGCCCCTGCCCCTGCACCTGCACCTGCCCCTGCACCTGCCCCTGCCCCTGCAGAAGAGCTGCCCCTGGCGCGGCCGTAGTCTCTCCCATGATAGAGAGCGGGAGTGTCAGCAGGTCAATGTGCGCACAGACACCCCAGCGTACCATTGTTGTGGACGAATACTCCAAATGGCTCTCGAATGATGGGTTGGTCTCCTTATCGTCGGTGTTGGTGTTCTTGGAGTCTCAGGGAGTTATGCCAGGCCTGTGGCGCGCGACAGGAGCCCCTAATTGCCTCCCGAACTGAGTAGGAATTTGCTGCAGTCAATGCATGGCTCAGTAGGGCCCCGACCCGCCCGTTTGTGTCTGACTTGGCGGACGCTCGTGGCACGTTTGTGCCATATGCCACTCAGTATGACCCGCCCCAGTCGCCTCCTGAACTGAGTAGGAATTTGGTGCAGTCAATGCATGGCTCAGTAGGGCCCCGCCACGCCCGATTGTGTCTGACTTGGCGGATGCTCGTGGCACGTTTGTGCCATATGCCACTCAGTATGACCCGCCCCAGTCGCATCCCGAACTGAGTAGGAATTTGCTGCAGTCAATGCATGGCTCAGTAGGGCCCCGCCCCGCCCTCCTGCTGCCGCTGCCCCTGCCATTGCTCAGGTTTGCGGCTCCTTGATCGAGGCCAACGCTCTGTGCGATGGGCCCCGGGGCGTCGGGACATTCGACACCCGCAACACGGACCTCTTCGACAGGGAGCCTGATTTCGTGTCCCCGGTCTTGTGACGCCTTGAGAACGCCCCGAGGGTTTGCCGCGCGGTCCTCCCGCCGGGGATGCGGGGCCCGGGGCTGCGCGTGTGCCACGCGGAGACCGCTGTGCGTGCAATGCACTGCTCGGGGCGGTGCCCCGTGGGCTGCACAACAGATTGCGCATCAGAGTGCTCCTCGAATTTCGACTTGAATTGCCATCCAATTGATCATGAATTTCCATGTCAAATTGCACAACGAACCGCGTCGCATGGGACAGTGCATCAAATGCCACATCAGACTACGTATCGAATGGCGCGTCGGAGTGCGCGTCGGGTCAAGCATCAAATTACAGCGGGGGGGGGGGGGGGGGGGGAGGTGGGGGGCAGATGTGCCGCTGGCGTCTGCCAGCTCAGACATCATCGGATGGAGCAGGGTCCTACTGAGCCGCATGCTGGACACAGCACGTTCCTACTGAATTCTGTTTGTGCGGGGGGCGGATATTAATGAGTGGCCTTGGTGCGGGGCCAGTTCCTACTGGTACTGGCGGTCCCTGGATGAACTCCTGCTGGGGACGTGCGGTCATTGTGCAAAGTGACGTCGCTGAACTGCGATCCATAGGAGGTGCTTCACGACATGCTCGCAAGGGTTGTTTCTGCAGTTTTAACCGGTGCTGCGGACTATTTAAGACCTCCAAAACTGGGCAGGTGAATCAAAACGGTCACAGTCACGAATCAAAGTATTGTGGCTCATGTGACCACCCACGATGGCACCATCCGCCGGGCGGCCAAACCAATTTCTCCAGAATCAACACCTGCTTTGACAACCTCGAGATTTTCACCGCACACTCCCCCCCTCCCCTCTCTTGTATAAGCTACGCCCTTGTCCAAGCTACAGTAGGCGTAGGGACCGTAATAATTGTGTACGTAATTTTGATTACGTACAAGATGTAGTGCGGCCACATAAGACATGGGTTTGTCGTCACGTTTGCCAATTACATTGGAGCCATGGACACATTTGTGAGTCTTTGCCCACTTCAACCCACATGGCTCTGAATTTGGGAATATTTGTGCTTTATATTCCCCTTTTTTGCATCAGCTCACCATGCAATCTTCTTTTTTTGAACCTGGGCGTCTAGTTATTTTCACGTGTTCCACCAGTGACCGTTGGATGCTACAATGAAGGGACCATCGGAGAAGGGGTACCAATTGCGGTGTTGGAGTACATGAAGGGTGGGCAGATGGTCACACACCCTTGTGCCCCCCCTCCCCAGAATCGAGTTCACGCATCTTCAAGTGGTGAGCATGTGCAATTGTTCCGCATGGTGTACGATCGCAAAAAGGGTTTCCAAGCCGAACATTTGTAGGCTTCGCATCCTTCATTGTTTCTGCCAACATGGGTGTGAACCTGAAATCACCTCGAAGAGAGGTTGTTAGATCAAGCGCAGGCGCGAGCGGCGTATACCCCCCTTTTTTGGGGTCATTCGCGCAGCATACCCCAAGGCATGATATTGGATGTCCAACCCCTTGTAAAATCATTATTTTGCCCAATAAGACCATCCCCCAATGGATTTTTTGATTCTGAGGCCTCTACCCCCTAAAACTGGATATCACTTTTTGGGGGGGGGGGTGGGGGGGGGGTGGGGGTGGGGGGGGGGGGGTCAAAAGTTTTTGCTCAACAGGCTTCAAGCAGTGGGGAAGCTGAATGCTGTAGCATCGCCGCTGGTCCAATGTAACGCAGCCGACGCATACTTTATAGTCGGTGGTTCGATTCCTGGCCTGCTGACTTTTGCAGCGGCGGCGCCGCTGCAAATAATCACCGCACCAGGGTTCGAACCGCCGACCTAAAAACTTGCGGTGGCATGCATTACCACTCGGCCACCACCGATGCTTGAAATTTCGAACGGTCCCGACTGCTACATAAAGTGTCTGCTACGAACAAAAAACCCAAAGTGTGTGTTTCTGTCTGACGGACTGCTGGCCTGTCTAACTGACTGATTGGCTGACTGTCAACCTCTCTTCGAGGTGCACTGCCGAAGGCAATAGAATTTTCATGTCCCCAAGGCTTTCTTGTGTTTGCATGCACTTGGAAATGTGGGCGGAGGTCAAGGTGCACTCATGCCATGCGCATGCGCACGTGTGTGCCAGTAGTTGTATGTGTTGCGCACAAGCTACGCCCTTGTCCAAGCTACAGTGGGTGTAGGGACCGTAATAATTCCGTACATTGGCGTAGCTTATACAAGGGGGGGGGGTATATGATACACCGACGTGTGAAGAGGGTTCATGGCTCGAAATCACCTAATCTTCGCCACCTGCAACTTCCCACCTTGTGCAGTTCATAGGTTCTGTTCTCTTTTACCAATGCGTTGTAGCAAGCCAATCTTTGACCTGAAACAACGGTTGCTGCACAGTCTGCACAGTGTGTACCTCACCTCGTTTCAGGTCCGTGGTAAAATCACCTCGAAGAGAGGTTGTTAGATCAAGCGCAGGCGCGGGCGTCATATACCCCCTTTTTTGGGGTCATTCGCGTAGCATACCCCAAGGCATGATATTGGATGTCCAACCCCTTGTAAAATCATTATTTTGCCCAATAAGAGCATCCCCCAATGGATTTTTTGATTTTGAGGGCTCTACCCCCTAAAACTGGATATCACTTTTTTGAGGGGGGGTGGGGGGGGGGTGGGGTCAAAAGTTTTTGCTTAATAGGCTACAAGCAGTGAGAACGCACGGCGCTTGTAATACGGTCAGCGGTCCAATGGTAACGCAGCCGCTTCCGGATGTGCAGGCGTCGGTCCGAACCCTGGTCTGCCTACTTTTAGCGCCGCCGCCGGCGGCGGCGCCAAAGTGGGCAGACTGGGGTTCGAACCGACGCCCACATGGATGCCAGCCGGCTGCGTTACCAGTCAGCCACTACCTGGATTCCAGCGAAGGGCCTCCGTGCTGCTTGGGGCCGTATCTGCTACTGACAAAAAACCCAAACTGTGTGTATCTGTCTGACTGCCTGCTTGCTGGCTCAGGGACTGATTGGCTGACTGTCAACCTCTCTTCGAGGTGCACTGCCGAAGGCAATAGAATCACCTCGCAGAGGTTGTTAGATCAAAGCCAGGCAGGCGTATATAGGGGAAAACGCCACATACCCCCATTTTGGCCATTTTGGGGCTATTCGCGTACCCTACCCCAAGGGGTTGAATTGTTAGTTTAACCCCTTGTAAAATCATTATTTTGTCCAATAAACGCATCCCCCAATGAGTTTTTGGTCCGGACCCCCCCAGACCCCCCCCACTTGAAACCCACTTTTTCAGGTTTTGAGGGAGGGGGGGGGGGGGGGGGTGGGGGGGGGGTGGGGGGTGGGGGGGGGTCAAAAAATGACCCCCCCTTTTTTTGGGTCGAAAATCATGAATCTTTTGGTTTTTTTCGATTTTGAGCCGAAAAAGTTTTTCCGGGTCATGACTCTAGAGGGTTTGTATGGGGCGGAGTGGGACGAGCGCTTATGCAGTTTATGCACTTTTTGGCCATTTTTGCTATGTTCGTCGACCTCGGTGACCCCGTGGTACCTACTCTGAGGGGTGCAAGTGGGGATGTTGTGACAGTATATGCCTACTAGGATACGGAAGGACGTTTTTTGCAGTCTCTAGCCTGCCTGGGGCCGTCCACAACCCGTGCCAAAGACGCGAAATGACTGTTTCCACCAATAATGGCCTAGTGAATGGGCCAGTACACAACCTGCTCATGCAGATTTTCACCCAGGCAGCTCAAAAATCGAAGTTTTCGAAACTTGTTTTTTTGATATTGTGACCTCCCAAAATGACCATCCAAGCTATGCAAAGCATATTTTAGGCCGTATTTACGTGTTTTTCACCCTATTTGGGTATCAGGTCGGGGGGGGGGTCTCCCAAGGGACGGGTACACAACCTGCTTATGCGGTTTTTCAACCCGGACAGCTCAAAAATCGAAGTTTTCGAAACTTGTTTTTTTGATATTGTGACCACCCAAAATGACCATCCAAGCTATGTAAAGCATGTTTTAGGCCGTATTTACGTGTTTTTCACCCTATTTGGGTATCAGGTCGGGGGGGGGGGGGGGGGGGGTCCCAAGGGACGGGTGCACAACCTGCTTATGCGGTTTTCAACCCGGACAGCTCAAAAATGGAAGTTTAAACTTGTTTTTTTGATATTGTGACCACCCAAAATGACCATCCAAGCTATGGAAAGCATGTTTTAGGCCGTATTTACGTGTTTTTCACCCTATTTGGGTATCAGGTCGGGGGGGGGGGTCTCCCAAGGGACGGGTGCACAACCTGCTTATGCAGTTTTTCACCCCGGAGAGCTCAAAAATGGAAGTTTTTGAAACTTGTTTTTGTGATATTGTGATCACCTAAAATGACCATCCAAGGTATGTAAAGCATGTTTTAGGCCGTATTTACGTGTTTTTCACCCGATTTGGGTATTAGGTCCAAGGGGGGGGGGGGTCTCCCAAGGGATTGGTACACAACCTGTTTATGCAGTTTGTCACCCTGGGCAGCTCAAAAATCGAAGTTTTCGAAATTGTTTTTTTGATATTGTGATCACCTAAAATGACCATCCAAGGTATGTAAAGCATGTTTTAGCCGGTATTTATGTAGTTTCCACCCTATTTTGGGTGTGTGTTGCTCGCGGTAGATTCTCTGCGAGGTGGACTTGCCGAAGGCAATAGAATTTACTAAGATTTTTTTGTTTTAATTTTTACTTAGTAATAGGAAATATTTATTTGCTAAGTTTTTCCCCTGTGGGTGGGTTTTTTACTGAGTAATTTGCGGAGTAATTTTTTTCTACTAAGTAAATTACTTAGTAGAAAAATAAAATTTTTCTTACTGAGTAAAAAACTTGCCAAAAAATAAGTTTTTTCCACTTCTGACTGCCACTGCTGATTTTATCCCTTGCTCTGAAGCGTTGGGGACCCCCCAGGCGGCGAGGTTTATGTAGCCACCCGGCCCACTTCACCTCACGTCATTTCATTGCACTTTACTTTTTTTTTTTAATGCTTGGGCAGCCTTGCTGCCCAAAACAGTGCTGAATCACAGTGCTATGTTCATCAAAGGACAGCCGCTCTGTATACATGGATCATTGTGCTTTGATCGTGTGGTTGTTGGTTAGTTGGGTGTGCTGTTGGGTATATGGTTGGGGGGTTGTGGGCGGGTGGCTGTGGTTGGGGGGGGGGGGGTTCTGGGGGGTTGTGGCGGGGGCTGTGGTTGGGGTGGGTTCTGGTTCTCACCATACCGTACCTTACCTCACCTTACCTGACCTTACCTTACCCTACCGAATTTTACCTTCTCGACCCACCTTACCTGACCTTAGGCCTATGGTACCACTGACGAGGGTTTTGTTGTGCTGACGTGTGTTTGTTCTCTTGGACCAGCACACCACACGTCTCAATACGGGGGGAGCTTTGGAGTAGGCGAAATTCGGTGTGCTGAAAATTTTGGCAGGAATTCTTAAAATGCCATGGCAAATTTTTGGCACAAAATTTTCCGGATTGTGGCATAAGGGGACGCACCGTGCGCTGTACCCGCGCTGTGCGAAAAGCCGGCTGTTTTCCACCGCCGGTAGCCACGGATTCCAAGGTCCTTAATTCTGCACCCTACACCCCCCCTGCTGGTACACCAGGGATTTTTTTGTGAGTGTGATGCTTGCCACGGGTCCCAGGGTCCTGTTTTGAATTGATCATGCATACTTCTGCAGGTGGGTGGTCTTCAGGGGTGTTCCTGGGATAAACAACGTAATAATTGGCGCTGTGCGAAAACGCCCCCTAAGAGTGCGGAAGAGTGCCCCCCCCCCTTTTTTGCTGCTGTCACCCAATGCTCCGCGTCTGTTCAGGGCATTGCCAAGGAAGAGTGTTGTACCCAAGGAGACCCCCCCCCCCAATGCTGAAGTGGCTGCCCATGCACAGTGGCAACGCAGGAGACCATCGCTGCAATTATTCAGCATGGCTTCGGCGTTGACTGCCTCGCCTGGCAGCACTGTCGTACCCTTCACCCCCCCCATGTCGTGTCCCCCAAGACTGTGCAACCCCCGGGACAGGGACTCTCGCATCTCCATCGGTGGTGCGCCGCAAAGCAATCGTTCGAATGCAGGGAACAAAGCTGAGCAAAGCATGGGGCTCTTCAAAGGCCATCGTTTATGTATCGCTTTTTCTTTTTGTGTCGTGCCAGGCTGGGCACGGTTTTTTGTGGGTCATTTAATGGGCGCGGGGGGGGGGGGGGGGCACATCTTTCCACTGGTATCATTCGTCCATGAGGAATGGGACCCCTTCACATTTGCACTGCACATCACCAACGGTACCAAGCGGCTTGCTGTTTGAATTTCGCTGGCCGGGCTGCACAGCTGCGCCCCCCGATTCATGTGTATCCAAAGTGCTTCGCATCGGAAAAATTGTGTCCTTTACCCGACCCAACCAGACTTGCCACTAGCCTCTGCCAGATATGAACGGGTGGAGCAGGGTCCTACTGAGCCACACAGTGGACGGGGCATGTTCCTACTGAGTCCTTGTGTGATGCCGGGGACGGATATTACTGGGTGGCTCTTGATACCGGGCCGGCTGCTACTGAGAGCCGGTTGCCCTGCCAGACGCCAGTGGCATGTCTGAACCCAACCCCCCCTCTTGCCCAAGCCATGGTCTTGTCCAAGGTACAGCGGGCGTAGGGACCGGATTGATTTGGGACCTCATTCAATTCGGTGCCAGCGTTTGGATTCTTCTGTTTGCCGTCGGCAGAGCCTGACCACCCTCCTCTGAATGTTACCACATTACCTCACCTCACCCCGTCTTTTGCCATGATTTCGCCTCCAAGAGAGCTGTTTATGCATTGCAGGCGTTTGGTACCCCAGCCCTATGCCTGCACGAACTGAGCACGGATGTTGTTGTTGTTGTTGTTGTTGTTGTTGTTGTTGTTGTTGTTGTTGTTGTTGTGGTTCGCACTGAATAAAAGCCGCACTGAATAAAAGGGGACCCAGCCCCAGACCCGGCCCCATAGATTCGAAGGGGGCCCAACCTGATTGCTTGAAAGGGAACGCAGCCCCGCAGAATAGAAGGCAGATCCAGCCCCACACAGCTCAAGGGGTCCCAGCGCCTGAGATTTGGATCAGCAGTGGGACAGAACCACACATGCCGTGCGCTGTAGAAGGCGGATGGGTGCTCTAAGGAGCTAGGTATCTGCAATAGATCCTCCTGCCAGTCGATTGCAAGGGGACCTAGCCCCACTGATTGAGAGGGGACCCAGCCCCATAGAAAAGGGGACCTAGCCCCATTGCTTGACAGGGCCCCAGCCCCTTTGATTGAAAGGGGACCCAACCCTGCGGAATAGAAGGGGGATCTAGCCCTATATAATGTGAGGGGACCCAGCCCCACTGATTGAAAGGGGACCAGCCCCGTAGAATAGGAGGAGGGATCTAGCTCCACATAGTAAAAGGGCGCCCAGCCCGCTTTGCGTCGGCGGACACCCTCTCCCCGTGGGCCCAATACCCAAATAGGGTGGAAAACACCTAAATAGGGCCTCAAACATGCTTTACATACCTTGGATGGTCATTTTGGGTGATCACAATATCATAAAAACAACTTTCGAAAACTTTGATTTTTGAGCTGCCCAGGGTGATAAACTGCATCTGCAGGTTGTTTACCAATCATTTGGGAGACCCCCCCCTCTCATGCCGCCAATACCCAACTAGGGCGAAAAACACATAAATATACGGCCTAAACATGCTTTACATAGCTTGGATGGTCGTATTGTGTGGTCACAACATTATAAAAGTAAGTTTCGAAAATTTCGATTTTTGAGCTCTACTGAAGCGGTACCCAGAACCCCATGGCTAGGGTAGGGCATACAACCGGTCTCCGGTCCACTAACCCCATGTACGGAAGGGAAGACCGGTCTCTGGTCCACTAACCCCATGTACGGAAGGCGCCCGTTGACGCCCGGTGCGAGCCCGGCGGGAGCGTGTTCCGTGCCGTAAAGCCCCGCATCGGCAACCGATGCACCGCCAGCGGAGATTTGTATATCAGAATATCAGGAATCAACAGGGTTTTATTTTCATATTGTTTCCGTCAATTTTTACGCTTCCGTTCTGATATTCACTGTTTTGACAGCCGGCGGTTAGCTCGCGACTTTAGCGTAACCGCCAGTTTAACTGTTATATACAGATATTTTAGCGCAAATCGTGACGAAGACTCTAAAGTCTTCAGGAATTGCATTGATGCATCTGCAATTTTCACATCTTACACTCGCAACCTTAATCCGAATTTTTCAGGATGTCGAAATCGGATTTTCGACTTCGACATCTCCGCACTTGATTTGACCTCTTTCGAGTGGACCTACGTGCTTCCCTATGCACGAATCAACTTTCCTTTTGTCTTGCCCTCCATTTGTCTTAGAGATATGGGCAAAACAAAGTTGATTCGTGAGGCCACTTGTGAGGGTCATATCTCGTGCCGCTTGCGAGGAATGACAATAAGGAAACGTGGGATGTATTCACAATACTCCCGACGTATTTTAGGAAGCATTATACGCCTTGCGTTTCCACACGTGCGCGCTAGCGTAATGGATCATGGTCAAGAGGGTAGAGTTTACGTTATAACTCTTTGGCCATGATATTTTGTGCGTTAAGATAACTTTCGAGTGTAGCGCGCAAGTGTTGGTGTTGCATAGGAACTCTCCTTGAGTTCCTATGAGCGATTGACACAAAGTTATGCCCTTGGAGGGGCATGACATATCGTGGGGGGAGCTACCTTTTTGGGCAATATGTGGTATGTGCCATGTGTTGTGTTGCGTGCCCATTTGGCGGGTCCATCGCTCCAAGTCGAACCCGCCAATGGACCTCATATTGCGCAAGCCCCTTCTCCATACTCGCCACGATCAATCGCAAGCCTAACCTTCGTGGAGGGAAGCTTGTGTGGCGATCCCAAAGCGATGCGTTGGGAGCAAGGTGTGTGTCTTGCAATTTTCCATATTTTCATGTGCCCACTTGGGAAGCAGCGCTCGTAACCTTTCAAAGCGCCCCAAGTGGAGCACATATGTTGAATCGAAGGTCATTGGTGTCAAGTCATTGTGTTTAGAAGGATTAGTTGATTGCACGATCCAAGCCGAAGATATTATAATATAATTATGCACCTTTCAAGGCACTTTTGTGCATCTTTGTGCCAATTTTGCCGTTTTTGGCCCGTCATGATGTCAAGTGGCGACCGTGTATCTCAACGTTGCACTCAATTGACATCATGACCCAAGTATGTCATGAGGGTACATACTTCGGTGCCCAACATATCTTGGACCCGGCGAATAACTCCTCTTGGGCTTGGCATACCGTGGCCGCCATGTTGGCGATTTGGGACTATCCCAAATCATGGGCTCACTTGGCGATCCTGCCATTCCCGAAACCGGAGGAGTTGGGCGACGCCCAAAAGATATGTTGGACACATATGACTTGATACCAATCCTATGGCACACTTCGGTCCAAGTCGGGCACGTGCCTCATTTGCCCCAACCATAAGTGTGCGCATTTTTGGCCATTTTTAGCAATTTTCCACATTTTCTGCCCGCCGTGCACTATGTTCAGCCCACCCCTGCACGCCGGACGCATGGACCAATGGACCATATACGACATGGGTGTTATGTATATTGGTCCCCATGGTTCACACACCACGTGGGCGAAGCGGAGCAACCTTCGTTAAGGTGCTAGCCCAAAGTGAGTGTGGGCAATTTTGCCTTTTTGGCATTTGTGGACCCAATTGGGATTGTCACCACGCCGAGTGGCATGGAGATCTTTGAGAGCCAAGGGCATGGGAGTCTTCGTTGGACTCCCGGTGGATCGCGTATGGAATGGCGGATCCGATCTCCAAGCCGGCGTGGAGATATACCATTGGGAGCACCCCGAATTTTGGCTCATTTCAAGCAGCCAAAATGACCCTCTTTTGGGACCCCAATTTCAACCCCCCGTGTGGTCAATTGGCGGCCCCATATCTCTATGCCCACAGGGAGCCCGGACCTAATTCCAAGTTGTACACTCAGATATAAGTCCTAGGTCCTGCCTCCTAACCTGTGAGCCATTGGCCTTGCCCTGGCCGGGCGAGCCACGCGTGGGAATGACGCCAATTTTGGTGATTTTGGCTTCATGACCCCACTTGACGAGTCCGTGTTGCCCTGATGCCGGGACCTCAGAGGGAACCAGGTTGGGTGAGGGCTCCAGGGAGTTCGTACTCGAAGGGCATAGGGTCAGTTGCCTCGTCCCTACCTCTGGCGGGTCCGGACGAGAGGTCAATTTTGGAGATTTTTGAGCTAATATCAGTTTGGGCTGAAACAGCCCATTTTCAGCTACCAACTCCTAGTGGATAATGGCGGAGCCATATCTCCCGCTCAGAGAGGAGTTGGGACCTGCCATTAAGGGAGCATAGGGAGCCACTATCGGTTGGCCTTGGAGCCCCTTGGTTCCCAGGAACTCGCCTGTGGCTGGGCGGGACACCCCCCCTATTGGCAGGGTTTCAGGGTCCGGACTGAGCAGGGCATGGGTTGTGTTTGAGCCCCCGCCCCCACCAGCCACTGAGAGGGTCGGACCTGGGATTGGGATATGAGTTGGGACTGAGTGTCTATTGTCCTGTAATGACCTTACCCCAGTCCAGTCTTAACCCCATGTATACATATCCTGATGTGTTGCTGTACATACTTTCGTTCCCTTGTTGCAGAGTGGCAAGGATCCTGAAACGCTTTGTCACATGACACGAGCGTATTGATGCCCTTGTGAGCGTAGTGCTTTGCCTGCCTGCTCACCTGTGCGTGTCACCGCAGCGTCCCGGTGCCGGCCCCCCACGGGAACGCGTCAAAAGCGTTTCACCGCCGCGGGGTTACCCATCCCTCGCGTGCCACTCGGGGCCACCAACCCCGAGCAGCGCGGCGCAGCAGCTCGCAGCTCGCAGCTCGCAGCGCAGCGCAGCAGCTCGCAGCGCAGCGCAGCGGCTCGCAGCGCCGCCAAGCGACAGCGCCGAGTTTGTCATGGAGCCCGCAGCGCCGTCCAGTGCATCGCCCTGACCGCGCCGCAACCGTGAAGGAGGTGGACAGACCAGGACTCCCTCATCAGCGAGTCCTATCGGCCGACCAGCAAGGCCGCACACCCAGTCGCGTCAACCACCTCCACAACCACCGGCTGACCAGCACCAGCCGCACTCCCAGTCCAGTGCTACATCACCCACCTCAACAACCACCCCATCGAGAGCATCGATGGTGAACTGGGACGAGGCGGGCAAGAAGTGGCCGCAGCCCCACCCCCATGTGGCACGCCTACTGCGTGGGTTGCTGTGGGGTCAGCAGTACCGCCACAGCAATCCCCAGTGCGAAGGCGGCATGCCCGGGAGCTTCGAGCTCCGTGAGGACATGGGCGAGGACCGCCTGCGGGCACTGGAGGAGTGGCTGCGGGCGGAAGGGTACGAGTACCGCTTCCGCCACAAGCGCTGGAGGACCTGGACCCGCCCGGACGGGCCCGGCGAAGGGCTGCGTCCCGACGGGATTGAGGAGGACGAGATGCCCAACGAGTACCCGTCGGGCGCCTCGATCAATGTCTCCATGTGCGACATGATCGAGAAGGAGTTCCCGGCGTTGGGGAACGAGCGCAGGCTGCAGGGCAGCAGCAGCGCGTCTCCTAGGAAGGTGAAGCGTTCCGCCGGGGACAGGAGGCGGGACAGGAAGCGGCGGGATTACCAGGAGTACCTGGCCGCCGGAGCCGCCCAAGGCGCCAAGGGCGGAACCCCAGCCAACAGCCCCCAACGGGCCAATGGTGGTCACCACCCCGGCCACGCCACCCTTGGTGACTTCATGGAAGTCGCCAAGCAGACCAAGGCCAAGCCCCATCCGCTGCTCCTGAGGCCCCAGCAGGCCCCAGCAGGCCCCAGCAGCGACGTGGAGTCGGCCCACCGCGGGAGGATGCCGGCCGACCAGGCCAGCTCCAGCAGCAGCGCCGCTCCCACCCAAAGGGACGTGACGCGCGCCTGTGAGCGCGCCTGTGGGGTGCCCTGCAACCTTCGGGTTGCCCGGCAACGGGCCACGCAGCAGAATGCTGCCGTGGAGGGCGCCGTCGGCATCGCCCATGAGGAGGCCACCGAGTGGGGCAGAGGCATGGGCTACCACGCCTCGACCGTTGCAGCCATCGCGGCCGGTCTCACGGCTGCGGCCGCCCATGAGGCAGTGGCTGCCCGGATCAGGGCAGCCGACGAGGAAGCCCGCCTGACGCAGGAGGCCATTGCCTGCAAGGAAGCCGAGGTGAGGGCGCTGGAAGAGGCGCTTGCCCAAGAGAGGGCAAACAAGGAGGCGGAGGAAAGGGCCCATGCCGATGCGACGGCTAAGGCCCACACGGACGCCGCCAAGAAGGACGCCATCGAGGCCGCGCGACGGAAGGTCGCTGAGGAGAGGGCCAAGACGGAGGCGGAGCTGGCGGCGTTGGAAGCGGACAAGGCTCGGCTGCAGCAGGTCCGGGAAGCCGAAGCGGCTCGTGCCCGGGAGGAAGCCGAAGCGCGAGCTGCCGCAGCCACAGCCGCCGCAATGGAGGAGGCAGGGGCCAAACTCCGCCGCGAGACTCCCCCGGGAGGATCACGAGTGGAGACCCTTCGAAAGCTTTTCGAAGGGGACGCCTCCTCCAAGATGACGCTGGACGAGGCCGACACGGGCAGCAGTGGGAGCAGTGGCCCCACCGCCCACCGACGGAGGAAGGGTAAGGGGAAGACCCCCGAGAGGCCACGGAGGTCAGCGGGCGGACACCCCCACGACAGTGACCCCTTCTTCACCGCCAGCGACGGGGATGAACGAGGCCGCCGACATCGCCAAGTGGTGGCTTGGACGGGCGGAGGAGGCGGAGACGTCCCCATGGAACCGGAAGGTGAGGATGAGGATCTCCCTCCTCCCTACCGGAGCTCGGAGTCTTCCGAGACCGAGACGCCCAGGTGGGGCGACATGGACGAGGATGACGACATGGACTTCGGCATTACGAAGAAGCGCCCATCCTCGGACCCACCGAGGCGACCCGGCGGAGACCCACCGGGACCCCCTGGCGGAGGACCATCAGGACCCCCTGGAGGACGCCCACCAAGTGGACCCCCTGGAGGCGGACCACCGGGCGGGGGAGGACCCCCTGGACCGGGCGGACCCGGCGGAGGCCCTCCTGGAGGACCCCATGGGGACCCCGACGACCCACCAGGGAACGGCGACCCGGATACCACCTGGCGGTGGATTGTCTACCTCCGCAGGAGGGTCCAGTTCCTCGAGCGCGAGGTAGACACGGGCAAGGGCGAGATGAAACGCATCGCCAGGGTCGCCGCGCGCGCGCAGAGAGAGCTGGACATCGCCAGGGGTGAGACCAAGTCGCTGAGCAAGGTGGTCAGCGGCCTGCAGCAGAGGCTGGACGCGCTGGAAGCCCGTGGGAGCGTCGGCAGCGACCACCCACCCCTGGAGTCTGGCTCGTCGGACGACGGCTGGGGACCCGGACCAGGTCCAGGCAGACCCCACGCCCCTGGCGGAGCCCCCAGGAGTCGCCCCAGCGCCAGTGCCCCCTCTCTCACCGCCCCCTCTCACCACAGCGCGGGCCGCCGCAACGAGCGCGTGCCGCCCGGCAGTGGCAGTGAGGATTGGCGTGATGAGTGGCTCAGCGCGGAGTACCGCAACCGCCGTGCCCCACCGCGGACACCGGTACGCCCCCGGCGCCCCGCACCAGCCCTGGAGCCAATCCCAATGGCTGGTGGACGTTATGGTGGACTCAGGGATGAGGTCCCCAGAGGAGACGTGGAGTGGGATGTCGGCGAAGGTGAGGACTTGGACCTGGACCTGGAGGAGTTCGACATCAGCCCGCCGCGTGGTGTACGACGGGAGGCCGCTGAACGCAGCCGCCGGCGCCGTGATGAGGAGGCATACATGGAAGGAGTACGGCGTGAACATCTGGGTTCAGCGTACATGGAGGAACCGCGGCGTAGCCACAGGGATTCCATGGAGGAGATGGACGTGGCGGCCGTGGGAGTCCGTGGGAGAGGCTGATGGGAACCTCGGTCGACCTCGCGGCCGGCGTTCATGGTCTCTAAGGCCGCGGATGCCGCCGTGTGGGAAGACTAGAAGGACATCAAGCCCCCCATGTACGACGGCAACCCCCTCAACCTCGACCGCTTCTTGGAGAAGCTGGACAATTGGGGGGTAACCGTTACTGAGGACATGCATCCCGCTGATGCGGAGAAGTATGTCTTCAGACGGTTCAGGTACCGCCTGCCGGAAGTGCTCGGAGAGCTATACTTCGTGGCGACCAAGGAGGGGAGAATCCAGACCCTCAAGGAAGCCAAGAAGTGGCTCAACGAGCAGGAGCGGGTGGACGCTCCGCAGGTGGATGCCAAGCGGTGGAAGTCCATCAAGCTTCAGCATGATGGACGGGAGATTCGCCTACGGGACTGGCGAGACTTCCGAGGGCATTACACCCTCCTCCGCCGCAACGTGGAGGATTGGAACGAGGGTGACGAGCAGGCTCGCCTGCTCTCCATGCTGTCGGAAGCATGGATCAAGAGGGTCACCAAGGAGGAATCCAAGCGGGCCAAGTCCAACCACACGGTCAAGATGATGCTCCCCAAAGAGTATCATACGAACGTGGTGGCTTGGACGAGGAAGAACGTGGCCCGGGATGTCAAACGGCACTCCCTGCGGAACGCTCTCCTCATCACCGTCTCGGGCGATCGCGAGAAGACCACGATGTGGCGCCTTGACAAGTGTGAGTTGAGCGGCCAGACCATCCGTCTGCAGGCCATCCCGGCGCGGATGAGCTGCGACGAGATCCTGGAGTGGGTTGGAGAGGAGGTGCTCAAGGAGTACCGGAACCTCCACCACACCCGCGGGTTGAGGCCCGGCGACCGCGACGTCAACTACGTTGGCGAGGGACCTGGCGGGGAAGCTGCCATGGACCCAGCGGGAGCCGACGGCGATGAGACTCTCGTCGACGATGACGACGACGATGAGCCCGCCGAGGTGGCTGTTTGCGCCTTCGTGGCCAAAAACCTGAGCGCGGGGAGCAAACCGGGAAACTGGAAGCCCCTGCAGCAGGGTTGGAGGAAGCAGGAGAAGAGGGACCCTCGCCGCATTGGCGACCCTCCGCTGTCCTTTGGGGAGTTCATACGAGCTCACCCTCAGGGCTGTTTCGTGTGTTATGGGAGGAAGAAAGGCTTCAACCATGACCACCGAACATGCCCCATCCACCAAGCCGACACGGAGGCCTACAAGAAGGCGCACGGGTCGAAGAAGCGTGCGCCCGCGGGTATCCGGGAAGCCAAAGTGGAGGTGGACAAGGATGAGCTCTCCAAGCTGGTGTCGCAGGGGACCGAGTTGGCCACGGAGATCCAGGAGATCAAGAGGAACTGGGTCCCCAGGTCGGACAACAAGAACAAGGCAATGGGCTCAGGCTGCCCATCTGCAGCATCCAGCTGCGGTCCGGGTGATCCTCCGATACTCTCGGATAGATCTTGAAGTACATCAAACACATTCTTGGTCGCGAAGGACGGACGGGTGCAAGGGTTCGTGTCTTCACTTGCCCTCACCCCGCCTCCGCAACTGGGTGCCAGACCGGGCCTTCCGCCCGCGGCAGTCCCTATGTGCTTATCGACTCCCGACTGGGATGGTTCGGCGCTTCCCACGTCACCATCCTGCGACCGCCCTAGCTGGGGCCCTTGGCTGCAGGGGCTCCGCTAGGGGGCGTCGGTTGTGGAAGTAGGGGAAGTCTCCTCGGCATCAACCTCGTTGACGCCCTTCTTCCTTTCCCTTCTTTCCCTTCTAGTCGTCTTGTTCTTGTCCTTGTTCTGGTCGTTCTGGTTGTTCAAGTCACGGAGGATCTTCTCCATGGCCTCCTTCCTCTCGCCCCTCAGGGCAAACTCCCGGTGCCGATACACACGGGGGTCCTGCTTCAGTCGTATCTTGGCCTCGCCATACGGTCCACGCACCGGTGGGGGAAATACAGGCTTTCCGCTGAAGAAGGTGTCCCCATACTTCTGCTTCAGCCTGGCCCTCAATGCCTGGATCTTGGGGCAGTCATCGGACTCCGCCTTGGCTTTTCCGGGCACTTGAACCACGGAGCTTACTTGAGGGGTAGCGACCCCGCTCGTCTTCGGCTCAGGTGGTCTTCCCAGGTGGCCCAAAGGGCCGTCTCTGGTCTTGCCTCGGAATAGATCGCCGTAGGTGGGTGGGTTACCGCCAGGCGGCTCGTCCTGGCTGGACATGTGATTCAGCACCCTCTGAACGAAGGTGTTCCCATCATAGGAACCAGAGACGATTGAGTCCACTTCCCACCAGGCTTTGTCCTGGCCTTTGCCCTCACGCTGGTTTCCCCAGTCGTGAAAGGGCTGATCCATATACCCCTGAACCAGATCCAACTCCTCTTCAGTGAGGGGGTCTTCCGATTCTCCGATGTCAACGGGGGGAACCGCAAAGCATTGCCTCCATGGCTCCGCTATGATGCGGTTGACACACACGAAGTCCGTGGCGTCGGCCTGATCAAGGCCCCCATCCACATAGTGGAATTCCGTTGGCCATCTCTGGGGTGGCATGGGCTGTCCCTTAGCGTCCTGATAGACACTCTCTCCAGCCGGTAGGACGACCTTGTTTAAGGTCATGTTGGTCAATGAGACTACCCAATGTCGGGTACTTTCCTCCTCGGTGCATCCCATAGGAACAACCAGCACTGCCTTGGAGCGGTCCTTGCGAATCTTCGCTATCGCTCTTGGAATGTCCCAACGGGGGCAATGGATCCGCATCAATCCCTGATGCGGACCCCAGTGCTTCTTCCACGCGGAGTCCTGGGCGCTCCAGTACTTCTCACACACCCGAAGATGGGCGGAGGTTCCTGAAGAGAACGCATCCAGGGCCAGATCGGAAGCTCCCAGGTCCGCAACCACTCGGCTCGCCACTTCCGGCCTTACGCCGTACTCCTGGTTTGCTGGCCCAGTTGGCTCAGTGCCCAGTGCGGCTACTTCGAGCTGATCGCGTTCGGGGTGGATCCATTGGCATTCCACATGGTGCTCAGGTGACGATAGCCACGAGAGCTGGTCGTCCTGGTACAGGGTCATCGAGGCCTGGGCTGGGAGAACGCCGGAGTCCGTCTCCATCATGAAGTCGTACCCAACGATCATGTCCAAGTCCATCTCGGCCTCGTAGAAGCGACCATGCAGGAGGATTTCCTTGCCGAGGTCTGGGCGGCTCAGCTCACGATGGTTCACGAGCTGCAGCCCAATGGCCGCTTCCTTCGTGCCTCCCACCATGTACTGGCCGTTCGCCACCTTCAGCCTGACAGGTTTCCGACTGTCAGTCAAACACTCTGGCGGAAGTAGGCCAGCCTTGACTAAGCTGACCTGGGCGCCCGTGTCGACCAACACGTCGAATACCTTTTCCACTTCCCCGCATAGGGCACGGACCTTAAGATGCAACTGCCGCTCGCGACCGACACGGCGCACGGCGTGCAAGCTCAGGATCTCCGGCCGTTCCAGAAGCTCAACAAGCGACTGGTGCAGGTCGTGGATCCAGAGAGGCTGGCTTGAGCCGTGCCACTCCGAGTGGGCCTCTCCGTGCTTCGTCGTCCCCAAGAAGGTGGCCGGTGAGTGGCGGCTCGTGGTCGACTACCGCGGCCTAAGCGTCCAAACGCAGCACGACAGCTATACGCTGCCCCTCATTGAGGACATGCTGCAAAAGCAACACCGGCGGAGGATCTTCACGGTGATTGACCTGAAACATGGTTATCATCAGATGCCTCTCGCCGAGGAGTCCCGTGCCTGCACAGCCATGAGCACCCTATTGGACCTCTCCAGTGGAAGGTGATGCCCATGGGCTTTACCAACGGCAATGCGGCTTTTCAGCGGATGCTGGAGAACCTGCTTGAGCCGTTGCGCGACTGTGCGGACCCCTTCGTGGACGACGTGATCATCGCGTCCGGGGACCCCAGTATGAGCTACGAGGAGCTCCTGGAGGCACATGAAAGGGACGTCACTCGAGTGCTGGACCTTCTGGTTCGGCACAAACTCACTGGCAGCAGTGACAAGGCCACCATTGCGGTAAGCGAGGTGGTCTTCGCTGGCCACGTAGTCGGGAACGGGCAGCGAAAGCCCATACCTGGCAAGGTGGCTGCGATCGAGCACTGGGAAAAGCCCAAAACGGTCTCTGAGCTACGGGCGTATCTGGGGTTCTGCAACTACTACTCGGGGTATATCAAGATGTATGCCGAGTATGCAGCCCCCATGACGACCATGCTCAAGGGCAACCGAGAGGAGACCAAAAAGGGGTCCAAGAAGGCTCTGGTCTGGACAGCTGAGTCCGACCGTGCCTTTGAGGGGATGAAGCAGGCGCTGCTATCCGCAGTGGGTCTGCACCTCGTGGATCCCGACCGAGGGTTCGTCCTGCGCACCGACCCTTCTGACTACGCCGTTGGCGCTGTGTTGGAGCAAGTGCTTGACGACGGGAGGCACGTGCCCGTGGCCTTCTGGAGCCGAGTCCTGGCGGAAGGCCAGAGACGGACGTGGACGCCCCGTGAAAAGGAGGCGTATGCCATCGTCATGGCTCCCAGGAAATGGGCTGGGTACATAGCCCTCCATCCCGTCACCGTCTGCACCGACCATCAGAGTCTGCAGTCGTGGCACAAGGAGCACGTGGACACCCCCTCTGGTCCCGCCTCCCGACGGGCAAGATGGCACGAGACCTTGGCCAAGTTCGACCTTACGGTTGTTTATATTCCTGGAAAGGACAACACCGTGGCGGACTGTCTCAGCAGGTGGGCCTATCCCGCCAGCAAGGGCATGACAGACGTGTCTGCCCATGGCGATGAAGCTGAGACCGCTGAAGCCAAGAGGATCATCGAGATGGAGCGCCTGATGGAGGAGGAGGGTGTAAAATGCTTCGTCGTCATGGCTGCGGATGCCCCCCTCGGAATGAGGATGGGCAGAGCGGTCAGAGTACTCGCCCCTGAGGGAGCTGAGTCCGACAAGCACCTCTTCCCGGAGTCTTGCCTCCAGGACGACTGGACCGACGATTACGCCAAGTCTGAGGCCTTTGCGGCCGAGTATAGGGCTGTGACCGACCCTGACGACGGGCAAAAGTGGCCAAAAGGGCTGACCGAGGAAGATGGCAAGCTCTACCGGAATGGTAAGCTGCTAGTACCGGAGTCCCGGGTGCTCGAGCTTTGTGAAGCTTGGCACCACCACATGCTGCACCCAGGGGTCAAGAAGCAAGCCCTTGACATGCAGCGTCGGTTCGAGATCGACCATATCGTTCTCTACACCGCCATCAAGAAGGTCAGGAAGGGTTGCTCCGTCTGTCAGGCCTGCAATCCCGATAACCGGAACGTCAAGGGGGAGGCCCAATGGACCCCGGTTCCTGACCAGCCCATGGAGAGCGTGGCCATGGACGTCTTCTCCATGCCCGAAGTGCACATTGGCAAGGAGACCTTTGACTGTGTGGTTCTTTGCGTGGATCGCCACAGTGGCTACGTAGTAGCCGTTCCGGCACGCAAAAAGGGGTTGCTTGCCAAGGAAGTGGCAGTCATGATGATTCGTCATTGGCTGACCGTCTTTGACATCCCCCGCACCATTTGCAGTGACCGAGGGCCCCAGTTTACTGGTGGCTGGTTCAAGGCTATGTGTTCCCTCATGGGAATACGTCATGCCAAGAGCGTCGCCTATCTCAGCCGGTCTAACAGCCGTGCTGAAGTGGCTGGACGGCAGCTGTTCGAGAAGCTGCGCAAGATCCACATCACCAATCCACGTCGGAACTGGTTTGAGGAGATGTGGCCTGCTCTGAAGGCCCATCATGACACCCCCACACCGGGTGGTTTGTCCCCTCACCAGATTCTATTCGGCAGGGATCCCCTGGGTCGGGGACTTCCCTTGTCTGGTGATGGCATGGCCATGGATGCCAAGGAATTCTTCGCGCGGCAAGAGCAAATGGCGCGGGACATCCGCCAGCAGCTCGAGAAGGAGCATGCTGAGCGTCAGAAGTCCGCCCCAAGCTCGACAGCGCAGAAGTTCAGGGTGGGAGACCCGGTGTGGGTGATCAGACCCCGCCCTATGGGCACCCACCGCACCAAAACCTGGTTCACACCCGGCGAGGTGGTCCGCAGGATTGGTGAGGACACCTACCGCATCAAGGTGGGTCACGGACAGTTCCGGGAGCGCCACGAGAGTCAACTCCGTGTGCGGGAACCCGACCTTCGTGGCCAACATGTGTCCCTGAGCTACGCCGCACATGAGGCTGACTCGGACGACGACTATGCTGAGCAGGACAACTACATGGTCGAGAAGATCCTGGCTCAGCGTCCGAAAGCCTCGGCACCTGGAGGTCTGGAGTTCAAGGTTCGTTGGCGAGGCTATGGGCCGTCCCACGAGACCTGGGAACCCGTCTCCTCGTTCGTGCCGCGGGTCAATACTCCCTTCAGGGAGTACATCCGCAAGCACAAGACCAAGATCCATGTCTCGGACTTGGCAGCACTCACCCGGGCGATTGCAGCCAGGGGTGCCTGATCAGCACCCTGAGCTCTCCCCTGATGTGTTTTCAGCGCTTGTGAGGTCGACGGATCGTCCCTTACTTGCTTGCTCTCTTCCATCTTTCGGTGACCTGCCATCAGAGTGGCCATATACCCCCCCCTGCTGAATCCAGAGAGGATGGCCCCTCTCTTCTTCTTTTCGTCACTCCCCCCCTGCTGAATCCTTGGGAAACCAGGTAGGGCGACTGACCTTCATATTTCTGAGCTCTTGGGGCCTTGAAGCCCATACGACGTTGCGCAACGGATGCCGCTGTCATCGGCATTGCAATTTTTTGGTGTGTGGTCTGGTTCCATGGCACTTGCGGAATCCAGACCAGTCGACGTGTGTCAGCTGACTATATATGGCCTGAACTCAGGCGTTTTCCTGTCCACCCTCCTGCATATGCCTTATCCTAACCGGGGCGTGGTTTGGCGCTCTGTCCAGAGTGTGTTTACACGCCTCTTTACCTCGCTTGTTTTGCTTTTCCGCCCCTCCAGGATATGTGCATCTGTATGTCAGCCCATCACACAAGTGTGGACTGTTTTTCCCCCCGATAGGATGCGAATCGACTACGAAGGCGCCCTGAGTCACCGTTTACATGTTCGTACATAGGGTCCAGCTTGGACCAGTACCTAATTACAGATTCTTTTGTTTGAGTGCCCGTATTACTGTGTGCCCTATTCGCTGTGATGTGGAGATCCTGATGGCGCCAGGCGGGAAGCCCAGTTGCCTGACTACACTCCCAGCGGTCCGCCACTGTCAGTCCCAGTGTGAGCCTACCGACTCGCAGACGCACTTGCAGTCGGATGGCAGCCTCCGGTGCTCCTGACCTCGGTCAGTCTGCCTGGGAAACTGGTGGTTTGAGGAGTCGACGCCTTCGCCCACACTGCATGAGGACTCCCTCATGTATGGCCTTCGTGGTAGTAGGGCGAGGGAAAAGAGGGCCTTGATGCCCGATCCCTTAAGGAGGAGCTCGTTCGGCTGTACCACTCTGCACTCGCGTCGTATGGATATGGACATGGTGCGCCCGAGGAAGGACCCGTGGGGACTCTCCCCAGTCGGCGGGCCTTGGGAAGCTTGGGGTAGCCTGATGGATCTTTGTGGTCGCTTTCGACCTGTGGGACCACCTCGGTCATCGTGTGCCGCCTATGTTGGCCGTGTATGCCACTACCACTGTGGTAGTGACCGTAGCAGCCGGCACCCGGTGCGCCTGGTATGGGTTAACAGGTCCTTTGGATGCCGAACAATCGCCGCCAGGACCCGGGACTTGATACTTGATACTGTACTTCTGATTACTAACAACTACAGCTTCGTACCTGTTTTACGGTGGGATTTGCGCAGCCTAGCCTGCGAATCAGCCTGAAGTGAGGATGTGACACCCCCCCCCTTCAGGAAATGGTCCTGGGTACCCGCTGCCATGTGTGGGTGTTATCGAGCCCCCCCCAGGGTTTGCTCTAAGGAGGAGGGTGAAGCGGTACCCAGAACCCCATGGCTAGGGTAGGGCATACAACCGGTCTCCGGTCCACTAACCCCATGTACGGAAGGGAAGACCGGTCTCTGGTCCACTAACCCCATGTACGGAAGGCGCCCGTTGACGCCGGGTGCGAGCCCGGCGGGAGCGTGTTCCGTGCCGTAAAGCCCCGCATCGGCAACCGATGCACCGCCAGCGGAGATTTGTATATCAGAATATCAGGAATCAACAGGATTTTTTTTTCATATTGTTTCCGTCAATTTTTACGCTTCCGTTCTGATATTCACTGTTTTGACAGCTGGCGGTTAGCTCGCGACTTTAGCGTAACCGCCAGTTTAACTGTTATATACAGATATTTTAGCGCAAATCGTGACGAAGACTCTAAAGTCTTCAGGAATTGCATTGATGCATCCGCAACTTTCACATCTTACACTCGCAACCTTAATCCGAATTTTTCAGGATGTCGAAATCGGATTTTCGACTTCGACATCCCCGCACTTGATTTGACCTCTTTCGAGTGGACCTACGTGCTTCCCTATGCACGAATCAACTTTCCTTTTGTCTTGCCCTCCATTTGTCTTAGAGATATGGGCAAAACAAAGTTGATTCGTGAGGCCACTTGTGAGGGTCATATCTCGTGCCGCTTGCGAGGAATGACAATAAGGAAACGTGGGATGTATTCACAATACTCCCGACGTATTTTAGGAAGCATTATACGCCTTGCGTTTCCACACGTGCGCGCTAGCGTAATGGATCATGGTCAAGAGGGTAGAGTTTACGTTATAACTCTTTGGCCATGATATTGCGTGCGTTAAGATATCTTTCGAGTGTAGCGCGCAAGTGTTGGTGTTGCATAGGAACTCTCCTTGAGTTCCTATGAGCGATTGACACAAAGTTATGCCCTTGGAGGGGCATGACATATCGTGGGGGGAGCTACCTTTTTGGGCAATATGTGGTATGTGCCATGTGTTGTGTTGCGTGCCCATTTGGCGGGTCCATCGCTCCAAGTCGAACCCGCCAATGGACCTCATATTGCGCAAGCCCCTTCTCCATACTCGCCACGATCAATCGCAAGCCTAACCTTCGTGGAGGGAAGCTTGTGTGGCGATCCCAAAGCGATGCGTTGGGAGCAAGGTGTGTGTCTTGCAATTTTCCATATTTTCATGTGCCCACTTGGGAAGCAGCGCTCGTAACCTTTCAAAGCGCCCCAAGTGGAGCACATATGTTGAATCGAAGGTCATTGGTGTCAAGTCATTGTGTTTAGAAGGATTAGTTGATTGCACGATCCAAGCCGAAGATATTATAATATAATTATGCACCTTTCAAGGCACTTTTGTGTGTCTTTGTGCCAATTTTGCCGTTTTTGGCCCGTCATGATGTCAAGTGGCGACCGTGTATCTCAACGTTGCACTCAATTGACATCATGACCCAAGTATGTCATGAGGGTACATACTTCAGTGCCCAACATATCTTGGACCCGGCGAATAACTCCTCTTGGGCTTGGCATACCGTGGCCGCCATGTTGGCGATTTGGGACTATCCCAAATCATGGGCTCACTTGGCGATCCTGCCATTCCCGAAACCGGAGGAGTTGGGCGACGCCCAAAAGATATGTTGGACACATATGACTTGATACCAATCCTATGGCACACTTCGGTCCAAGTCGGGCACGTGCCTCATTTGCCCCAACCATAAGTGTGCGCATTTTTGGCCATTTTTAGCAATTTTCCACATTTTCTGCCCGCCGTGCACTATGTTCAGCCCACCCCTGCACGCCGGACGCATGGACCAATGGACCATATATGACATGGGTGTTATGTATATTGGTCCCCATGGTTCACACACCACGTGGGCGAAGCGGAGCAACCTTCGTTAAGGTGCTAGCCCAAAGTGAGTGTGGGCAATTTTGCCTTTTTGGCATTTGTGGACCCAATTGGGATTGTCACCACGCCGAGTGGCATGAAGATCTTTCAGAGCCAAGGGCATGGGAGTCTTCGTTGGACTCCTGGTGGATCGCGTATGGAATGGCGGATCCGATCTCCAAGCCGGCGTGGAGATATACCATTGGGAGCACCCCAAATTTTGGCTCATTTCAAGCAGCCAAAATGACCCCCTTTTGGGACCCCAATTTCAACCCCCCGTGTGGTCAATTGGCGGCCCCATATCTCTATGCCCACAGGGAGCCCGGACCTAATTCCAAGTTGTACACTCAGATATAAGTCCTAGGTTCTGCCTCCTATCCTGTGAGCCATTGGCCTTGCCCTGGCCGGGCGAGCCACGCGTGGGAATGACGCCAATTTTGGTGATTTTGGCATCATGACCCCACTGGACGAATCCGTGTTGCCCTGATGCCGGGACCTCAGAGGGAACCAGGTTGGGTGAGGGCTCCAGGGAGTTCGTACTCGAAGGGCATAGGGAGTAACCTCGTCCCTACCTCTGGCGGGTCCGGACGAGAGGTCAATTTTGGAGATTTTTGAGCTAATATCAGTTTGGGCTGAAACAGCCCATTTTCAGCTACCAACTCCTAGTGGATAATGGCGGAGCCATATCTCTGGCTCAGAGAGGAGTTGGGACCTGCCATTAAGGGAGCATAGGGAGCCACTGTCTGTTGGCCTTGGAGCCCCTTGGTTCCCAGGAACTCGCCTGTGGCTGGGCGGGACACCCCCCCTATTGGCAGGGTTTCAGGGTCCGGACTGAGCAGGGCATGGGTTGTGTTTGAGCCCCCGCCCCCACCAGCCACTGAGAGGGTCGGACCTGGGATTGGGATATGAGTTGGGACTGAGTGTCTATTGTCCTGTAATGACCTTACCCCAGTCCAGTCTCAACCCCATGTGTACATATCCTGATGTGTTGCTGTACATACTTTCGTTCCCTTGTTGCAGAGTGGCAAGGATCCTGAAACGCTTTGTCACATGACACGAGCGTATTGATGCCCTTGTGAGCGTAGTGCTTTGCCTGCCTGCTCACCTGTGCGTGTCACCGCAGCGTCCCGTGGCCGGCCCCCCACGGGAACGCGTCACTACAGGGTGAAAAACTGCATAAGCAAGTTGTGGGCCAGCCTTTTCACTAGGCCATTATTGGTGGAAACAGTCATTTCGCGTGTTTGGCACGGGTTGTGACCGGCTCTCAGCAAGGCTAGAGACTGCGAAGAATGTCTTTCTGTATCCTAGTAGGCATATACTGTCACAGCATCCCCACTCACACCCCTCAGAGTGGGTACCACAGGGTCACCGAGGTCGCCAAAACCGCAGACATAGCAAAAATGACTAAAAAGTGCATAAGCCGCATAAGCGCTTGTCCCACGCTGCTCCATGCAAAACCAATGTAGTCGGGACCCGGAAACAATTTTTCGGCTCAAAATCGAAAAAAACCAAAAGATTCATGATTTTCGACCCAAAAAAGGAGGGGGTCATTTTTTTCGACATTCTTGACCCCCCCCCCCACCCCCCCACCTCCGTCGAAACCTCAAATAAGTGGGTTTCAAGGGGGGCGGGCTTGCCGGGGTCCGGACCAAAAAATCATTGGGGGATGCGTTTATTGGACAAAAAATAATGATTTTGCAAGGGGTTAAACTAACAATTCAACCCCTTGGGGTAGGGTACGCGAATAGGCTCAAAAAGGCTCAAAATGGGAGGTATGTGGTGTTTTCCCCTATATACGCCTGCGACGCTATGCGAAGGCCACATATGCAGTTTTTCACCCTGGGCAGCTCAAAAATCGAACTTCCCAACACTTTTTTTTGATATCGTGACCACACAAAATGAATATTCAAGCTATGTAAAGCATGTTTGAGGCCGTATTTATGTAGTTTCCACCCCATTTTGCGTGTGTGTTGCTCGGGGTAGATTCTCTGCGAGGTGGACTTGCCGAAGGCAATGGAACCTTCTAGCCACAAGCTGCGGTGATTCGCTTCTTAATCTTCTGAAGCTTTTCCAGGCCGTACTCTAGCTTGCTTGGGCATGTAGTGTTGGCCTCGTCTTATGAGTCCACTACATGGCGCAGCATCTGCAGCAAAGTAGAAAACAATAGCAGCAATATCTTGTTAAAAAGAAAGCATCATCTATCAGTAATCTAAGACCACTTGGACAGAATTCTCTGTGTAATCGGAACCCATGTTACCATTACAAGCCAACCTATTTCCGCAGCTTCAAATTTCGGCTAGGGGCTAGGCACTGTTCAATGCGTACACAATGCCGGTGTTGGTGTTTCATTATTTGACAGGTCCGATGTGTTTTGGGAAGCAACAATTTGAAACAGCCTCTAATCAGCCAATGCGTGCCGCTGGGCACGAGAAAAAAAGCATCGAGACACTAGCGCACAGCACTGATGGAGGCGCCGGATGCTTGCAAACCCTTGGAGAGACAAAGTCGTGGGACGCTGACAACTTTTGAAACGCTCAGCCGGCACAATGCTTAGCAACAAGGATTGGTTTCACGCTGTAAAAATCACCACAGAAAGGACCTAAAAAAAGTCTCCACCTATGGCGCCGCCGAGCCTTTGCCTTGTAGTCGCAAAGAACAATGCGACATGGAGCAAACCCAAGGCTACGATGATTCCGTTAAACCACAACCAAAGTAACCCCATTCAAAAGGTCACGGCGTATTTGGCCTTCAGCCGTGATAAACGGCAGATCCCGTCGGACATATAGACAATTTTGCGGCAGAATTAACTTTTGATCGCTCGTGTATCTTCCTTTTTCCGACCCCTTCGCATGCAGTCAGCATGAAGCACAGATGCACCTTGATGATCTTGATCTCGAGTCGGTAAATTGCAAAAAAATTGTCTTTGCTGCACAAAGGAAGGGTAATTCAAAATTGTTAGCTATCAAGAAACATAAATCACCTCACAGACGTTCTTAGATCAAAGCTAGGCAGCGTCGGCCTGCCTTCGGCCACCTGGCAGAGAATCCACCCCAAGCAACACACACCCAAAATAGGCTAAAAACTATATAAATACGGGCTGAAACATGCTTTACATATCTTGGATGGTCATTTTAGGTGATCACGGTATCAGATTGGATTTTTGAGCTGCCCAAGGTGGAAAACTGCATAAGCAGGTTGTGTTCCAGTCCCTTGGGAATCCCCCCCCCCCCGGATCCAATACCCAAATAAATGTGAAAACCAAATTAATACTGCTAGAAACATGCTTTACATAGGTTGGATGGTCATTTTGTGCAGTCTCGATATCAACAAAACAAGTTTCGGAAACTTCGATTTTTGAGGTGCCAAGGGTGAAAAACTGCATCAGCAGGTCGTGTACTGCTCCCTTGGGAACACCCCCCCCCAAGGACCCAATACCCAAATAATGTGAAAAACACGTAAATACGGCCTAAAACATGCTTTACATACCTTGGATAGTCATATTGTGTGGTCACAATATCATCAAAACAAGTCTCGAAAACTTCGATTTTGGAGCTGCCCAGGGTGAGGAGGTGCAAAAGCAGGTTCGCTGGAGACGACCCCCACCCACCCCGGCCAAATACCCAAATGGGGTGAAAAACCTGCAAAGACGGCCTAATATATGCTTAACATACGTTGGATGGTCATTTTAGGTGATCACAATATCATAAAAACAACTTTCGAAAACTTCGATTTTTGAGCTGCCCAGGGTGAAAAATTGCATAGGGCGGTTGTGTACCAAGCCCTTGGGAGCCCCCCCCCCCCCCCCGACCTAATACCCACATAGGGTAAAAAACACGTAAGTACGGCCTAAAACATGCTTTACATAGTTTGGATGGTCATATCGTATGGTCACAAGATCATAAAAACAAGTTTCGAAAACTTCGATTTTTGAGCTCTACAGGGTGAAAAACTGCATAAGCAGGTTGTGGGCCGGCCCATTCAAACATGTGAACCATTATTGGTTGAAACAGTCATTTCGCGTCTTTGGCACGGGTTGTGACCGGCTCTCAGCAAGGCTAGAGACTGCAAAAAACGTCCTTCCATATCCCAGTAGGCATATTCTGTCACAACATCCCCACTCACACCCCTCAGAGTGGGTACCACAGGGTCACCGAGGTTGCCAAAACCGCAGACATAGCAAAAATGGCTGAAAAGTGCATAAGCCGCATAAGGGCTCGTCCGACTCCGCACCATACAGACCACATGGAGTCGGGACCCGGAAACACTTTTTTGGCTCATAATCGAAAAAAACCAAAAGATTCATGATTTTCGACCCAAAAAAAGGGGGGGTCATTTTTCAACATTTTTGACCCCCCCCCCCACCCCTCCCTCAAAACCTGAAAAAAGTGGGTTTCAAGTGGGGGGGGGGGGTCTGGGGGGGGGGGGGGTCCGGACCAAAAACGCATTGGGAGATGCGTTTATTGGACAAAATAATGATTTTACAAAGGGTTAAATGAACAATTCAACCCCTTGGCGTAGGGTACGTGAATAGCCCCAAAAAGGCCAAAATTGGGGGGGGTATGTGGTGTTTTCCCCTATATACGCCTGCCTGGCTTTGATCTAACAACCTCTGCGAGGTGATTACGCACCAATAATACGCTTTGTAGAAAAGGCGCTGCACAATCATACACCATGTGTGCGGTCCATTGCAATGTAGGTAGCTGCTTCAATTGGTCCTAAAGCTAGCTGCGGGGCACCATTTCTACAATGCGGAGGCCTAGGCACGCCCTCCGGCAACATGCCAGCCCCATAGTTCAGATGTACATGGTTCTAGGATCCCGCGTCAACCACCTTCACCGCGGCAATCCTCTCCTTTGTTGACCATTTCCTCTGTGCTCTGTCTCTTTGACACAGCTGCTATTTTTCTGCTTCAATTTCCGGTCTAAACAGCATGTGAATTTATATGAGTCCATCATAAAATGGGTCTACGCTGCAACTCAATGAACGAAGGCTCATTAAAGGCACGGCCCTGTAAGGGCAAAAATTGACCAACAATCCTCAGGTTGTACAGTAGTTGAATTCTTTGTCTACCCAAAAAGATGCACATATGTTTTTGCCAGGCTGCTTGATCTTGCATTGCTTCTCTGGAAGTTTTGGCTGCAGGCTTGCTTTATTTTTGTCGGGCAGTGGCTGTGGCAATGACAGTGGCACAGTTTGCAAAATAAACGTATGTTTGAGTTTTGTTTGGCAATGTGGTTGTATGATGTTGATGGGGGCCTTTGACAGGTGCTGCCTCATTCAGAGTTGTTCTGTTATCATGGCAATTTTAAAATGTGTTCTCAGGGGTAATCTTTTTTTTTAAGATGCAAAATCTTTTTTTTAAGTTGCGCTAAAATTTAAGGAAAAAGCTAAAAAATGAGCAACAACAGCTAAAAAATGAGCAAAAACATCTTCAAAAAAGATTTCGCATCTAAAAAAATGATTCTCTCTTCAAAAATAAGATTCCAACAAAACCCAAAATCTAAAAAAAAATCATTTGCATGTTTGCATGTCAAAAAAGCAGAATCTTTTTTTTTAGGTGGCCAGGTAAAAAGTGAGATTTTGGTAAAACTAAAAGAACACAAAGCCAGGGGTGGGGAGGGGAGGCAGAAATGCAGTTCCTAGGGGCACCCCGCCGGACGAATCATCCATATTCCTGAGCGAACCCTGAAAAACAAGGCACAAAGCAAAGAACGGCGAGGAATGCCAACAAGACCGGAGCAGATGGCTGAGCACTTGCAGAACGTGCTGTTGCAGTACACACTACATTACGTGAAGATGATGTAACCCACTTGATGGCGTCAGGACATGCCACTGTGCAAATGATGCACAAGACGCCTTCCTTGTGGAGAAGGGCTAAAATGCCGTGGATTTTTGGACATGCCAAACAAATACAGAACCAGCATCCCTCCCTGTGTGCACCTTGGTCCGTCCATGTTGACCGCCATCTGAAGATATTTGGAAAGAGCAAAACTTGAGCATGAAATTATGGGCAAAATTGTGCACCCACTGAGTAGTGCTTGAAAACAACCTCTACGAGGCAATGCCACTCGGCCATCTGAGTTTTTTCTGCTCATGCAGCTGAGGTAGGCTTTCAACCTCTCCCCCCCCCGAAAAAAAAGCCACTCTAGTCTATTGAGAACACAGGAGCCCTGGCACCCACCTGTGAGGGGAACATGGGCTTTGGTTGGTGGGTGCAGATGCTGTAAACTGGCCCATACGTTGACATGCACACCGTGGCCAGTCGCATGTCAAAGAGCCATGGCCGTACATGCGGTTCACAGCGGTGCAGGAACAACCTGAGATTCCGAAACACGAAGTGTTCTGCGAAATACATAGAGAAATGCATTGCCTTGGATGCAACAGACACAGTTGCACAGCCAGGCCAGGTGCAAGTGGAGAATCAGTTGTGCCACACAGCAAATTGCCGAACAGCATAAAAGTGCCTACCCCATTCTGAACAGCGGGCCACCACTGGCTCACAGTTCACAGCATTCCACGCCCAAATGGGCTTTGGTTGGTGGGTGCAGATGCTGTAAACTGGCCCACACACCGACATGCACACTGTGGCTAGTCGCATGTCAAGGAGCCATGGCCGTACCCCCCCCGCCCCTTGTCGTTCCCCACCCCAGGGAAGACGGTCCCCCACCACCCCCTGGGGGACGGTCACCAAGTGACGGTCCTCCACCCCCCCCCCCCCGGGGGACCGCACTACCACCGCACACGCTCATTTGCAGGCACAGAAATTGCCGCATAAAACGAAAGAATTCAGCATAAGATACGTTCAAAGGGCTGCCAATGTACGGAGACCTACTCCTTGACCGGCTCGGTGTAAAATTTCTTGGTCCTGCTCCACTTCACCTTGAACTCTGGCACATGCTCTCCACTTTCCACTGGAATGCTTTGGGCAGCACTCTTGGGTGGTGGTTTTGCCTTCTTGGTAGGAGGCTTGGCAGGCGCAAGCAGATTTTTGGGAACCCATTTCCCTTCGGGAATGTCCCTTGTAAAATACAACTTGTTCCCAAAACTGTGTCCCATACCCCATACACCACGGGCACTCTTCACCCACACAACCTCCGTGTCAGAATTCAGGTCACTATCATCATCCGTCACATTTGTCTGGTCCCAGGGGGAAACATGGTTGTGTTGTCAAGTTCCATTTCAGCGAAAGCAAGCAAAATGTCCCGCCATGAGTGCAAGGGATAACAAGTGGCAGTGCCCCACAACACAGTCACCCACACAACAACACAATGAGCCGCAACGAAAAATTTTGGGTTGACCAAGTGACGGTCCCCCACCCCCCCCTGGGGAACAACAAGGGGTGGGGAACGACAAGGGGGGTGGGGGGTACATGCGGTTCACAGCGGTGCAGGAACAACCTGAAATTTCGAAACACAAAGTGTTCTGGGAAATACATAGAAAAATGTATTGCCTTGGATGCAACAGACACAGTTGCACAGCCAGGCCAGGTGCAAGTGGAGAATCAGTTGTGCCACACAGCAAATTGCCGAACAGCATAAAAGTGCCTACCCCATTCTGAACAGCATACCACCACTGGCTGACAGTTCACAGCATTCCACGCCCAAATGGGCTTTGGTTGGTGGGTGCAGATGCTGTAAACTGGCCCATACATTGACATGCACACTGTGGCTAGTCGCATGTCAAGGAGCCAGGGTTGGGCAGTGTGTGGTCGTGCACTTTCCCCTAACATCGGCGCCACAGGGGGGAGGGTGTGGTATATGCCAAGAGGTATAGCGCATGCCTCGCCACATTGCATCAACTCGCACTAGCTGTGCAAACGGGACAAAGGGAGGACATTGAATGCAGTGGTCAAATGGGTAAAAATGCCAATAGCTGCCTTCTTTGCTGCACTGCCCGCAAAGGGAAAGGGGTTTGACCCATGCAGCACATCTCTAGCATACGCGATTTCTCGATTAGTTTCGGTGTGGCCGACTGCTGCTGCGCTATCGGCAACTTCATGCGTCTCACCTCACCCCAAGCCCCCCCCCCCCCGCTTCCCTTGTCCTCCTGCCCCCCCACTTCCTGGGGGACGGTTGCCAAGTGACCCCCCCCCCCAGGGGGGATCGTACTACCACTATACACACACACCAGGGGGCACAGAAATTGCAGCTGAAAAACAAAATAACAAAGGACAAGAAACTTTGGTGTGCAGAGGTTGTCAAGGTCAAAACACAAAATTTCTTTTGACCAAGGTTCTCCACCCGCTAATGGGCCTCTGAGTGGCCAGGGCATGGTGGAGAGCAAACACATGGCAGTGAGAGGCGATGGACTGGTGCACAGTCATGCATCACTGTCTTGCCTTCACGCTCATAAATGATGTGGTGATATGCATCACCATGCTCCAGACATCCAACAACGTGCGCCAAAGCAGGTGCCCTGTGGAATGGATGAACATTCACACTTGTCCCAGGGGTAAACATGGTTTTGCTATCAGGTACCATTTCAGCAGCACCACATAGAGAAGATTCTAGTTGGTAGTACCCTCACCCCCCCGTGTCGTTCCCCACCCCAGGGAAGACGGTCCCCCACCACCCCCTGGGGGATGGTCACCAAGTGACGGTCCCCCACCCCCCCCTGGGGGACCACACCCCAAGACGGTCTTGCCATCGCGTTCATAACAGATGCGGCGATATGCATCACCGTGCTCTGAATGTCCAACGACCTGCGCCAAAACAGGTTCCCCCGTGGAGCGGATGAACATCACACTTGTCCCAGGGGGAAACATGGTTGTGTTGTCAAGTTCCATTTCAGCGAAAGTGAGCAAAATGTCCTGCCATGAGTGCAAGGGATGCAAGTGGTAGTGCCCCACAGCACAGTCACCCACACAACAACACAATGAGCCGCAACGAAAAATTTTGGGTTGACCAAGTGACGGTCCCCCATCCCCCCCCCGGGCAACGACAAGGGGTGGGCAACGACAAGGGGGGGGGGGGGTACCTATGTGGGTTGCTCTCGTTAGCCAGTTTGAAGATCCTTTCAAAGTGCTGTTCCTACTGGCAATCTAGCGTCAGCTCGGTGAGCAGCAGGGCGAGGTAGGCATACGTGTGAACACGTGTCCGCCTCTCCTCCGTAGCTCGGCACTCCGACCACAGGGCCTTAGGGATCTTCCTGACCAGCCACAGCTGGAGCTCGTCAGCCCCATAGCTGCCAGGGGTGAGACGACCCATGTCGTAGTCGATGGCTAAGTGTTTGCACTGCGTGCGCACTGCGTGTGCACTGCGTGCGCACTGCGTGCATATTGCGCACGCAGAGGCTAGGATACTCACCCAAGAATACCTGTCACCTGTTTACTAGGGGGAAGGTGTCAAAACCATAGGGTTGGCCAGGTGTTCATCGATACTTCTGGTTGTAGTTATCACCAACAGCATCGTCGAAGAAGAACTGTCCGGTCCTGGTGTCGACTCGCCACCATCGAGTATCGGCGATCGAGAGCCTTCGAGCGACGATGACCACGTTGACTTCTTTGCAGTTGTGGACGTGGCCATACCGATCGATGATCTTGAGCATCTCGGTTCGAGAATCACCTTGAACTCGACCAAGGTTTTGGTGCACATACTATCTGTCGGGAAGAGTACTCTGCAGGGCGAATCGAACTGTCGGGAAGAGTACTCTGCAGGGCGAATCGAACTGCCTCAACGGAAACCAGGCTCGCTGCAGTGTTGACAATGACGACGTCGAGATCCGGGTCGTGTCGACAGTGTACACTTTGTCGATGGGCCTCTTCTAGGGGGAAATGGTTGACAATTCAAATATGCCACATCCTAAATGCTTGGAAAGCCAAAAAAACCCCAGTACGGAACCAAAAACTTGTGAAAGGGGGCCAAAACTAGGGTTCGAGTATTTGCCGACATCCAAAACTTCGCACTGCGTGCATGGCATTCCCGATCTTCCCCAGCAACCCGTTCACCCTACTTGTGGTGGGCCTGTCAGGCAGGGCAGTCGGAGGTGATGACTATGGCTGTCAGACACTGCAGCAATGTACAGGAAGGTGGGTGGCACTTTGCATTGCAGAAGAAATGAGCAGAAAAAACCTGGCTGGATCACTCTGCGTCTGAAAAGAGGTCCCCACTCAGCAACCACGACACACTGCTTGTGTGGACAGGCAAACAGTGGGGATCACTGTCATTCTTCTTCCATGTACTGACCACACACCCGCAGAAAGACACGCTGCTCTCTGGAAAACTTCTGGCCCGTCAATTTCTCAAAGGCTTCTGCGCGTGCCTGGTTCGCAGGTGAAAGGCGGATCTCAGAAGACTTGCGCCTGTCATGTACAATGACCTTCCACAAATCATCACATCTCCGTTGGTTGTTGCACAGGTTACCAGTGTACCCCACGGGCACCTCGAAACGTTTCTTGTTGATGTACAAGGCTTCACGACTTTGCGATGTCCCTGGCTGGGTATTCACCTGTGCAGCTGAGCGCAGGGACGTTTTTGGGCCTGTAGCTTCGTGGTCGGAGTCTGGATACAAAGGGGCCTCTGATGCACTATCAGAACTTGGAATGCTATGAAAAGCAGCCCATGCAGCTGCCTCAGTAAGAAACACATCTGCAATGGAATGAGAACTGGGTCTCTTATCAGTCTGCCACTTGATCGTGCACTCAGAGCCCTCCACCGCGAGCAACTTACCCCAATGCAAATAACCCTTGTCCCCTGTACGCAAGTGGTGAGTGAACACTGCACACACTTTGTCGCCCTTTGAGGCTTTGCGATGCAAATCCTTAGGCGCTGACTTGACTGATGGACCGTGCAACGGAGAGGAGGGGGATGGGCTGGGTTTTGGGACTTGTGCGGGGCCATGCTCCAGGGCAGGGGAAGGGGATGGGCTGGGTTCTGTGACTGGGGCAGAAGCATGCTCCAGGGGAGGGGAAGGGGGTGGGCTGGGTTCTGTGACTGGGGCAGAAGCATGCTGCAGGGGAGGGGAAGGGGGTGGGCTGGGTTCTGAGACTTGGGCAGGGGCATGCCCCAATGCGGAGGGAGTGGATGGGCTGGTACCGCTTGGTGTCACAACCCTCACAAGACCATGCATACACGGATTGCCGACCAGGAATGGACACAAAACGCCCATCCACTGTGCGAGCGGTATGACTGGCTAGCTTGCGAGTTGCGAAGACTTGTCGGTGCAAAGGTGCACACTCTACATCTGGGTCTTCAACGGTGGCCTCGGTGGAATTGTTGTTTGCCGAACCGGCAGTGGAACCGTTGTCTAACGAACCGGAAGGGGCATGACCAGTGGCAGGGCTGGGGGGGACAGTGGGGGGACGCGGTAAGTCTTCAGCACATACACTCAGCGTCAGTTCTGGAGCAGGCAGGGCACCTTTCAGGATGATGTGGAAACATGTTGTGCAAATAGTTGGGCACCGTGGGTACATTGCAACAGCAGCACGTGGGAGAGCGTCGCCCAGTTCGGCCACTGACACAGTTGCATCTGCCCCACAAACGCACTTGTTAGGCATGGGTTGTAAACACTGGAGTGAAAGGGGGGCAATCAGTGCAGCAAATTGTGAAGCATGGGTGTGAAAGGCAAGAAGGAAAGGGGGGCAGGGGGGTAGGAGTGAGACATTTGCTCCAGCTGCCAGCATGTAGTCCCTTCCTCGATCTTGAGACGTCGGTTCCGCTGAGACTTGAAATTGTGCCCTTGGGCTCTGGCCAACATGGTTGACTGCCCTACTTTACAAAATCCAGGCATTACCTATGATCCGTTCAAATGACCTCTCTGCATAGGTCCCCCAGCGAAGGAAAACCCCTGTTCTCCGAGCAGGTGAAATTGTGCACATGGGCTCTGGCCACGGTGGCTGAGTACCCTACTTTACAACATTCAGACATTACCTGTGATCCTCCCCGATGAACTCTCTGGATAGGTCCCCCAGCTCCAAAGGGACACCCCTGTTGTGAAACACAAGTTCTGCGTAATGCACCCAAAACCTTCCACATTCATGACATCCCTGCATATGGTACCTCCTCACCGCATGCAGCAGGCAACAAGGAAAGAGGACCACTGGGTGCATATTGGGTCAGTCCCGAAACCCAGGTTCCCCTACTGTATGAAGTTGTGAACATGGGCAGGGGTTGGCTTGATGCAGTAGCACTCCTTGTAAGCCCCCCAGTGCATCGTTTTGAGATATACATGATGATGATGCAAAAATCTTTTTTTTAGCGCGGAATCTTTTTCTTTAGCACGGAATCCTTTTTTTTAGTGCGGAATCTTTTTTTTAGCGCGGAATCTTTTGCCAGAGGTTTTGGCCGACAGAACACGGCTCAGGGATGGATTAACAAAAGTGGCTGTTTCATAATTGTACATTTTGAGGTCCGCTGAATGCGGAGCGGAATGTGTTGAGACCTGCCGCACATTGCTGCATATGCATACCAGGACATACATGTATGGAGTGCATTGTTGACCTGCATGCGGCCCCCCGCTACAAATTTTCAGAAAACAGAAAGAAGAACTCCCAGAAGAGAACCTGCCAAAGCGCCAACGGCTCAACAACAACCTGTCCACCATCATTCCCTACTTGTATGCACTGAAAGTCTCACACAAATCATACTGTGCGAGATGATTGGCTGCATTCACACTTTTCCTGCAATCCACTTGGCCAGAACCAGCAATGATATCCTGTGCAACCAATTACCCAATCCACGTTAGGGATGTGCAAGTGTACGAGTGTACCAGTGCAAATGGGATTGTGGATGCAAATGCGAGTGCAGATGCATACAGGAGTGTGAAAACATATGGGAGTGAGGGGTTAGACAGACATACAGGAGAGGTGTGGACAGGGGGGGGGGGGGGTAAACCCACCCAACCCTTAGCAAGAACAATGCTAAAAGCACTGAAAACGACGGGAGCAAGTGTGTGCCTGTGTCTGTGTGCGCGGGAAAGGGGGTCTACAATTTGCCTAAAAATTTTCCATAATTGCCTTTTGCGTGTCCCACATGTGTGCTTGTTGGTGCCCTGTGTGTCCCCTGTTTAGAAGTGTTGCTCCTTGAGGCATCGGGAGGTTTGGTTGCGGCACCCCCTTCTGTGTGTGTGTGTGTGTGTGTGTGTGTGTGTGTGTGTGTGTGTGTGTGTGTGTGTGTGTGTGTGTGTGTGTGTGCCAAGGAATCCATTCGAATCTGCTCCAACTGCGAGGTTCAACAATCCTAAAGTCCAACCACTGCTGCAAACCATGAGTTCGCTTGTGTGTGTGTGTGTGTGTGTGTGTGTGTGTGTGTGTGTGTGTGTGTGTGTGTGTGTGCGTGTGCGTGTGTGTGTGCATGTGTGTGTCTGTCTGTGCGTGTGTGTGGCGCCCAATCTTTTCAACAATATCCAAAGCTATCATACATCACCTCTCTACAGCAATGTCCGCACTGCAGCTATGTTTAGCTTTCGGCCCTTCGCGGCTTTTGCTCCCGGAGGCAGATCTTAAAATGAGCAGAGAGAGACGACGAGAACGGCCCTGGGGGATGGTTCTGACCAACTGGATGTCCCCGCCATAGACAACTCCAGCCATTAGCCCAGTCAAGCACACATGTGTCCCTTCTTAGGGGGCGTCCTGGCACGGTGCGCGCACAGCACGCGTATGACAGGGAGAAATTGGGGGTTGTTGCTACTAAATGGCATTATTCTTGCCTGTACAAACCATACTACACCCCCACAATGTTGGACAGCCTCAAAAGGAATCTCCAACTCTACTATGTCTGACCTGCAGACAATGAACAAATGTAATCCACAGCAAACTCCAGCACCGTGCCCAAAATGGCACATCCTTGACTCAACGCAGCACATGCGCGGGGCCTTAAGATCGATGGCAGATCATTGATAGCGTCAATAGTGTGGTTGTACGTACCGATTTCACCAAAATGGTTGGGAGGCCGACGAAAGCAATAGTGCTGGTCGGCTAACATGGCAAAATCGGTAGCGTTGCCAATCAAAACAGGGTTCACATTGCTCAACTGCGTAGTGTTGTCCCCGTGAAAGAGGGACAATGTGGCATTGCCGATAGTAAAACCCTCCTGAGCGGCGGCAACCAAGGCCTCTTGGGTTTCCTTTAGTTGCATTGGGGATGGTATGACTCCAATAAGAAGGTCTACATAGCAGGAGGTAGGCTCATTGTTACTGGTACTAGGCACTACTATGCAGCTTGGGTATGGTCTTGTACGTTGTGCACAGTGCGCGCACAGCGCGCAAGACGCCCCCTTAGTTGGGGTGCTCCACTATCTATGCACATCTTCAAAACAATGACTCGGTTCGGTGGCGCTTCGTGAATGAACATATGCACCCTCCAAAAGGGAGCAAGCTGATCAAGACCCGAACTCAACTCATGCTGAGAACGAGGTACATGCTGAGAACAAGCTACCATGCCGATGGACTGGTACGTTTCAAACATACAGAAAACGTTGAGAGGGGAAAGCAGCAAAAATGTGTGAATCACAACAATGTAGTCTATGTTTCCATACGTTGCCAGGCTAGGCACAGCAGCTCGCGGAGGGGCGCAAATTTATATCAACCACTACCATCCTGAGGGAGTGGAGGGAATGCAAAATGGAGCAAGCTGATCAAGATCTGAACTCAACTCATGCTGAGAACGAGGTACAGGCTGAGAACAAGCTACCATGCCGATGAGGTGAGCTAAGCGAAGCTGCAGGTGGACCCTTCGGTAGGCTCACTGCGTTTAACACAGCCACCTCCCAAGAGCCACTGGATTGCACCCACGAGAATGGAAACACACTGTCAGGGCGAGAAACTACTGCACGTCTGCTTTTCGGATTGTTGGCTGCATACGCACGGCATCAAAGTGTTGCTGGTGACTGAGCTGCTCAAGATCCTTCTTGAGGTCAAAACACACAACGCATTACCAGCATGGCCGTTAAGGGCTTCCCGCCACCGACCAACCGGGAGAGACTCCTGGGGGCCGAGGCCTGATTAAGATGAGCTGGGAGAAGGTGTAGGTGGAACCTTTCGTAGAAGAACCTTGGGGGGTTGGGGGGGGGGGGTGTGGGGCACGGGAAGGCGGGGGGGGGGGGGGGGACTGACTGCCCTGAACAGGGCAGTTGGGGCAGTCGAAGCGGTTTGGGCGAGTTGGGGGAGTTGGATGGGAGGGGTGTGTGCCATAAAGGCCGAGGGGGGGCGGGGGGTTGGCCACCTACTTGCCCTCGAGGACGTGGAGCCCGTTCCACTGGGTATCGGGCGGGTTCTGCAGGTAGAGCTTGCACAGCGCCGCCATCTCCACCGCCGACGCATCCTCTGGGAACTGCTTGAAGATGCCGTGGGCCTGGTCAAACTGGCGCCCCATGTACAGGGACATGGCCTCGGAGTACTGGACGCACATCTCCTTCACCCCCTCCGGGGCGTCCTGCTCCAGGGCCTCCGCCCCGTAGAGCTCCGTGGGCTTCGTCTTGCCCTTCACCAACACCGACCCCAGGTGCCGGGCCACCACCCCCTCAGCCCCATCCAGGACCTGCTTGCTGACGAGGACGTTGGTCGAGAAGTACCTGCCCGCGCTCTCCAGCCGCGCTGCGACGTTCACCCCGTCACCCAGCGCTGTGTACGAGATACGGGCAGCGCAGCCCATGGTGCCAACCAGCACGCGGTCCGTGTGGATGCCGACGCGGGTCTCCCACAGCTTCTGCACGGCGATGGTCCGCTGGATCATCAGGGCTGCCTTGACCGCCTTCGTCTGGGCATTGGAGTTGTGAGGGGGATGGGGTGGGGCAGGCGGCGCAATGAGGAATGTGTTCCAGGGCAAAAGCCCCAGCCCATTTTCGTTGGGGCGGGCCGGGACTCATGCCGGGGTCTGGGCGGAGGCCCGGCCCCGGGCCAATGGCGAATGGGAAGAAGAACGTAGCACCGCCCGCCCCCCCCCCCCTCATTTACACGGACTAGTCAGTATAACTTTTGTGTTGCTCTTTTTTGTGGGATGGTTCGTTTTAGTGGGGGGGTTCGTTATGTTTGGGTCCTACATTAATCAAAGATCACTTACTAGATCCAATCAAAGACTACCTCCCTCATCATTAGCGGCGAGCATGGATGGAATGGCAAAAGCAAGGAGACAAACAGCCCCTGAAACATGTTATAGCTCTCCCACAGCTGTTGCCTGCAAAATCATCGCCGACACTAACAGCAGAAGAACATCATCAGCTGAGCCTGTATGTACTAGCGTGGGTCGCAGACCATATGGCATTGCCGCATCTTCGGACGCTCTACAAGACCAAAGGACAACTGCCTCCGATCTCTCTAGAAAATGCACGGGATGTGCTTATGAGCTCTGTACTTGTGATGTACACCTTAAACAATTTCGACAGGATCCATGGTAACCCAGTTATATCATGGCTGACAGCGCCCACGTATGCACAGATGGTACCAGACAATGCTCAGCCTGTGCATCCAGCACCGATGGACTTACTGCCCCCATGTATGTTCTGTTCCAAACAGAATATAGCTCAGAAAATCAACGCTGTTTGGTATGATATTGTTGATGAAAACGATGTTTCTGGCAGTGATGAGGACAATTATGGTTTTGTTGAGTCCGATGTTGAAGTGAATGTCCTCCGTGATGCTGCTTGTGCTCATGGAGAATGTGCTGATGACCCTGCCAATGCAGATGCTGGGGCTGATGTTGATGAGCCGCATGTACCGCGGTTGTTGAATGAAGCTGTTTACCATGCCTCGTGATTATAAGTATGCCAAAAGAGATGATGTGATCTAGACACTTCACGCAACAGTGTCGGCTGCTGCAAAACTACCTCCTGCTGCTGAGCCTCTTGAACAACCCAAATAGAGCTTTCCGTTGCTTCATTCTTCTGTCCAAACAACAATCCTTGGTGAAGAAAAAGAATGTCTTGCGAAATGCAATTTCTGTGCAATGGCTCGGTGTATGCACGCTGTCTCAGGTCCAAGGGTTCGGTGTATTTGGGGGTGTTCATTACAGTGGGGGGGTTCATTCAAAACGGGGGGGGTTACATAGGTAAAGCAAATGCCATATGTCTGGCTTTGCCATAAAACTCTTGTACGATGATACACGTGTAGACATGATGTACTATTCTGAAAACCAAGAGGTCAAACACGCTACAAATGCCCTCTTGGCCAACAGAGCTGCCTTATCATCAACTTTCTTCTTCCCAAAAACCAAGGTATCACGAAGCACACATGGCAAACAGTAGAACAAATTGAAAAACACACCGCCAAAACCAACACTGCGAAATTGACGGAACCAACGCCCAGTGTTGCTTGGACATAGGCGTTGCTTGGACAAAGGGGGGGGGCGGGGTAGGGGGACACGCTGGCTGGGTTGGGAGGACTGTTCTGAGCCTGCCCAGCCTGCCACTCCATACCCTGAGCATCCAACCCTTCACCCTGCAGCAAGTACTGCCACTCCTTGTTTGTTTCGCCCCCACGTGATTGTGTTTTTGTCGTTGCGTTGCATGACATGGGAACCCGGTGTTGGGCTGCTGCCCACGTGCAAGGCACCCCCACAGGGCCTCCGTGGTCCTGAGCACCGTTTTCCTTAAAGGGAGGATTGGGGGGGGGGGGGCAAGGGGGGGGACCCCCCCCCAGGAGATTCTGAGTACTTAGAGACGCCGAAACAAATTGTTTGGCCTAAACTGACTTGCGCCGCAGGCGCCAGGGAAAAGAATTTCTGATTGGCCGGAGGCCCAGAGAAAAATTTGCCCAATCACTTAAGAGGAGGGGGTGTTAGACCCCCCCCCCCCCTACCATCCCCCCGGGAGATGCTGAGTTGTTAATCAAAAATCTGGCGCTGAGTTGGGGCGATTGCCGGCATGAAGCCCCCTTTGTGTTTTCTCTTTTCGATATTCTTGCAACTGTCCCTTACCCAACCCGACGTACACCCCCGGCCCCGCACTGGCCCCCTGACCTGATGGGATATGGGGTGTCATGGAATTGCCCTTCCTGCCATGAACGTTGTTACTTGGGACTGTGAACTTGTGTGAAAAGGAAAAGCCGGCCTCCGGTACACTCGGACCTTCGCAGAGCGCCAGCTGACGAGTAAATGCTGTCGACCATCCCCGAAACCGGCGTCGGTTGACCGTCAACCGCCGTCGGTTAAGCGTCAACCGCCGTCGATTGGGTGTCACCCGCCGTTAACCGAATGCAACCGATGACCCCTGGCCGTCCTTCGTGAAGGAAAACAAAAGGGGGGGACAAATGCAAACGGTCCCCTTTTGTGGAAAACACCAATTCTCGGCACGAGGTGGCGAGAAGACGCAAAGGAAACGAATGCAATAACTTTCTGGTCATGCCTCTTCGCAAAAAAAAAAAACATTAGTTGGACCCCAAAATCTGCATGTCTTGCCTTCCTGCTTCCCGTTCAGGGAATGTGTGAAGGGATGGGCAAATGTTTGTTGGTCAAACTAATACTGATAACCAGAACGTAGTGTTTGCCACAAAGTTGTATCTGCCCAAAAGTAGTATTTGCCCCCAAAAATTTCTGCAAAAACTTTTTGTAGTTTTTGGCGGAATGGCAAAGATCTTGCGAAAAGAACCAATTCAAATTGCCCGTCGAACAACTTGCGTTCCGCACAACATGACCGTTAGCACGGCATCTGGGTCCTGCAGGACGGCGCTGAGTCCCACACACACACGCGCGCCCTTGTACCTGGTGGTTCTCGATGGGCTCGGGGTGGTTCCAGAAGGCCATGCAGCCGTCCCCAATGTACTTGTCCACCGTCCCCTCATGTGCGACGATGACGCTGGTCAACAGCCCGAAGTAGACCTGGAGCTTGCTCACCAGCGCGTCCACCGGCGTGTTATCGCTGATGCCCGTGAACCCCTTGACGTCAGTGAACATGACGGTCACGGTCTGCCACGCCATCCCCAGCCCGTTGCTGCCCACGCTGGCGTCCTTGATGATGCCCTGCACCACGGCGTTGGGCACGAACTTTGAGAAGTGCCACATCCCCACCGCCATCTTCGAGAAGGTCTCCTCCAGCGCCGCGGTCTCGGAGATGAAGGGCTTGTACACCACCGGTGTAGCCTGCGGGCACGTGCACAGCGCCTTAACAGCGTGCACTCATTGCACATTACATCTCACGACTTCTTGAACAATTTCTTGCGGAGATATTTGATGAAGAAATGCATTGCGTTCTCTAGAATCTAAAAACAGGCGCTTGTTTGCACATTGTTGTTGTTGTTGCTGTTGCTGTTGCTGTTGTTGTTGCTGTTGTTGTTGTTGTTGTTGTTGTTGTTGTTGTTGTTGTTGTTGTTGTTGTTGTTGTTGTTGTTGTTGTTGTTGTTGTCGTTGTTGTTGTTTGGGGTGGTGGTGGTGGTGGTGTATGGAGGTGCCTTTTTGAGTATTCAGGAACATTGCTGTCCAATTTTCTCAGAAATTAGCTGGAGGACAGCAATGAATTTAGGAGCAAACTGCTAGCGGGCAAACACAGCTACAAACCAAGACTCCTGAGCCCAGACGAGGAAAAAAGCATCAGGGAGGCTCGGCAAAGCAGAAACGGGCACAATAACAGTCAATCCAAGCACAGTAACAGGGACCTGTGGGACAAGCCGACTGCCTGTGACAGCACATGGGGGACGTGGGGGAAGGGCAGGGATATAGGAGGCCTCCTGTCTTCAACACAGCCGCCTCAATTCCCACAAAGTCCTACCGCCATGGATGGGGGGGTGTTGGGGTGTTCAGGGTTAAAGGGGATAGTGGGCTCAGAGTCGGGGAAAGACCTCCGCAGTGGAGGGCCTCTCGCAGAGGGTGATCCCGAATGCCCCAAACATGGGCCCCCGTGCACATCAACTGCGGGCCCGAGCCAACGGGCATCAGTGGACCATCAATCATCGTCCCCAAACGCCCGCCCCCCGCAGACAGCCGTAACACGACTGAGCCGTGGATCCGGTGCTTGCGTTGGTCCTGCTCCTCCCGTGACCTTTGTTCGAAACCGTTTTTGGAATGTTTTGGAATGAGCTTTGAGCTTGTCCTCGCCGGAAAATTCTGAGAAGGATCCTCAATCAGAAAATCAGCGGTGATCACGAGTATGCACACGGCTCACATGCAAGCGTCCACAAACAAAGCCAAGAAACGAGACCAGTTTCGGCCCAACACTAGGCCCTCATCAGTCTGAGCGTGAAACAGTGGAAATGCGGTGCAAAATGCATGAGCAAGTGCAACCACGCTTGTTATTTCCACAATGATATGTGCGTCAGCCATGCAGACATCCGTCATTTTTCTGGCGTGTTTTACTCGGCGTATTTTACATCCTTTTCACATTTCATCATGAAATGTCAGGTTCGTAACACAGAAAACTGTGGCTCAGCACAAGGTATATGCAACTCTGGCACTGTGTGCGCGACCAGATCAAGCGATGCGGCGGCGCTTGCCCTAGCTGCAGCCGCCATTTTCAGCTACCCCATGGCAGTTCAGTCACAAGCTGGCGTCCACGGACAAATTGTCTGCAGCTGGCTGTACAGTACCCAGATCATTCAGGGTTTTTACCAGAGCCCTGTGCCAGCGCTTCGTGAGATTTGGCTGTGGACGGTTGATTGCGAACAATTTGGTACCTAGGATTGACCTCTTGATCTGTTGGTTCAATCTGTGAATTGGATCTCCATACTTCAGAGGAATGCATGCCTCATATGGTACTCTCCATACATGAATGCAAAAAAAATCCAAAAAATTACCCACCCTCCGAACTTTAGTTTTGGAATTGCGTGTCATGTATCATGTATTTTTAGACCAACTCACTGGCAAGGATGTGCAGAGCGTTTTCGGGTAGCCTGCGGCAGGCACCATTCATACGTTTCACGGCTGGCAGGAAGTAGCGCTCGTGGGAGTTAGTGCGAAGGAACCGTATCTCCCCCTCCCCCCGTCTCCACCCGATTTTTGTGCTTCGGGGGGTATTACTTGGCCATGGCATATATGTGGCGCTGTTTGTGGCCTTGAAATGGGTACAATAGCGGGGCTCGTGCAAATCCAGGACATGTATTTTTGGATTTCTTTGGGGGAATTCCAAAAAAAATTCCAAAAAAATTCCAAAAACGTCATGGAGCCATGGATCCGTGCTTGCGTTGGTCCTGGTCCTCGCGTGACATTTGTTACAAACCAGCAGAGGGTGGCATCACCCACAACACACACGGGGGGCAGGGCGGTCATATGCCAGCCCGCTGGTTTACGCAAGGACATGTATGAGGCACTCCGGGTAGTGCACACAGCCCAGTTCCACATAGCCTAGTACCACATTCATCGAACGTTCATCAACGGACACAAACAACCCTTCACCCACAGGCGGTGCTTCATAAACGCCATTCACCGCTGGCAACCAACTGCCAGCCTAAGGGGCGGTTCGTAGCAAGAAATGAAGAAAGCAAACCTCGTTGTCCAAGGACTGCCCTTTGGTGACTGCGTCGGAGGAGGTCACAAATGAGCTTTGAAGGGGCTCAAAGGGGTGCTGGGGGGCGCGAAGCAACGGATAAGTAGCTACCGATATAGCCCCCTTGACGCAAGCATGCTATGTGGTCACGGCTCTTGTGAGCAGCAGACGATTACCACAGCAGAAGGGAGAGCGGCACTGCTGGCGCTAGCGAAGAAACAGCCGGGGGTAAAGTTGCGCTTGGTGACTGATTGTGAGTTGGTGTGCGTGGGTTTTGCAGGGGAAAAGTGGGAAGTTGCAGTGCAATTGGTGGGTGGGATCTAGGGGTCCGCCGGCACACATGGACCTGTGGGCAGAGGTGTGGGGCATTGTCTCAGTGCAGTGTGTCCCATCCCGTGTTAGTGCGCAAGGCAATGAGACGGCAGATGAGGGGGCGGTCAAGGGATCCGCATAAGCGTTTGAACCCTAATTAAGACTGAATATTGGGACCGAGCTGGTGGGGGAGGGAACATCAACTATGAATGGTGAGGGACACCAATGTGTCACACATTGAAGCCCGTTGACAGCGTGGAATCAGCTTGCAAGTGATCCCCTTCACCACAACGCCCACTTTCAAGGCTTTTGTTGGACTTCTGAGGGGCCGAAATGCCCACACAAAATGGGCTCAAAATGGGCTCATGTCACCCGTTTTTTTGATGCATGGGGGTTTCCCCCCGGCGAGCATTACTCAAAGCGGCCTAACCACGGGCAAGAGCGTTCATGGCGAGCCGAAGTCCAAAGCAAGAGAAAGTATGTACACAAATAGTATAAGTACCTGTTCTTGCTGAGACCTGGGCACAGACCTTGTTCATCTGGGTGCAGTGCACTGCCCTGAATGGCACCAGTGGCCAGAAAATAACCTAAGCTCTGCTGCGGAGGACCAGAGTAATGTGCTGAAAAAAGAAAAAATTAAGAATAAGTGCAAGGAACCCTAAGCATTGACACCGTGGGGGGCGCCGCAGCTTACTCGCCACTGGCAGCCCGGCCAAAAAGGCGTCTGGCAAAGAGAATCATGCGAAAGAGAACCAAAAGGAGGACAGAGACTGGCTGCATGGGGCGCGGGTACCAAGGGCAGGGCCATAGGCCGAGCTCTGGACTCATTCACGCACTGCACCAGGGCGTGGGTGCGCCGAGGTGTGTGTGTGTGTCCCATGCGAGGCACAGGGGGGGGGGGGTCATGGTTGCCGAAAACTGCAGTGGGAGGGGGGGCTGCAGTTGACAGAGAAGAGGTGAATGACGGAGAGAAGCAAAAGGAGGACAGAGACTGGCTGCATGGGGCGCGGGTACCTAGGGCAGGGCCTTAGGCCGAGCTCTGGACTCATTCACGCACTGCTCCAGGGCGTGGGTGCGCCGAGGTGTGTGTGTGTGTCCCATGCGAGGCACAGGGGGGGGGGGGGGGCATGGTTGCCGAAAACTGCAGTGGGGGGGGGGGGGGGTGCAGTTGACAGAGAAGAGGTGGATGACGGAGAGCGGGTAAAAAAAGTAAAGAAAAAAAAAACTGGGGGAGGAGGACACCTTTCCCGGAAATTCAGTGCGGGGCGGAGACCCCCCGGTCGCTAGTGGAGCTTAATCTCCTTTCACACTGAAGTGTTGGGGAACTGTGACCCGTGGAGTGAAGGTGAAGTGAGGTGGAGAGTGTCTGTCTTAGTGACTGTGCGGCAGGTAGCACCAGAGCGTTTTTTGTTTGGATGTTTGTTGATGGGGGCGGGTGATTTAATTTTTGGGAAAGAGAGTTGAGTGGGGTGGTGGGCTGATGTGCTGTAGATGGAGACTGAGTTTTTCCAGGGGTTGTCAGTGGTGTCTGGCTGCAGAGTGTGCAGGTCTGGTATGGGGTTATTTCTGAGCCACTGTTGGACGTCTTGCAGTGTTGTTTTGAGGCGTTGGCGTCGTTTTTTCATGGCAGAGTAGAGGTGATTTCTGTGTTGAGTGTAGGTGAGTGCAGGTGGGGGTGAACGGAGAAAGTTACTGAGAGAGTTAGGAATCAGTGTACGGATGAAGTTGCGGCGGTCACCCAGTGTTGCGGTGGTCCACCAATCAGAAATGAGGTCGTTGAAAGGGGAAGGCCAGGCGTTGATGATGGCTTGGCGTAGGTGTGCAGTGGCTGTGCATTCAGCTACCACTGTTATTGGGTCCAGAGGGTGTTTCTGGAGACATTTGGGGCAGGGGTATTTATTAAGGATGTAGTGTGGTTGGTAACCAGTGCAACTGTACAGACCATTAACCCATTTGAAGGGGAAACGGGAAAACTAGGAGGTATGAGAGTAAAAATCTCTGCTCATGGAGAGGTGTATGTTATTGTGAGAGTGTGCAGGGAGTAGGTGTTTGACAGATTTAAGGGATACCTTACCTGGGAGTGGTGTGCACTGGTGATAAATGAAGTAAGTGGAATTTGGTTGGTGTGATCCTGGGGGGTAGTTGATGTTATTGGAGGCCCATTTAGAGATGGCGTCAGAGTAGTCATTGCCTGGAAAGTCAGCGTGACCTTTAATCCAAGTAAAAATGATATGAAGAGGTGATGAGTGGAGAAAGGTCCAGATGTGGGAGTACCAGAGGCAGAAAGGGTTGCTACTGGCAGTGAAGGGGTTAAATTTTGTCTGCTGGATGAGTTGTAGAGTGCTGCAGACACTCAAATTGTCTATGGCGAAAATTATGGGTTGGGGTAATGTGGGGAGAGAGCGCAAGAGTGTGGTGAGGATGACGGCAAATATCTCTGCCGGGTATGAGCCTTTGATGGGGGATGTGTTGCAGATGGTAATGGGAGGTGCGGTATTGAATGTGGCCGCAGAACCTGAAGGTCTGTCATTTTTTTGGTCGTCAGAACCGTCCGTGTAGCATACAATGGCTGTAGGATAGGTGAGAAGAGCCTGTCTGAGGTCGTGGCAACCCCAGAAGTGGAGGTGGTCCAGTTTTGGTGGGGGTATGTTGTGCACCAGAGTGAATTGGAGAAATGAAGGGCTAAAATGAGAACTGCTGAAGGCATAGGGAAAGGAGGTAGTGTCCGGAGGATTTGGAGGATTGGTAGGGATAGCTATGGCTTTGGGATTGTTAGTGGTGTTGGTGGGGAGGCGGAATCTGTTGTTGTTAGTGATCTGGACAGTCATGTCGGGGAAAGTCGCTGTGGTTTTGTTTGAGTTGGGGTGATCCAGAGTGCCTAAGTGCCAGATTGTGGTCCTTTTGGGATGCTGAGTGTTCTAAGTGGTAGAGTAGGTGGGTGGATCAGTGGCAGACTGGTAGTAGGTGAAGGCTATTTCTGTTGGGGTGTGAGCAGGGAGTTGGTTAAGCAGGCAGGGGTTGATGTTTGGGATGTTGTGACAGTGGTAGCCTAGAAATTTGGCGGAGGAGGCAGTCATGTGTTGAAGCAGGTTGGGTTCGTAGGAGTCAGTGAGCAGGGTGTTGATGACTGTTTCATTGGCGGTTTGGGGGCCATGGCGAAAGGAGTAACGTAGGGTGTGGTTGATAGTTTGTAAGTGTGTTGTGATAGAGACTTTGGTAATATTGAGGCCAAAGGAAGCATTAGAGGAGTATTTAGTTTTGTTAGGGGTGCAATAAGAGAGTTTGCCAGACTTGGAGATGTGAGTCCATATGAGAGCGTCTAGTTTGTCGAGTTTATCTTGAGGAAGGGAGTTGTAGATAAGGCGGTAGGTGAGCGTAGGAATGAGTTGAATGTTGGAGAGTTTGATGATTTCGTTGTGAGTGAGGGGAAGAGTGGAGAGGTTGGTAAAGAAGGAATTGATGGTGTCCACCAGGAGTTGATACATTTGGGTATTTTGTCTTTGGTTGAAGAAGTAAGTGCCAAGGTATTTGTAAAAACTTCGGGGGTTACCACTGTTATCGAAAGTGCTGAAGTGAGTAGAAGAGGAGATGCGGATGGTTACGTGGGGAGCGTTGTTGAGTGCGTGAAGTTCGGATTTGGTGGCGTTGAAAGAGAGGCCGTATAGGGGCCCTTCGGTGAACAGGAAGTGAAGGATTTTGTGGAGGGTGTGGGGTGATTTAGTTTGGAGCGCGATGTCATCAATGAAGGAGAATAGGGCGTGAAATTCTTGTGCGGGGAGAAGAGTTTTAATGTGGAGAATGATGGGATCGACAAAGAGGTTGAAGAGAATGGGTGACATGGGGCATCCTTGTCGGAGTCCCCGTATGCAGTGTGCAGCGAAGAGAGCGAAACCGTTGACTATGGGGTAGTCATACGGGGCGGCGTAAAGGTTTTTAATGAGGTTGATTAGGTAGGTAGGTATGTTGTAATTGGAGCGAATTTTCCGAAGAGCATTGTGGGGGACGGAGTTGAAAGCCTTGTTTAGGTCGAGGTAGAGGTGGTAGATGTCGGGGTGGAGAGAGAGATTGGCGATCATGGAGAAGATGTGGTCAGTGGTGCGGTGGTTGGGTAAACCTCCGTATTGTGTGTTGTTAGTGAGTTTGTATGTGGTGGAGTAGTAAGTAAGGGTAGAGGCTCCATAAGAAGCAAGTATTTTGTAAATAGAGTTAAGGAGAGCGATGGGACGGTAGTTTGTGGGTAAGTGTGGGTCTCCTTTTTTATAGAGGAGAAATATTTTGGCTTTGAGCCAGTGAAAGGGGATATTAGTGGTAATGAGAGTAGAGCATAAGTTGTAGATGAAGGTTTGTATGTTATGGGGAACCACAGAGAAGAGGTAGAGAGAGGTGTCATCAAAACCAGGGGCGGTGTACGGTTTGGCGTTGGTAAGTAAGTGGTCGAAAAATTGTCTAGTGAATTTGGAATGTGGGACGTTGTTTGGGAGTTTGGGGGAGTTGGTCATCATCTTGTCAATGAAGGAAGTGTCGATGTCGAAGGAGGGTGGTCCTCCGAGGGAGATGAGGGATTCGCCCATGGATTGGCACATAGCATTGGGATCCGAAGTGAGGTTACCATTTGTGTCATAAAGGGATAGGGGGGAAGTGGTGCGTGGGTGTAAGATGTTGTTGATGGTTTTGGTTATCCGTTTGCTGTGAATGAGTGAGTAGTGTAGTTTCTTGTGGTTCTGTGATTGTTTTTTGATGTTCCAATCGTTCAGGAGAGATTGGAGTGTAGTGAGAGATTGTTTGTTGAGTCCTTTTTGGGTGTTAAGTTTGAGTGCTTGTTCATTGAATTTTTTTTCAATTCCCGTAGGTTTGTGAGCGTGAGCTTGGAGAGTGACTCGCTTGTAAGCGGTGACAAGTTGGGAAAAGATAAAGTCAGTGATAGGCACTATGTCATTAAGAGAGAGGTCGCTCAGAGTTGAGTTGTAGTTGGAGACCCAGGTATCTAGTGGTTGGAGGATGGAAGTTAAGTGCGATTTTTCATTCTTGTTCAGGGGACGATAGTGGATGGTGGATTGTGGGATGTGGTAGATGTTGAGGGGATTGTTGGGGATGGCTATGGTTGTAGATACAGGCCTATGGTCGGTGGTTGAGTTGTTGCTGTCGATGTAAGTGTTGAATGGTTTAAAATTGGAGTGGAAGGCTGGGGAGGTGAGGATGAGGTCGATGCGTGTTTGTGAGTGGAGTCGTGGGTTTGCGGGTCTGGTCCAATGTTTAGCTTCCGGGTGATCTTTGCGGTATAGATCGATGAGGGTGGGAGTCGTGGAATGGGAGGGAGGGTGTACTTGGTTATGTAGCCAGGGCCAGTGTTTGGGATGCTTAACGTTTTAAGTGTCAAGGAGGGGTTGAAGGTAGGTGTTAAAGTCGCCCAAGAGGACGTGGTGTGGTTGGTCGTGTTGAAGTTTGGAGACTGTATGTTCGATACGAGTTCTAAGGTGTGCTAGGTAAGATTTGTAGATATTGATAATACGGACTGTGGGGTAACCAGGAATGGTGACGTCTATAGCAAGGACACAACCGTGTACCCGGTCGTGTTTGATGGTGGTGGTGTAGGGAGAAAGAGAGGAGTGGGCTCATGTCACCCGTTGGTGCACCCCAAATGGTCTACGATGAGGTTTGGAAAAATGTGTTTTTGACCCATTTTTGACCCATTTTTGGTCCCAAAACAGCCCCTTTTCAAGGCATTTTGGCATTTTCGGAGGACCAAATTGGGCCACCACAAGCTCAAAATAGTCCAAAACACTTGTTTTAGCATCACACATGGTCTAGGATCATTTTTGAGAAAAGTCAGTTTTCTGCCCCTATTGGACCCTGTTGACCCATTTGGGCACCCACCTGTTTCGGTTTGAGCTTGCAGCTTGCCGCAGTCTACCGGGCCTAGGTACGGGGGTGTAGGCGTCCGTTTGGGCAATTCTGAGGGGTGGAAACCACAAAAAATGGGGGATTGCGGGTGGATTAGGTGCCCTCGGAATAGCGTTTTGAGCCATGTAGCCAAAAATATGGCCTGTTCTTGGTTTGTGGCTGTCGCCGGCTATGAATGGTGAGGGAAACCAGTGAGTCACACATTGAAGCCCGTTGACAGAGTGGATTCAGCTTGCAAGTGAGCCCCTTCACCACAAAGCCCACTTTCAAGGCTTTTTTGGACTTCTGAGGGGCCAAAATGCCCCCAAATAGGCTCAAAATGGGCTCATGTCACCCGTTGGTGCACCCCAAATGGTCTACGATGAGTTTTGGAAAAATGCGTTTTTGACCCATTTTTGACCCATTTTTGGTCCCAAAACAGCCCATTTTCAAGGCATTTTGGCATTTTCGGAGGACCAAAATGGGCCACCACAAGCTCAAAACAGTCCAAAACACTTGTTTTAGCATCACACATGGTCTAGGATCATTTTTGAGAAAAGTCGGTTTTCTGCCCCTATTGAACCCTGTTGACCCATTTGGGCACCCACCTGTTTCGGTTTGAGCTTGCAGCTTGCCGCAGTCTACCGGGCCTAGGTACCGGGGTCTAGGTGTCCGTTTGGGCAATTCTGAGGGGTGGAAACCACAAAAAGTGGGGGATTGCGGGTGGATTAGGTGCCCTCGGAATCGCGTTTTGAGCCATGTAGCCAAAGATATGGCCTGTTCTTGGTTTGTGGTCGTCGCCAGCCAGTCTACACAAAATTTGGGGCTTCTGGGGGCCTTTTGGGGCCGTTTCCGGGACATATGGTGGAGTTAGAGGGCCGCAAAGGGCTCGTTGACACGGGAAAGTCAAGCCGCACATAGATAAACCCACCCTTTCCCTTCGTTTGGCCGTTTTGAATGGGTTGTAGGGCTGTTTTGGCCCAAAAATGGCTGTTTTTGGCCCTAAATTGCAGTTTTTGAAACCGAGGTCCGCCACCTGCGACATCTGTTCCTGGCCGCCATTGTTGAGTTTTATGCTCAAACTTTGTGTGGTTGTCCCTCACACCCATAGGTATCATCCACCAAAATTTCAACCAAATCCAAAGCACCACGGCGGAGTTCTGATTTTTCCCCAATTCGCACGTGCTGCTGCTTGCTTGCTTGCTGCTGCTGCTAAACCTGGTAGGTCCACCCTAGACACTAAAAAGGGTTATAAAACCAAGACTGGTTCCACCAGCTCGGTGACCCTGACCCTAACCAGGACTGAATATTGGGACCGAGCTAGTGGGGAAAGGAACATCACCTTCAAGGCATTTTGTGACTTTAGACGGGCCAAAATCGCTTACAATGGGCTCCAAACGGGCTCATTTCACTTGTTTATGCACCCCAAACGGTCTCGTTATCATTCTGGAAAAACGCGTTTTTGACCCATTTTTGACTCTTTTTGGTCCCCAAAAAGCCCATTTTCAAAGCTTTTTGGTATTGTGGAGCGTCATAACGGACCACCGTGGCCTCAAAACGGGCCAAAAACACTTGTTTGAGCACCCCAAGTGGTCTAGGAACAAATTTGGAAAAATGATTTTGGACCATTTTTGGACCCACAGATGACCCATGTAACCCTACCCTAGCACGTGCACTGTGCGCGCTGAACACCACTCTGTTGTGCCAAAATGGGGCATCGAACGGTGATGACAATATGGAAAAAGGCTTCAAAGTGATCCCATTCATCGTTGTTCAGCACCACAAGGGTGCCCAATGCAATTCATGGCTTAAAAACACGTTACGAGAACGTGCAACTTGAAAAATTATGCAAAAAGGGTGCTTTTCAAGGCCGATTTTGCAGTATTTTGAACCCATAAAGAGGTCGTTGGACGCACTGATTGGGTGTAAAACCCACTAGACGGTGACCAAAGGTGATTGTTCATCATGTGTATATCAGCTTCCCTGCCAATGCCCCTCTCCAAGGACCTGATAGGCACCCGTAAATGCCAAAAAAAGGCATTTTCTGGCCATTTTTGACAGATTTTGAAACCTGGGTCCGCCACTTGCGAATCCCGTTCCCGGCCGCCACCGTTGAGTTTCTTGCTCAAACTTTGTGTGATTGTACTTCACACCCATAGGTATCATCCACCAAAATTTCAGCCAAATCCGAAGCACCACGACAGAGATTTGATTTTCCCCCATTTCACGCGTGCTGCTGCTGCTTGCTGCTGCTAAACCTAAAGCCCATTTTCAAGGCTTTTTGGGAATTTTGGAGGGTCAAAACGGGCCACCGTGGGCTCAAAACGGGCTAAAAACACTTGTTTGAGCACCCCAAGTGGTCTCGGAACGAATTTGGAAAAAATAATTTTGGACCATTTTTGGACCCACAGATGAACCCCGTGACCCTACCCTAGCACGTGCACTGTGCGCGCTGAACACCACTCTGCGGCCAAAATGGGGCATTGAACAGTGATGACAATGTGTAAAAGGCTTCAAAATGATCCCATTCATCGTTATTAATCACCACAAGGGTGCCCAATGCAATCCATGGCTATAAAACACGGCACGAGAAGGTGTGATTTGAAAAGGTATGCAAAAAGGGTGCTTTTCAGGCTGATTTTGCGGTATTTTGGGCCCAAAAAGAGGTCATTGAGGCCCCTAATCGGGTACATAACACACTAAACGATGATGAAAGGTGTTTGTTTATCATTCAGGTTAGTTCCAATGCAAATGGACCCCTTCACCAGTTCACGCATATCCTAGGCACCCAAACTGCCCAAAAAAAGGCATTTTCTGGCCATTTTTGGCAGATTTTGAAACCGAGGTCCGCCACTTGCGAATCCCATTGCCGGTCGCCACTGTCGAGTTTCTCGCTCAAACTTTGTGTGATTGTACTTCACACCCATAGGTATCATCCACCAAAATTTCAACCAAATCCGAGGCACTACGGCGGAGTACTGATTTTTCCCCATTTCGAGCGTGCTGCTGCTTGCTTGCTTGCTGCTGCTGCTAAACCTGGTAGGTCCACCCTAGAAACTAAAAAGGGTTATAAAACCAAGACTGGTTCCACCAGCTCGGTGACCCTAACGCTAACCCTAATCAAGACTGAATATTGGGACCGAGCTGGTGGGGGAGGGAACATCAACTATGAATGGTGAGGGACACCAATGAGTCACACATTGAAGCCCGTTGACAGCGTGGAATCAGCTTGCAAGTGATCCCCTTCACCACAAAGCCCACTTTCAAGGCTTTTGTTGGACTTCTGAGGGGCCAAAATGCCCACAAAATGGGCTCAAAATGGGCTCATGTCACCCGTTGGTGCACCCCAAATGGTCTACGATGAGTTTTGGAAAAATGTGTTTTTGACCCATTTTTGACCCATTTTTGGTCCTAAAACAACCCATTTTCAAGGCATTTTGGCATTTTCGGAGGACCAAAATGGGCCACCACAAGCTCAAAACAGTCCAAAACACTTGTTTTAGCATCACACATGGTCTAGGATCATTTTTGAGAAAAGTCAGCTTTTTGCCCCTATTGGACCCTGTTGACCCATTTGGGCACCCACCTGTTTCGGTTTGAGCTTGCAGCTTGCCGCAGCCTACCGGGCCTAGGTACGGGGGTGTAGGCGTCCGTTTGGGCAATTCTGAGGGGTGGAAACCACAAAAAATGGGGGATTGCGGGTGGATTAGGTGCCCTCGGAATAGCGTTTTGAGCCATGTAGCCAAAAATATGGCCTGTTCTTGGTTTGTGGCTGTCGCCGGCTATGAATGGTGAGGGAAACCAGTGAGTCACACATTGAAGCCCGTTGACAGAGTGGATTCAGCTTGCAAGTGAGCCCCTTCACCACAAAGCCCACTTTCAAGGCTTTTTTGGACTTCTGAGGGGCCAAAATGCCCCCAAATAGGCTCAAAATGGGCTCATGTCACCCGTTGGTGCACCCCAAATGGTCTACGATGAGTTTTGGAAAAATGCGTTTTTGACCCATTTTTGACCCATTTTTGGTCCCAAAACAGCCCATTTTCAAGGCATTTTGGCATTTTCAAAGGACCAAAATGGGCCACCACAAGCTCAAAATAGTCCAAAACACTTGTTTTAGCATCACACATGGTCTAGGATCATTTTTGCAAAAAGTCAGTTTTCTGCCCCTATTGGACCTTGTTGACCCATTTGGGCACCCACCTATTTCGGTTTGAGCTTGCAGCTTGCCGCAGTCTACCGGGCCTAGGTACGGGGGTGTGGTGTCCGTTTAGGCAATTCTGAGGGGTGGAAACCACAAAAAGTGGGGGATTGCGGGTGGATTAGGTGCCCTCGGAATCGCGTTTTGAGCCATGTAGCCAAAGATATGGCCTGTTCTTGGTTTGTGGTCGTCGCCAGCCAGTCTACACAAAATTTGGGGCTTCTGGGGGCCTTTTGGGGCCGTTTCCGGGACATATGGTGGAGTTAGAGGGCCGCAAAGGGCTCGTTGACACGGGAAAGTCAAGCCGCACATAGATAAACCCACCCTTTCCCTTCGTTTGGCCGTTTTGAATGGGTTGTAGGGCTGTTTTGGCCCAAAAATGGCTGTTTTTGGCCCTAAATTGCAGTTTTTGAAACCGAGGTCCGCCACCTGCGACAGCTGTTCCTGGCCGCCACTGTTGAGTTTCTTGCTCAAACTTTGTGTGGTTGTCCCTCACACCCATAGGTATCATCCACCAAAATTTCAACCAAATCCAAAGCACCACGGCGGAGTTCTGATTTTTCCCCATTTCGCGCGTGCTGCTGCTTGCTTGCTTGCTGCTGCTGCTAAACCTGGTAGGTCCTATAAAATCAAGACTGGTTCCACAAGCTCGGTGACCCTAACCCTAACCTGGGGTCACGGATGTCTGGCAAGAGTTGGGGTGAGCGCAAGCGATGATCATTTGAGTGATGATTTGCAGGGGAGCGAGCGGTTTGACAGTGAGTCACCAGAACGCACAAACGAAGACATCGCGGACAGCGGACAGTCACAGGAATACGGGCAGCACCAGTGACAGTGGTGCCCTACCGGTCTATAAATGACAGTGCAGTGCTTGTTCAGCAGATTACTTCCAAAGCCCACAAAACCCATTGTTCCGTAGAACTATTTTGGGGTCCGTAGAGGGGGGGGTCCCGACCCCCTCCCGCTTGGGGTCGGGTCCTAGCTGGCAACCACGCGCATGCCCAAAGCAGGGAATTGCAAAGTTCATCCACAACCCATTCCATATTGGGGACGGGCAACAAGTGCACCAGTTGTGGGGGGAAGAGGCCTGAAAAGGTAAAAATAGTCACAAAAACAGGGGGGACAACGCGTACAGGGGTACGCGTTACGTAAAAAAAATATGTGTGTATGTGCCACTATATTGCCTCTGTACCAAGACAAATACCCAAATTGCGCACCGCAGGGTGCGCCGCAGGTGCCGCAGGCGCCGCAGGATAAGCACCCCCTGAGGGCCACAGCCCCCGGGCCTACGCTTGAAGGAGGTGTTGTACCACCCTTTCTTTGGGGGATGAATGTAAATACTGCCTTCATCGCTCCTTTCCACGCCCCACTGCCCTCCAACCGCTTTACAACCGCCCGCACGGCCACTGTACCTGCTCCCCAACCGCCAATAACCGCTGCTGCAACCCCCCTTCAGCCCCCCCCCCCTCTGCGCCGCTTTTGGAGGACCCATCCCTTCCGGGTCTGTCGCCCTAAAGCCGGAAGAGTCCAACCCAGACCCCCCTCCCCTTCAGGCGCAGCCCTGGGCCTCCCCCTGCCTTTCACAAAGCACAACGGGGGACCTGATACAACTCGGGCTCGATGACAGCACGCATGCCCGCGCTGCTGGTGTCACTGAACACCGACCCGCAGCGCTAGCGGGAGGGGGGCGCCACCATCAGCGTCCTCGAAGTCGGGGCCACTGCCACCGGTTCTTCAGTTCGATGATCCCGTCGAAGTTCAGGTGCTCGAGGTTGGACATACGGGCGGAGAGGCTCCACAGGGGCCGCGTCACCCACCACGCCAGCAGCAGCCCCGCAACCAGCACCAGCCCCAGGAATGCACCAAAGAAGATGGTGCTGATGACGGAGGACTGGTGGATCGGCCCGAGGATGAGGTCGGAGTGGATGACGTGCACCACGGTCCAGTTCAGGCCGTAGTCGTCGGTCACGGTGTCGACGGTCAACATGTATTCGCCCTCAACAAACCGCCTGCCGTCCTGCAACATACAACACACAACATACAACACACAACACACAACACACTACATATAACACACAACACACAATGTACAACACACAACACACAACACACAACATACAACACACAACATACAACATACAGGACACAACACACAACATACAACATACAACATACAACATACAACACACAACATACAACACACAACACACAAACATACAATATACAACATCGCACAACACTCAGACTCAGCCATAAGTGGGGTGCCGTCACTGGCGCGGGAGGGGGGGAGGGCTTACCAGCGGTTCTGGCATGTCCCGATCACAAATTCGCCTGAACTCACCGGCGCTGAAGTCAAAGGACCGCGTGGTCGTGTTGGTCAGCGCCACACCGCTCCGGGCCCGCCACGCCAATGCCAGCAGGGGGTCGTTGAGGGCACAGTCGTCCACGTTCTGGTATTTCTTCCACTTGGGGAACTCGGCCCCGTACGTCGACATCAGCAGCCGCCCCTGTGGTGTGTGGTGTGTAGTGTGTGGTGGGTTCCGTCGGTGTTTCAGCGTAACTGAATTGCGTGTTGGTGAGACTTCCATTTTTTTTTATGAGATAGTCTTCTTGGGTCTCCTTCGATGCGGCGGCTCTTTGGTGCGATCCCCTGCATCACATCACACGACTGTCCACGGCCGCTGGGGTACTGCGGGCGGGTGTGGGCTGTGCACCAGCAATAGAACTCCATCGATCGGAAAAAAGGTTCCAGTTCTCCAACTCAGCCTTTCACCCGCAACGGAAGGGCGGGGGGAGGAGGGGGGGGAGGGGGGGCGTTGGACCGCGGGAGGGCCTCAACTGGTCGGGTTGCAATGTCCGCATTAGGCTCTGGCCGCGCCTGCCCCGTGGCCGTCATCGCCTTCTGTCCATCATGCCAATCTACGGCGCTTTCGCTTTCGCAGTACGATTTGTGATCACAAATCCAAAACTCGTCCCTACGTCCGCTAACTGTACTGGCGCTCCGGGCTCTACTGGGGTATGCATGCACCGGGGGGGGTACCCCCCGTCCTCCTGCGGTGTACGGCCGTTCGAATACATCACTGGTCAGGGGTCACGCCCTCCCGGTGTTGCAGATGCTGCTGGCCCCAGTCGGCCACACCGGGAGGGGGAGGTGGGGGGGGCTGTTCGTTTACAATTGTTTCTTGTCATGCGTGCCCGGAAATGCTCCAGAAGACCTGATCGTCCACGATCGCCAGGCGCTCCCGGTCCTGGTCCGTCAGCATCTGCCGCATCTCGTCCCGCAGGACTGTCAGCTGCGTGTGGGCCACCCACGTCGTCTGCTGCGCGTTGTTCCGCGCGGCGAAGAGGATGTAGATGTTCACGCCGTCCAGGGCGAACATGAGCCCCGGCATCCATTTGCGCGTGGCGTTGGTGCCTGCGGGCGGGCGCGCAGGGGACCAGGGGGGAGGGGGGTGGCCCGGAGCAGTGCGATGCTGGGCAGCAGCGGCAACCTCCAGCATCCACGGCACCTCCTCGACGTGCAGCATCATGCCCATTTTTTTGGCGCTAAATTGGCAACGCTAAAATGGCGCTAAAAAGAGTAGGGGCGCTGGCCCAACTCAAATTCTAAAGATCAAAAATATTTACCATCTTTGACCTGGCCATGGGGGCCGCCGCCAGCCAATGTGTGACCCTGAGGGGTGTGCGACAGTTTTGGGGGCTGTAGGGTGGGGGGGGGACCCCCCCCCCCCGGTGGTTGACCCGAAGCTTGGGGGTCGGCGGGTCGGGCGGTCAGCCGCCAGGCTCCCCGGGGGGGGGGGTCGGTGGGTACCCCAACATACATACCTTAAAATGATCCCCATGACACGCTAATCATTTTTGAATATGCACAAGTGAGGTAAAAAATTTTCAAAAAAAATTTTTGCCCATCAACTCAGGCTCCCATCAGCCGAGGTCCGACCCGGAGGCCGGGTCGGGGTCCAAATCCTTTTTTGTGCTTTTCAGCCATTTTTGAATTCTCCACAAAATTCTGAGTATTTTGAGTACAGACACATAGGGTCGAACAAAAACATTTCCCCCTGGTAAAAACACCGAAAACGACGGGAACGGCACCTCCTGTTCTTCTGACACGGGCGGTGTTCACACACGCCCCGACAAGACACAGGCAGTGACAGCACAGAAAAGCATCAATGAGATCCGCAGGACCACGTCTGTAGAGGCGCAGGGGAGGGGGACAAAAGCAGCAAGACAACAAGCAGCATCCATGGGATCCGCCCCGAATGCCGCGTTGCACCCGTCCAGCTTACGTTTGTGTGTTTGGTGAAACCCAGTACACACTGAAGTAAAACTTAGTAAGCCTAGTACTACTGAAACCTAATAAAAAGAAATTCTATTGCCTTCGGCAAGTCCACCTCGCAGAGAATCTACCGCGAGCAACACACACCCAAAATAGGGTGGAAACTACATAAATACCGGCTAAAACATGCTTTACATACCTTGGATGATCATTTTAGGTGATCACGGTATCAAAAAAACAAGTTTCGAAAACTTCCATTTTTGAGGTGCCCAGGGTGACAAACTGCATCAGCAGGTTGTGTACCAATCCCTTGGAAGACCCCCCCCCCCCCGGACCTAATACCCAAATCGGGTGAAAAACACGTAAATACGGCCTAAAACATGCTTTACATACCTTGGATGGTCATTTTAGGTGGTCACGATGTCAAAAAAGTAAGTTTCGGAAACTTCGATTTTTGAGCTGTCCGGGGTGAAAAACTGCATAAGCAGGTTGTGTACCGGCCCATTCACTAAGCCATTATTGTTGGAAACAGTCATTTCGCGTCTTTGGCACGGGTTGTGAACGGCCCTAAGCAAAGCTAGAGACTGCAAAAAACGTCCTTCCGTATCCTAGTAGGCATATACTGTCACAACATCCCCACTCACATCCCTCGGAGTGGGTACCACGGGGTCACCGAGGTCGCCAAAACCGCCAACATAGCAAAAATGGCTGGAAAGTGCATAAACTGCAGTAGCGCTCGTCCCACTCCGCCCCATACAAACCCTATGGAGTCGGGACCCGGAAACACTTTTTCGGCTCAAAATCGAAAAAAACCAAAAGATTCATGATTTGCGACCCAAAAAAAGGGGGGGTCATTTTTTGACCCCCCCCCCCACCCCCCCCACCCCCACCCCCACCCCCCCCCCTCCTTGAAAACCTCAAAAAAGTGGGTTTCAAGTGGGGGGGGTCTAGGGGGGTCCGGACCAAAAACTCATTGGGGGATGCGTTTATTGGACAAAATAATGATTTTACAAGGGGTTAAACTAACAATTCAATCCCTTGGGGTAGGGTACGCGAATAGGCCCAAAAAGGCCAAAATGGGGGGGTATGTGGCATTTTCCCCTATATACGCCTGCCTGGCTTTGATCTAACAACCTCTGCGAGGTGATTCTATTCCCTTCAGCAAGGCACCTCGAAGAGAGGCGGACAGTCAGCCAATCAGTCAGTCAGTCAGGCAAGCAGTCAGTCAGGCAGTCAGTCGGGCAAGCAGGCAGGCAGACAGGCGCCGGTCGGCCGATTTATCAGCTTTATTTTTACCCGGCCCTGGTTCAAATCCTTCTGAGTCCAAGCTTTTGACCCCCCCCCCCCAACCGCACCCCCTCATTTATGGTCTCCCTCAAAATCAAAAAATCCATTGGGGGATCGTTTTGTCGGGCAAAAATAATGATTTAATGAGGGTTTACACATCCAATATCATGCCTTGGGGTATGCTACGCGAACGACGGGGTATATGGCGTCCGCGCCTACGCTCTAACAACCTCTCTTCGAGTTGATTTTTTACTAGGTTTTACTAGAGAGCCCCTACATCTAGTGCCCCGCATCCCCCCCTACACGCCCGTTGGGGCCCCAGGGCACCGCCGCACAGTCTCTCGCTCCGTGCCATTGACTTCACCAACACATGCAATCAACACCCCACAGACCGCGTATCACTGCCGCACTGTCGTACGGAAAATGGGCACAACTCCTGGGCCATAGTCTGCAGCTCCACCTGTAAATACTTCACTACTTTGACTCCACCAGCCCTTTGAGCCCACTGACTTAATGTTAGACGGGTCCGGGACCCCTGGTGGTCTGTCGTTTACCACCGCAGATGCCACCACCAGCCACAATCCCGCACCACCATTCTGCGGCCAGGGTGGAGTTGTCCATACCCCACCCTGCACTGTGCAGCCGCCCAGTGCGTCTGGCCAATATGGAGTGGTGTTTCTGCACAGCGCCCAGTAGTAAGTTCGCTTTCCCGTGACCAATCTGAACACCATCCACCACCGGGGAGGCATACGTCCAGGGGCTCATTCTCTAAGTTTTTGGCCTGAGTAGCAATGTGGGGCAGTCCCGTGTCTGGGAACACAGTGGTCACCGCGGCCACCTTGGCCGTCGGCGCAATCGGGTCCAAAATAGCCTATGTTTTTGCACAGCGCAGGCACAGCACACGGTGCGCCTCAATTCAATACGCCTAAATGCAGATGGAAAACAGTATCAATCAACACTCCAGGAGGGGTGGCCACAATGTACCAGCGCCGTGACCACAACTCGGGCGGCGGACCCCACGGAGCCCCGAGTGTGCTAGGGCAGGTATTCCATCCTTTTCTATGACTGCTGAGCCCATTTATCTGTGGGTTTGGCCTCCAGGGCCACCGCCGTGTGTCTGGACAGTGCGCTACAAACAGCCTTGCGTCAGGGGACTGGGGACTGGGGACTGGGACCCGCAAGAACCAAACAAGAGCACCAGAACAGCGGTTGGTGAGAGCTCCTCGGGAGCCGTAGAGCGGTCCTGGACGTCTTTCGGGTACGCAATGGCGCCTGTAGTCCGCTGTGGAAGAGGAAGAGGGTTCAGAACACTATCCCATCAACCCTCCCGACAAAGCAAATTAACGTACCACGGAGCCTTTCACGCACGCAAGCGCGCGCAGGTGCAGGCACACGCACGCGCACACGCACCCACCCCCAGTCGCCTGCCCACACGCCCCCGCAGGCACGCACGCACGCACGCAGGCGCACACGGAGGCGCGCGTGCGCACGCAGGACACAGGCACGGCGCGCACAAACCAATAAACATCTTCATCCAGGGCCTCTTTGTCGTCTCGTACAGTTCCGAATAAGCGGTGGTGGGGGCGCTTGGGGTTCGAGTCTGCATGTCGTACTTCGTTTGGTACACTGTCGGCAGGCGCACCCCCGTCTCGGGATGGGGCAGCGTGGTGCCGTTGGTGAAGCGCAGGGCCCGCCCGAACACCGACGTGATGCACACAGACCCGTAATCCTCCGCAAACCCGGCGCCGGACACGTACACCATCGGCAGTGCCGCCTGGATCATGTGCAGCCCAAAGGGCACGCAGGTGTCATAGGTCCGGTTCTCGGGGGTCTGTGTGATGGCGAACTCAATGATCATCTTCGGGAGGGACACCCGCCAGTCGATCGAGTGCTTCAGGTGCTCCAGGTTCTTGTGCGCGATCTGCACGCCCCGTTCGGTCGCCGCGTCCCCGGCCATCATCCGCGTCACGAACCAAGGGACAAAGGCCGCCACTACGGCCGTCAGCGTGACCACCAATGGCAGCAGCAAATTCATGGAAATCGCCATTTTGCCTGTTTACTTGTTGCACAAATGGGAATGCGCTGTGGGCAGCACAAGAGGACAGCGGAGGGAAGGGGTTGCCCAGGGAATATGCGGTGGGGAAACAGGGATGAGAGGGCGAAGAGTGTTGCAAAGTAACTGCCCCCCTTTGTGAGAACTATGGTAAAGTTCCGAAATTTGACGGAAACAACACCAACTGTTGTTCTGACATGGGCGTTGTCTGCGCAGTGAGAAGACACCAGCAATAAGACCACCACTACCCCCCTTTGTATAAGGTATGCCAAAGTACCAAATTAATATGGTCCCTGCACCTGCTGTACCTTGGACAAGGGCGTGGCTCACGCACAACACATACAACTACCAACACGTGAGTGAGCGCATGGTATGAGTGCACCTTAACCTCCACCCACATTCCCAAAGCCATGCAAACACAAGAAAGTGTTGGAAACGTGAAATTTCAGGTCCACACCCATATTCTCACAAGCAATGAAGCATGAGAAGCCTACAAATATTCGGCTTGGAAACCCTTCTTGCGATCATACACCATGCGGAACAACTGCACATGCTCACCACTTGAAGATGCCTTTGAAGATGCCTTTGCCTGAGGTTTGCATGGTGAGCTGGTGCAAGAAGGGGGAATCTAGTGCTATGTGGGTTCAAGTGGGCAAACACTCACAACAAATGTGTCCATGACTCCATGTGACTGGTAAATGTGTCATCAAACCCGTGTCTTATGTGGCTGCACTACATTTGGTATACGTGTAACAAATATGCTTCCCTTGAAATGTATATTTCGTCAGGGGTATTGCTACAACTCTGCTTTGGTATTCACAACCAACTTTTTCAGTTGGCGCATGGAGACAACAGTCGCTTCCACGTGATGGTGTGCTGTGGTATGGTTGGAACTACTGTTTCCAAGCAGTAAGGCAATTTCCAAGCACCAATCCCAGCCCAGCCCACCGGCAACCTCGCATGCAATCTCGCAAGCACTTTTCCCAACCACCACCACCCCTCGCCCATCAAATCACCTCGAAGAGAGGTTGTTAGATCAAGCGCAGGCGCGGGCGTCATATACCCCCCTTTTTTGGGGTCATTCGCGTAGCATACCCCAAGGCATGATATTGGATGTCCAACCCCTTGTAAAATCATTATTTTGCCCAATAAGAGCATCCCCCAATGGATTTTTTGATTTTGAGGCCTCTACCCCCTAAAACTGGATATCACTTTTTTGAGGGGGGGTGGGGGGGGGTGGGGGGGTGGGTGGGTGGGTCGGGGGGGGGGGGTCAAAAGTTTTTGCTTAATAGGCTACAAGCAGTGGGGACGCACGGTGCTGCTAACACTGCCAGCGGTCCAATGGTAGTGCAGCTGATACCAGACGTGTAGGCGTCGGTTCGAATCGCGGTCTGCCGAATTTTAGCGCCGCCGCTGGCGGCGACGCCAAAGTGGGCAGACTGGGGTTCGAACCGCCGACCACACGGATGACGGCCGGCTTCGTTGCCACTGGGCCACTACTTGGATTGTGGCGAATGGCCTCGCTGCTGCTTGGGGCCGCATCTGCCACTGACAAAAAACCCAAACTGTGCGTATCTGTCTGACTGCCTGCTTGCTGGCTCAGGGACTCATTGGCTGACTGTCAACCTCTCTTCGAACTGCACTGCCGAAGGCAATAGAATTTTCCAAGCAACTTTTCCAACCTCTCCTCCCCCACCCCCTTTTCCAAGTACCAATCCCAGCCCAGCCCAACCGCCAACCTCGCATGCAACATCACAAGCACTTTTCCCAACCACCCCCTCCCATCAAAATTTTCCAAGCACTTTTTTCAAGCGGCGGACGCCTTCGGTTTTCCAAAGCGGTGTGCTGCACCAAATGTCTGGGAACGTTTTTTTTTGGGGCCCATGCAACTTTCCGGCCCTCGCTTAGAATTGCACCTTGCCATTTTGCAACTAACACTCAAAAAAGATCTCTGGAATTGTCAAGGTATAAAAATATTTTGTGCCAAGGGGATTTGCGACATGTGACTGAATTAAAATTACCTACCAAATTAATACAGTCCCTACGCCTGCTGTAGCTTGGACAAGGCATCAACTTGTTCTGGGGCTGACTTCCCCTGACAAATACGCACAGCGCCACAACGGGTGTGACCATATCATGGGACCCAGCCCCCCTCTGCTAGGAACAACGTCCCACGGCTGTCCACCTCCCGCCAATGCGCAGATAAACCCCCGCACGGACGGCGGGAACACACGTGATGTGTTTCGCTGGTCTCCGCACGGATGTACGGTCGCTTCGAAGTTGCAGAAGGCCTGAAGCGAAAACCTTTGTGCAACCGTAGCATTGGCCGACACAACTGTGGGGGGTTTTGTGCTTTGACAAAACGATTGGGCTGTCCTTTTTGAGCCAAACATCGGCAGTTGCGGGACGACCAGGGTTTTGCTGAAAACACGAGGGGGAGGGGGGGGGGGGGGTGATGTGGCGGACCCAAGCCCCAAAGCCCAACCACCCAAAATAAAACCAAAAATAATTTCCTCAAGGGAAAATGAAATTTTAAATCAAATGGGGCGCCAAAAATGAGAGGCCCATTGTTGGTACACAAACCTTTTCTTGCCCTCATCCCCCGGAGGAAGCCTGTGCTAGTGCACGTGCGCACAAGAGGCGATCAGCACAAAAACGCAGGAAGAAAAAGGCTCGTCAGTGGCCTAAACGACCATAGGTACGTTTCTGTCACAGAGAATGCAACACGAACACAGCCCGTGGGTGGGGACATCAACAAGCAAGCAGCAGCCCTGCAGCGGTGTGGCTTACAAATGGGGGGGAGGGTACCATACCGGTCATGTGCCATTCTCCCATAGTGAAGCAAGGAGCAGAACGAGGCATGACATGTGCAAGTGAGCATCACCAAGTGGCAGGACACAAACCGGCATCCCCAAAATACCATCCGCAGCCCCTACTCACAGGAAAAAAAATCCATCTTCCAAATGAAAACCGCCAAATTCCATCAGGCATCGGCATTCGCAGTAGCTGAACTAGCTGACTCGCCACAGAGGTGAAGGACAACGGAGAAAATGGGAAAATGGTGGCAAAATGCAGGAAATGGGGGGGAATGAAGAATAGCGGGAAATTGGCATTGTGGGAAATGTATAAAAGATGCGTGAAATTGGCAAGGAAACGGAACAAATGAGACAAATTTCCCATTTCTTCCTAGTCCCATTTTCCCCATTTTCCCACAGCCTTGCTGCCTTTCCCTCAAGATCCTTTGATGAATTTTGCTAGCCGACCTAGCTGACTAGGAAAATGGGAAGTTTGGGACTGGCCGACATTAGCCGATTTTTCGGCGAGCGTTGATGGTTGTTCCATGGTCCCAAAAGTTGAGGAAACAACAACTTCTGTTGTTCTGAAAAGAGGCTGAGGGCTCAATCACCTGAGGCAGGCGAGCACCATGGGAAAAGCGTCAGCCCTATAATATACTCACTGTCTGATAGCATCGGTAGCACACACTTGACAGAGGAAGGATCGCCCGTTGCATCCGAAATGCTGCAATCACATGCAGGAGGGCTTTAGGGCGGTGGTGTCCGATACACTATGGTACAAGACTAGGCTCATTCAGTATCCCTAAGGCAAGGCGGTTCCTTACAGAGAGGGGGGCAACCGAACTCCACCTTTCGTGTTTGGTTGGTGACAGTCTTGTTGCTTTGTACGTACCAGGCATCTCAGGAAAATGGTGGACTGGCGTCTCACCAGCACCAAAGTGCAACCGTGGGGCAAACTTTGGATGCTCCATCAACGCCTTTGCCCAGCCCACGACCAAGGGCCCAGGAGCACTTGGTCAGGGATGAGACTGCAGCCGCCAGAGCAAGACCAGAGGGACGCACTAGTGCAGTCCCTCCCAACGTATCACTGGGACGTTGTGGGATGTGTGAGGAGCCGTGCCCCTCACACATCAGTCACAATTCACATTTGTGGAATGTAAATCAGTGAGTGGCAATCACTTATCAGTGTTGTACCGGGGCCGGGGGCCGGGGCAGGAGATTGCCTGCAGCGCTTGCCCCAAGGCACTGGGGAGAAGTATGTTCACTTGGCAAGAGTGAGACTGCTATCCTCACAAGTCCCTCGCAAGGAGGCTTCCCTGGGTCTGTTTTTTTATACTCAGACTAACCTGTGCTCAGACGACGTGATGGACCTTAGGGACAGATAAATGCAGAACCAGGCACGCCTCTGCCACCCAACCCCGTATTTTGTACAGATTCGCGACAGCAATTGATCGATGCATCAGTTGCGAATCAGCCTGCACCAGCGGCGATTCTCTCTTATCTCTCTCTCTCTCTCTCTCTTATTATATTTAATTGTGCTATGGTTCGTTCGTTCGTTCGTTCGTTCGTCGTCGTTCGTCATACCCAAAAAATCCTCCCAATTGTGCACGCTGCTGCTGGCGCGCGCGCGTGCCCGTCAAATGGCATCTGGCGGATTTGCGATTTCGATTTCTGGCACGAGAAATCGATCTGAAATCATGGAATCATGTGTTTTAAAAATCTGTATGTACTGCACAATCGATTATCCGGGTATCTGCACGAATAATCCCGCCTGTTGACTTTTGGCGATTTTAGCCAACAGGCAGCAGTGGCGCTCTCGCTTATAGAGTACGGGATATGAGGTTTGAGACATGAGTCATGAGGTACGGGATACGAGGTACGGGATATGCAGTATGTTGTACACAATGTGAGGCATGGGTGATGTGTTTGGAATATGCGAATCGCGGTGTCAAATGTGGTGTCAGAGTACAGTTTAGGAGGGGTATATTTCACTCATAGAGTACGGGATATGATGTTTGATAGAGTACGGGATATGAGGCTTGAGACATGAGTCATGAGGTACGGGATACGAGGTACCCGGATATGCGGTATTTTGTACACAGTGTGAGGTATGGGTGATGTGTTTGGAAATATGGATTATGCGAATTGCGGTGTCAAATGTGGTGTCAGAGTACAGTTTAGGAGGGGTAAATTTCACTCATAGAGTACGGGATATGATGTTTGAGACATGAGTCATGTGGCACGGGATATGAGGTACGGGACATGAGGTGTGTTGTATTGGGTTTGCGAAATGCGGTGCGGTGTGAGATATGGTGCTATGGTGATATGGTGATATGGCCCGCGCTTCAAGCGCGGGCATTTGCACTAGTTATTATATTTGATTGTGCTATGGTTCGTTCGTTCGTTCGTCGTCGTCGTCGTCGTCGTCGTCGTTCGTCATACCCAAAAAATCCGCCCAATTGTGCACGCTGCTGCTGGCGCGCGCGCGTGGCCGTCAAATGGCATCTGGCGGATTTGCGATTTCGATTTCTGGCGCGAGAAATCGATCTGAAATCATGGAATCACGTGTTTCAAAAATCTGTATGTACTGTACAATCGATTATCCGGGTATCTGCACGAAAAATCCCGCCTGTTCACTTTTGGCGATTTTAGCCAACAGGCAGCAGTGGCGACAGTTCTCTCGCTCATAGAGTACGGGATATGAGGTTTGAGACATGAGTCATGAGGTACGGGATACGAGGTACGGGATATGCGGTATGTTGTACACAGTGTGAGGTATGGGTGATGTGTTTGGAAATATGGATTATGCGAATCGCGGTGTCAAATGTGCTGTCAGAGTACAGTTTAGGAGGGGTAAGTTTCACTCATAGAGTACGGGATATGATGTTTGAGACATGAGTCAGGTGGCACGGGATATGAGGTACGGGACATGAGGTGTGTTCTATTGGGTATGCGAAATGCGGTGCGGTGTGAGATATGGTGATATGGTGATATGGTGATATGGCCCGCGCTTCAAGCGCGGGCATTCGCACTAGTTATTATATTTAATTGTGCTATGGTTCGTTCGTTCGTTCGTCGTCGTCGTCGTCGTCGTCGTCGTTCGTCATACCCAAAAAATCCTCCCAATTGTGCACGCTGCTGCTGGCGCGCGCGCGTGCCCGTCAAATGGCATCTGGCGGATTTGCGATTTCGATTTCTGGCACGAGAGTGGATCTGAAATCATGGAATCACGTGTTTCAAAAATCTGTATGTACTGTACAATCGATTATCCGGATATCTGCACGAATAATCCCGCCTGTTCACTTTTGGCGATTTTAGCCAACAGGCAGCAGTGGCGACAGTTCTCTCGCTCATAGAGTACGGGATATGAGGTTTGAGACATGAGTCATGAGGTACGGGATACGAGGTACGGGATATGCGGTATGTTGTACACAGTGTGAGGCATGGGTGATGTGTTTGGAAATATGGAATATGCGAATCGCGGTGTCAAATGTGGTGTCAGAGTACAGTTTAGGAGGGGTATATTTCACTCATAGAGTACGGGATATGATGTTTGATAGAGTACGGGATATGATGCTTGAGACATGAGTCATGAGGTACGGGATACGAGGTACCCAGATATGCGGTATGTTGTACACAGTGTGAGGTATGGGTGATGTGTTTGGAAATATGGATTATGCGAATCGCGGTGTCAAATGTGGTGTCAGAGTACAGTTTAGGAGGGGTAAATTTCACTCATAGAGTACGGGATATGATGTTTGAGACATGAGTCAGGTGGCACGGGATATGAGGTACGGGACATGAGGTGTGTTGTATTGGGTATGTGAAATGCGGTGCGGTGTGAGATATGGTGCTATGGTGATATTGTGATATGGCCCGCGCTTCAAGCGCGGGCATTTGCACTAGTTATCTTATCTTATTATATTTAATTGTGCTATGGTTCGTCGTCGTCGTCGTCGTCGTCGTCGTTCGTCTTCCCCAAAAAATCCGCCCAATCGTGCACGCTGCTGCTGGCGCGCGCGCGTGCCCGTCAAATGGCATCTGGCGGATTTGCGATTTCGATTTCTGGCGCGAGAAATCGATCTGAAATCATGGAATCACGTGTTTTAAAAACCTGTATGTACTGTACAGTCGATTATCCGGGTATCCGCACGAATCATCCCGCCTGTTGACTTTCGGCGATTTTAGCCAACAGGCAGCAGTGGCGACAGTTCTCTCGCTCATAGAGTACGGGATATGAGGTTTGAGACATGAGTCATGAGGTACGGGATACGAGGTACGGGATATGCGGTATGTTGTACACAGTGTGAGGTATAGGTGATGTGTTTGGAAATATGGATTATGCTAATCGCGGTGTCAAATGTGGTGTCAGAGTACAGTTTAGGAGGGGTAAATTTCACTCATAGAGTACGGGATATGATGTTTGAGTGAGGTACGGGATACGAGGTACGGGATATGCGGTATGTTGTACACAGTGTGAGGTATGGGTGATGTGTTTGGAAATATGGATTACGCGAATCGCGGTGTCAAATGTGGTGTCAGAGTACAATTTAGGAGCGGTAAGTTTCACTCATAGAGTACGGGATATGATGTTTGAGACATGAGTCAGGTGGCACGGTGTATGAGGTACGGGACATGAGGTGTGTTGTATTGGGTATGTGAAATGCGGTGCGGTGTGGGATATGGTGCTATGGTGATATGGTGATATGGCCCGCGCTTCAAGCGCGGGCATTTGCACTAGAAGATATCTCTCTTCTCTCTCTCTCTTATCTTATTATATTTAATTGTGCTATGGTTTGTCGTCGTCGTCGTTTGTCGTCGTCGTTCGTCATACCCAAAAAATCCGCCCAATTGTGCACGCTGCTGCTGGCGCGCGCGTGTGCCCGTCAAATGGCATCTGGCGGATTTGCGATTTCGATTTCTGGCGCGAGAAATCGATCTGAAATCATGGAATTACGTGTTTCAAAAATCTGTATGTACTGTACAATCGGTTATCCGGGTATCTGCACGAATAATCCCGCCTGTTCACTTTTGGCGATTTGAGCCAACAGGCAGTAGTGGCGACAGTTCTCTCGCTCATGGAGTACGGGATATGAGGTTTGAGACATGAGTCATGAGGTACGGGATACGAGGTACGGGATATGCGGTATGTTGTACACAGTGTGAGGTATGGGTGATGTGTTTGGAAATATGGATTATGCGAATGGCGGTGTCAAATGTGGTGTCAGAGTACAGTTTAGGAGGGGTAAATTTCACTCATAGAGTACGGGATATGATGTTTGAGTGTGGTACGGGATACGAGGTACGGGATATGCGGTATGTTGTACACAGTGTGAGGTATGGGTGATGTGTTTGGAAATATGGATTATGCGAATCGCGGTGTCAAATGTGGTGTCAGATTATGTGGGATTTGCCCGTTTGCCTATGGACGTTCGTTGTTCGTTGTTCGTCGTCGTCGTCGTCGTCGTTCGTCATACCCAAAAAATCCTCCCAATCGTGCACGCTGCTGCTGGCGCGCGCGCGTGCCTGTCAAATGGCATCTGGCGGATTTGCGATTTCGATTTCTGGCACGAGAAATCGATCTGAAATCATGGATTCATGTAATTTGAATGTACTGTTCAATCGATCATCCGGATATCTGCACGAATAATCCCGCCTGTTGACTTTTGGCGATTTTAGCCAACAGGCAGCAGTGGCGCTCTCGCTTATAGAGTACGGGATATGAGGTTTGAGACATGAGTCATGAGGTACGGGATACGAGGTACGGGATATGCGGTATGTTGTACACAGTGTGAGGCATGGGTGATGTGTTTGGAAATATGGAATATGCGAATCGCGGTGTCAAATGTGGTGTCAGAGTACAGCTTAGGAAGGGTATATTTCACTCATAGGGTACGGGATATGATGTTTGATAGAGTACGGGATATGAGGTTTGAGACATGAGTCATGAGGTACGGGATACGAGGTACGGGATATGCGGTATGTTGTACACAGTGTGAGGCATGGGTGATATGTTTGGAAATATGGATCATGCGAATTGCGGTGTCAAATGTGGTGTCAGAGTACAGCATAGGAGGGGTAAGTTTCACTCATAGAGTACGGGATATGATGTTTGAGACATGACTCATGTGGCACGGGATATGAGGTACGGGACATCAGGTGTGTTGTATTGCATATGCGAAATGCGGTGCGGTGTGAGATATGGTGCTATGGTGATATGGTGATATGGCCCGCGCTTCAAGCGCGGGCATTTGCACTAGTTATTATATTTAATTGTGCTATGGACGTTCGTTCGTCGTCGTCGTCGTAGTTCGTCATACCCAAAAAATCCTCCCAATTGTGCACGCTGCTGCTGGCGCGCGCGCGTGCCTGTCAAATGGCATCTGGCGGATTTGCGATTTCGATTTCTGGCACGAGAAATCGATCTGAAATCATGAAATCACGTGTTTTAAAAATCTGTGGGTACTGTACAATCGATTATCCGGGTATCCGCACGAATCATCCCGCCTGTTGACTTTTGGCGATTTTAGGCAACAGGCAGCAGTGGCGACAGTTCTGTTGCTTATATAGTACGGGATATGAGGTTTGAGACATGAGTCATGAGGTACGGGATACGAGGTACGGGATATGCGGTATGTTGTACACAGTGTGAGGTATGGGTGATGTGTTTGGAAATATGGATTATGCGAATCGCGGTGTCAAATGTGGTGTCAGAGTACAGTTTAGGAGGGGTATATTTCACTCATAGAGTACGGGATATGATGTTTGAGTGAGGTACGGGATACGAGGTACGGGATATGCGGTATGTTGTACACAGTGTGGGGTATGGGTGATGTGTTTGGAAATATGGATTATGCGAATTGCGGTGTCAAATGTGGTGTCAGAGTACAGTTTAGGAGGGGTAAGTTTAACTCATAGAGTACGGGATATGATGTTGGAGACATGAGTCATGTGGCACGGGATATGAGGTACGGGACATGAGTTGTGTTGTATTGGGTATGTGAAATGCGCTGCAGTGTGAGATATGGTGCTATAGTGATACGGTGATATGGCCCGCGCTTCAAGCGCGGGCATTCGCACTAGTATTATATTTAATTGTGCTATGGTTCGTCGTTCGTCGTCGTCGTTCGTCGTCGTTCGTCATACCCAAAATCGTCGTCGTCGTTCGTCATACCCAAAAAATCCGCCCAATTGTGCACGCTGCTGCTGGCGCGCGCGCGTGCCCGTCAAATGGTATCTGGCGGATTTGCGATTTCGATTTCTGGCACGAGAAATCGATCTGAAATCATGGAATCATGTGTTTTGTAAATCTGGATGTACTGTACAATCGATTATCCGGGTATCTGCACGAATAATCCCGCCTGTTGACTTTTGGCGATTTTAGCCAACAGGCAGCACTGGCGATAGTTCTCTCGCTTATAGAGTACGGGATATGAAGTTTGAGACATGAGTCATGAGGTACGGGATACGAGGTACCGGATATGCGGTATGTTGTACACAGTGTGAGGTATGGGTGATGTGTTTGGAAATATGGATTATGCGAATCGCGGTGTCAAATGTGGTGTCAGAGTACAGTTTAGGAGGGGTAAGCTTCACTCATAGAGTACGGGATATGATGTTTGAGACATGAGTCAGGTGGCACGGGATATGAGGTACAGGACATGAGGTGTGTTGTATTGAATATGTGAAATGCGGTGCGGTGTGAGATATGATGCTATGGTGATTTGGTGATATGGCCCGCGCTTCAAGCGCGGGTATTTAGCCAACAGGCAGCAGTGGCGACAGTTCTCTCGCTTATAGAGTACGGGATATGAGGTTTGAGACATGAGTCATGAGGTACGGGATACGAGGTACGGGATATGCGGTATGTTGTACACAGTGTGAGGTATGGGTGATGTGTTTGGAAATATAGATTATGCGAATCGCGGTGTCAAATGTGCTGTCAGAGTACAGTTTAGGAGGGGTAAGTTGCACTCATAGAGTACGGGATATGATGTTTGAGACATGAGTCAGGTGGCCCGGGATATGAGGTACGGGACATGAGGTGTGTTGTATTGGGTGTGTGAAATGCGGTGCGGTGTGAGATATGGTGCTATGGTGATATTGTGATATGGCCCGCGCTTCAAGCGCGGGCATTCGCACTAGTTATTATATTTAATTGTGCTATGGTTCGTCGTTCGTCGTCGTCGTCGTCGTCGTTCGTCATACCCAAAAAGCCCTCCCAATCGTGCACGCTGCTGCGGGCGCGCGCGCGTGCCCGTCAGATGGCATCTGGCGGATTTGCGATTTCGATTTCTGGCACGAGAAATCGATCTGAAATCATGGAATCATGTGTTTCGAAAACCTGTATGTACTGTACAATCGATTATCCGGGTATCTGCACGAATAATCCCGCCTGTTGACTTTTGGCGATTTTAGGAAACAGGCAGCAGTGGCGACAGTTCTCTCGCCTATAGAGTACGGGATATGAGGTTTGAGACATGAGTCATGAGGTACGAGATACGAGGTACGGGATATGCGGTATGTTGTACACAGTGTGAGGCATGGGTGATGTGTTTGGAAATATGGATTATGCGAATGGCGGTGTCAAATGTGGTGTCAGAGTACAGTTTAGGAGGGGTAAATTTCACTCATAGAGTACGGGATATGATGTTTGAGACATGAGTCAGATGGCACGGGATATGAGGTACGCGACATGAGGTGTGTCGTATTGGGTATGTGAAATGCGGTGCAGTGTGAGATATGGTGCTATGGTGATATGGTGATATGGCCCGCGCTTCAAGCGCGGGCATTCGCACTAGTTATTATATTTAATTGTGCTATGGTTCGTCGTCGTTCGTCGTCGTCGTCGTCGTCGTCGTTCGTCTTCCCCAAAAAATCCGCCCAATTGTGCTCGCTGCTGCTGGCGCGCGCGCGTGCCCGTCAAATGGCATCTGGCGGATTTGCGATTTCGATTTCTGGCACGAGAAATCGATCTGAAATCATGGAATCACGTGTTTGAAAAGTCTGTATGTGCTGTACAATCGATTATCCGGGTATCCGCACGAATCATCCCGCCTGTTGACTTTTGGCGATTTTAGCCAACAGGCAGCAGTGGCGACAGTTCTTTCGCTTATAGAGTACGGGATATGAGGTTTGAGACATGAGTCATGAGGTACGGGATACGAGGTACGGGATATGCGGTATGTTGTACACAGTGTGAGGTATGGGTGATGTGTTTGGAAATATGGATTATGCAAATCGCGGTGTCAAATGTGGTGTCAGAGTACGGTTTAGGAGGGGTAAATTTCACTCATAGAGTACGGGATATGATGTTTGAGTGAGGTACGGGATACGAGGTACGGGATATGTGGTATGTTGTACACAGTGTGAGGTATGGGTGATGTGTTTGGAAATATGGATTATGCGAATCGCGGTGTCAAATGTGCTGTCAGAGTACAGTTTAGGAGGGGTAAATTTCCCTCATAGAGTACGCGATATGATGTTTGAGACATGAGTCAGGTGGCACGGGATATGAGGTACGGCACATGAGGTGTGTTGTATTGGGTATGCGAAATGCGGTGCGGTGTGAGATATGGTGATATGGTGATACGGTGATATGGCCCGCGCTTCAAGCGCGGGCATTCACACTAGTTATTATATTTAATTGTGCTATGGACGTCGTTCGTCGTCGTCGTCGTCGTCGTTCGTCATACCCAAAAAATCCTCCCAATCGTGCACGCTGCTGCTGGCGCGCGCGCGTGCCCGTCAAATGGCATCTGGCGGATTTGCGATTTCGATTTCCGGCACGACAAATCGATCTGAAATCATGGAATCATGTGTTTTAAAAATATGTATGTACTGTACAACTGATTATCCGGGTATCTGCACGAATGATCCCGCCTGTTGACTTTTGGCGATTTTAGCCAACACGCAGCAGCAGTGGTGACAGTTCTCTCGCTTATAGAGTACGGGATATGAGGTTTGAGACATGAGTCATTGGCATCTGGCGGATTTGCGATTTCGATTTCCGGCACGACAAATCGATCTGAAATCATGGAATCATGTGTTTTAAAAATATGTATGTACTGTACAACTGATTATCCGGGTATCTGCACGAATGATCCCGCCTGTTGACTTTTGGCGATTTTAGCCAACACGCAGCAGCAGTGGTGACAGTTCTCTCGCTTATAGAGTACGGGATATGAGGTTTGAGACATGAGTCATGAGGTACGGGATACGAGGTACGGGATATGCGGGATGTTGTACACAGTGTGAAGCATGGGTGATGTGTTTGGAAATATGGAATATGCGAATCGCGGTGTCAAATGTGGTGTCACAGTACAGTTTAGGAGGGGTATATTTCACTCATAGAGTACGGGATATGATGTTTGATAGAGTACGGGATATGAGGTTTGAGACATGAGTCATGAGGTACGGGATACGAGGTAGGGGATATGTGGTATGTTGTACACAGTGTGAGGTATGGGTGATGTGTTTGGAAATATGGATTATGCGAATTGCGGTGTCAAATGTGGTGTCAGAGTACAGTTTAGGAGGGGTAAATATCAGTCATAGAGTACGGGATATGATGTTTGAGACATGAGTCAGGTGGCACGGGATATGAGGTACGGAACATGAGGTGTGTTGTATTGGGTATGTGAAATGCGGTGCAGTCTGAGATATGGTGCTATGGTGATATGGTGATATGGCCCGCGCTTCAAGCGCGGGCATATGATGTTTGATAGAGTACGGGATATGAGGTTTGAGACATGAGTCATGAGGTACGGGATACGAGGTACGGGATATGCGGTATGTTGTACACAGTGTGAGGCATGGGTGATGTGTTTGGAAATATGGATTATGCGAATCGCCGTGTCAAATGTGGTGTCAGAGTACAGCTTAGGAGGGGTATATTTCACTCATAGAGTACGGGATATGATGTTTGATAGAGTCCGGGATATGAGGTTTGAGACATGAGTCATGAGGTACGGGATACGAGGTACGGGATCTGCGGTATGTTGTACACAGTGTGAGGTATGGGTGATGTGTTTGGAAATATGGATTATGCGAATTGCGGTGTCAAATGTGGTGTCAGAGTACAGTTTAGGAGGGGTAAATTTCACTCATAGAGTACGGGATATGATGTTTGAGACATGAGTCATGTGGCACGGGATATGAGGTACGGGACATGAGGTGTGTTGTATTGGGTATGTGAAATGCGGTGCAGTGTGAGATATGGTGCTATGGTGATACGGTGATATGGCCCGCGCTTCAAGCGCGGGCATCCGCACCAGTTAATATATTTAATTGTGCTATGGTCGTCGTTCGTCGTCGTCGTCGTCGTCGTTCGTCTTCCCCAAAAAATCCGCCCAACTGTGCACGCTGCTGCTGGCGCGCGCGCGTGCCTGTCAAATGGCATCTGGCTGATTTGCGATTTCGATTTCTGGCACGAGAAATCGATCTGAAATCATGGAATCACGTGTTTCAAAAATCTGTATGTACTGTTCAATCGATTATCCGGGTATCTGCACGAATAATCCCGCCTGTTGACTTTTGGCGATTTTAGCCAACAGGCAGCAGTGGCGACAGTTCTCTCGCTCATAGAGTACGGGATATGAGGTTTGAGACATGAGTCATGAGGTACGGGATACGAGGTACGGGATATGCGGTATGTTGTACACAGTGTGAGGCATGGGTGATGTGTTTGGAAATATGGAATATGCGAATCGCGGTGTCAAATGTGGTGTCAGAGTACAGTTTAGGAGGGGTATATTTCACTCATAGAGTACGGGATATGATGTTTGATAGAGTACGGGATATGAGGCTTGAGACATGAGTCATGAGGTACGGGATACGAGGTACCCGGATATGCGGTATGTTGTACACAGCGTGAGGTATGGGTGATGTGTTTGGAAATATGGATTATGCGAATTGCGGTGTCAAATGTGGTGTCAGAGTACAATTTAGGAGGGGTAAATTTCACTCATAGAGTACGGGATATGATGTTTGAGACATGAGTCATGTGGCACGGGATATGAGGTACGGGTCATGAGGTGTGTTGTATTGGGTTTGCGAAATGCGGTGCGGTGTGAGATATGGTGCTATGGTGATATGGTGATATGGCCCGCGCTGCAAGCGCGGGCATTTGCACTAGTTAATATATTTAATTTTGCTATGGTCGTCGTTCGTCGTCGTCGTCGTCGTCGTTCGTCTTCCCCAAAAAATCCGCCCAATTGTGCACGCTGCTGCTGGCGCGCGCGCGTGACCGTCAAATGGCATCTGGCGGATTTGCGATTTCGATTTCTTATTATCCGGGTATCTGCACGGATAATCCCGCCTGTTCACTTTTGGCGACTTTAGCCAACAGGCAGCAGTGGCGACGGTTCTCTCGCTTATAGAGTACGGGATATGAGGTTTGAGACATGACTCATGAGGTACGGGATACGGGGTACGGGATATGCGGTTTGTTGTACACAGTGTGAGGTATGGGTGATGTGTTTGGAAATATGGATTATGCGAATCGCGGTGTCAAATGTGGTGTCAGAGTACAGTTTAGGAGGGGTAAATTTCACTCATAGAGTACGGGATATGATGTTTGAGTGAGGTACGGGATACGAGGTACGGGATATGCGGTATGTTGTACACAGTGTGAGGTATGGGTGATGTGTTTGGAAATATGGATTATACGAATTGCGGTGTCAAATGTGTTGTCAGAGTACAGTTTAGGAGGGGTAAGTTTCACTCATAGAGTACGGGATATGATGTTTGAGACACGAGTCGGGTGGCACGGGATATGAGGTACGGAACATGAAGTGTGTTGTATTGGGCATGTGAAATGCGGTGCGGTGTGAGATATGGTGCTATGGTGATATGGTGATATGGCCCGCGCTTCAAGCGCGGGCATTCGCACTAGTTATTATATTTAATTGTGCTATGGACGTTCGTTCGTCGTCGTCGTCGTCGTTCGTCATACCCAAAAAATCCTCCCAATTGTGCACGCTGCTACTGGCGCGCGCGCGTGCCCGTCAAATGGCATCTGGCGGATTTGCGATTTCGATTTCTGGCACGAGAAATCGATCTGAAATCATGGAATCACGTGGTTGGAAAATCTGTATGTACTGTACAATCGATTATCCGGGTATCCGCACGAATCATCCCTGCTGTTGACTTTTGGCGATTTTAGCCAACAGGCAGCGGTGGTGACAGTTCTCTCGCTTATAGAGTACGGGATATGAGGTTTGAGACATGAGTCATGAGGTACGGGATACGGGGTACGGGATATGCGGTTTGTTGTACACAGTGTGAGGTATGGGTGATGTGTTTGGAAATATGGATTATGCGAATCGCGGTGTCAAATGTGGTGTCAGAGTACAGTTTAGGAGGGGTAAATTTCACTCATAGAGTACGGGATATGATGTTTGAGTGAGGTACGGGATACGAGGTACGGGATATGCGGTATGTTGTACACAGTGTGAGGTATGGGTGATGTGTTTGGAAATATGGATTATGCGAATCGCGGTGTCAAATGTGGTGTCAAAGTACAGTTTAGGAGCGGTAAGTTTCACTCATAGAGTACGGGATATGATGTTTGAGACATGAGTCAGGTGGCACGGGATATGAGGTACGGGACATGAGGTGTGTTGTATTGGGTATGTGAAATGCGGTGCGGTGTGAGATATGGTGCTATGGTGATATGGTGATATGGCCCGCGCTTCAAGCGCGGGCATTCGCACTAGTTAATATATTTAATTGTGCTATGGACGTTCGTTCGTCGTCGTCGTCGTCGTTCGTCATACCCAAAAAATCCGCCCAATTGTGCACGCTGCTGCTGGCGCGCGCGCGTGCCTGTCAAATGGCATCTGGCGGATTTGCGATTTCGATTTCTGGCACGAGAAATCGATCTGAAATCATGGAATCATGTGTTTTGTAAATCTGGATGTACTGTACCATCGATTATCCGAGTATCTGCACGAATCATCCCGCCTGTTGACTTTTGGCGATTTTAGCCAACAGGCAGCACTGGCGACAGTTCTCTCGCTTATAGAGTACGGGATATGAAGTTTGAGACATGAGTCATGAGGTACGGGATACGAGGTACCGGATATGCGGTATGTTGTACACAGTGTGAGGTATGGGTGATGTGTTTGGAAATATGGATTATGCGAATCGCGGTGTCAAATGTGGTGTCAGAGTACAGTTTAGGAGGGGTAAGCTTCACTCATAGAGTACGGGATATGATGTTTGAGACATGAGTCAGGTGGCACGGGATATGAGGTACGGGACATGAGGTGTGTTGTATTGAATATGTGAAATGCGGTGCGGTGTGAGATATGATGCTATGGTGATTTGGTGATATGGCCCGCGCTTCAAGCGCGGGTATTTAGCCAACAGGCAGCAGTGGCGACAGTTCTCTCGCTTATAGAGTACGGGATATGAGGTTTGAGACATGAGTCATGAGGTACGGGATACGAGGTACGGGATATGCGGTATGTTGTACACAGTGTGAGGTATGGGTGATGTGTTTGGAAATATGGATTATGCGAGTCGCGGTGTCAAATGTGCTGTCAGAGTACAGTTTAGGAGGGGTAAGCTTCACTCATAGAGTACGGGATATGATGTTTGAGACATGAGTCAGGTGGCACGGGATATGAGGTACGGGACATGAGGTGTGTTGTATTGGGTATGTGAAATGCGGTGCGGTGTGAGATATGGTGCTATGGTGATATTGTGATATGGCCCGCGCTTCAAGCGCGGGCATTCGCACTAGTTATATTTAATTGTGCTATGGTTCGTTCGTTCGTCGTCGTCGTCGTCGTCGTCGTCGTTCGTCATACCCAAAAAATTCCTCCCAATCGTGCACGCTGCTGCTGGCGCGCGCGCGTGCCCGTCAAATGGCATCTGGCGGATTTGCGATTTCGATTTCTGGCACGAGAAATCGATCTGAAATCATGGAATCAGGTGTTTTAAAAATCTGTATGTACTGTACAATCGATTATCCGGGTATCCGCACGAATCATCCCGCCTGTTCACTTTTGGCGATTTTAGGCAACAGGCAGCAGTGGCGACAGTTCTGTTGCTTATATAGTACGGGATATGAGGTTTGAGACATGAGTCATGAGGTACGGGATACGAGGTACGGGATATGCGGTATGTTGTACACAGTGTGAGGTATGGGTGATGTGTTTGGAAATATGGATTATGCGAATCGCGGTGTCAAATGTGGTGTCAGAGTACAATTTAGGAGGGGTATATTTCACTCCTAGAGTACGGGATATGATGTTTGAGTGTTGTACGGGATACGATGTACGGGATATGCGGTATGTTGTACACAGTGTGAGGTATGGGTGATGTGTTTGGAAATATGGATTATGCGAATTGCGGTGCCAAATGTGCTGTCAGAGTACAGTTTAGGAGGGGTAAGTTTAACTCATAGAGTACGGGATATGATGTTGGAGACATGAGTCATGTGGCACGGGATATGAGGTACGGGACATGAGGTGTGTTGTATTGGGTATGTGAAATGCGCTGCAGTGTGAGATATGGTGCTATAGTGATACGGTGATATGGCCCGCGCTTCAAGCGCGGGCATTCGCACTAGTCTTATTATATTTAATTGTGCTATGGACGTCGTTCGTCGTCGTCGTCGTCGTCGTTCGTCATACCCAAAAAATCCTCCCAATCGTGCACGCTGCTGCTGGCGCGCGCGCGTGCCCGTCAAATGGCATCTGGCGGATTTGCGAGTTCGATTTCTGGCACGACAAATCGATCTGAAATCATGGAATCACGTGTTTTAAAAATCTGTATGTACTGTACAATCGATTATCCGGGTATCTGCACGAATAATCCCGCCTGTTCACTTTTGGGGATTTTAGCCAACAGGCAGCAGTGGCGACAGTTCTCTCGCTTATAGAGTACGGGATATGAGGTTTGAGACATGAGTCATGTGGCACGGGATACGCGGTACGGGATATGCGGTATGTTGTACACAGTGTGAGGTATGGGCGATGTGTTTGGAAATATGGATTATGCGAATCGCGGTGTCAAATGTGCTATCAAAGTACAGTTCAGGAGGGGTAAGTTTCACTCATAGAGTACGGGATATGATGTTTGAGACATGAGTCAGGTGGCACGGGATATGAGATACGGGACATGAGGTGTGTTGTATTGGGTATGCGAAATGCGGTGCGGTGTGAGATATGGTGCTATGGTGATATGGTGATATGGCCCGCGCTTCAAGCGCGGGCATTTGCACGGTAAATACAGTTTAGGAGGGGTAAATTTCACTCATAGAGTACGGGATATGATGTTTGAGACATGAGTCAGGTGGCACGGGATATATGAGGTACGGGACATGAGGTGTGTTGTATTGGGTATGCGAAATGCGGTGCGGTGTGAGATATGGTGCTATGGTGATATGGTGATATGGCCCGCGCTTCAAGCGCGGGCATTCGCACTAGTTATATTTAATTGTGCTATGGACGTTCGTTCGTTCGTTCGTTCGTTCGTTCGTTCGTTCGTTCGTCGTCGCTCGTCATACCCCAAAAAAATTCTCCCAATCGTGCACGCTGCTGCTGGCGCGCGCGCGTGCCCGTCAAATGGCATCAGGCGGATTTGCGATTTCGATTTCTGGCACGAGAAATCGATCTGAAATCATGGAATCACGTGTTTTAAAAAGCTGTATGTACTGTACAATCGATTATCCGGGTATCCGCACGAATCATCCCACCTGTTGACTTTTGGCGATTTTAGCCAACAGGCAGCAGTGGTGACAGTTCTCTCACTTATAGAGTACGGGATATGAGGTTTGAGACATGAGTCATGAGGTACGGGATACGAGGTACGGGATATGCGGTATGTTGTACACAGTGTGAGGTATGGGTGATGTGTTTGGAAATATGGATTATGCGAATCGCGGTGTGAAATGTGGTGTCAGAGTACAGTTTAGGAGGGGTAAATTTCACTCATAGAGTACGGGATATGATGTTTGAGTGAGGTACGGGATACGAGGTACGGGATATGCGGTATGTTGTACACAGTGTGAGGCATGGGTGTTGTGTTTGGAAATATGGAATATGCGAATCGCTGTGTGAAATGTGGTGTCAAAGTACAGTTCAAGAGGGGGATATTTCACTCATAGAGTACGGGATATGATGTTTGATAGAGTACGGGATATGAGGTTTGAGACATGAGTCATGAGGTACGGGATACGAGGTACGGGATATGCGGTATGTTGTACACAATGTGAGGTATGGGCGATGTGTTTGGAAATATGGATTATGCGAATTGCGGTGTCAAATGTGGTGTCAGAGTACAGTTTAGGAGGGGTAAATTCACTCATAGAGTACGGGATATGATGTTTGAGACATGAGTCATGTGGCACGGGATGTGAGGTACGGGACATGAGGTGTGTTGTATTGGGTTTGCGAAATGCGGTGCGTTGTGAGATATGGCGCTATGGTGATATGGTGATATGGCCCGCGCTTCAAGCGCGGGCATTCGCACTAGTTATTATATTTAATTGTGCTATGGTTCGTCGTCGTCGTCGTCGTCGTTCGTCATACCCAAAAAATCCTCCCAATTGTGCACGCTGCTGCTGGCGCGCGCGCGTGCCCGTCAAATGGCATCTGGCGGATTTGCGATTTCGATTTCTGGCACGACAAATCGATCTGAAATCATGGAATCATGTGTTTTGGAAATCTGTATGTACTGTACAATCGATTATCCGGGTATCTGCACGAAGAATCCCGCCTGTTGACTTTTGGCAATTTTAGCCAACAGGCAGCCGTGGCCCTCTCGCTTATAGAGTACGGGATATGAGGTTTGAGACATGAGTCATGAGGTACGGGATACGAGGTACGGGATATGCGGTATGTTGTACACAGTGTGAGGCATGGGTGATGTGTTTGGAAATATGGATTATGCGAATCGCGGTGTCAAATGTGGTGTCAGAGTACAGCTTAGGAGGGGTATATTTCACTCATAGAGTACGGGATATGATGTTTGATAGAGTCCGGGATATGAGGTTTGAGACATGAGTCATGACGTACGGGATACGAGGTACGGGATATGCTGTATGTTGTACACAGTGTGAGGTATGGGTGATGTGTTCGGAAATATGGATTATGCGAATTGCGGTGTCAAATGTGGTGTCAGAGTACAGTTTAGGAGGGGTAAATTTCACTCATAGAGTACGGGATATGATGCTTGAGACATGAGTCATGTGGCACGGGATATGAGGTACGGGACATGAGGTGTGTTGTATTGGGTATGTAAAATGCGGTGCAGTGTGAGATATGGTGCTATGGTGATACGGTGATATGGCCCGCGCTTCAAGCGCGGGCATTCGCACTAGTTAATATATTTAATTGTGCCATGGTTCGTTCGTCGTCGTCGTCGTCGTTCGTCATACCCAAAAACTCCTCCCAATTGTGCTATGGTTCGTTCGTCGTCGTCGTCGTCGTTCGTCATACCCAAAAATTCCTCCCAATTGTGCACGCTGCTGCTGGCGCGCGCGCGTGCCCGTCAAATGGCATCTGGCGGATTTGCGATTTCGATTTCTGGCACGACAAATCGATCTGAAATCATGGAATCACGTATTTTGAAAATCTGTATGTACTGTACAATCGATTATCCGGGTATCTGAACGAATAAGCCCGCCTGTTGACTTTTGGCGATTTTAGCCAACCGGCAGCAGTGGCGACAGTTCTCTCGCTTATAGAGTACGGGATATGAGGTTTCAGACATGAGTCATGAGGTACGGGATACGAGGTACGGGATATGCGGTATGTTGTACACAGTGTGACGTATGGGTGATGTGTTTGGAAATATGGATTATGCGAATCGCGGTGTCAAATGTGGTGTCAGAGTACAGTTTAGGAGGGGTAAGTTTCACTCATAGAGTACGGGATATGATGTTTGAGACATGAGTCAGGTGGCACGGGATATATGAGGTGCGGGACATGAGGTGTGTTGTATTGGGTATGCGAAATGCGGTGCGGTGTGAGATATGGTGCTATGGTGATATGGTGATATGGCCCGCGCTTCAAGCGCGGGCATTCGCACGGTAAATACAGTTTGGGAGGGGTAAATTTCACTCATAGAGTACGGGATATGATGTTTGAGACATGAGTCAGGTGGCACGGGATATATGAGGTACGGGACATGAGGTGTGTTGTATTGGGTATGCGAAATGCGGTGCGGTGTGAGATATGGTGCTATGGTGATATGGTGATATGGCCCGCGCTTCAAGCGCGGGCATTCGCACTAGTTATTATATTTAATTGTGCTATGGTTCGTTCGTTCGTTCGTTCGTTCGTTCGTTCGTTCGTTCGTTCGTTCGTTCGTCGTCGTTCGTCATACCCAAAAAATCCTCCCAATTGTGCACGCTGCTGCTGGGGCGCGCGCGTGCCCGTCGAATGGCATCTGGCGGATTTGCGATTTCGATTTCTGGCACGAGAAATCGATCTGAAATCATGGAATCACGTGTTTTGGAAATCTGTATGTACTGTACAATCGATTATCCGGATATCTGCACGAATAATCCCGCGCGTTCATTTTTGGCGATTTTAGCCAACAGGCAGCAGTGGTGACAGTTCTCTCGCTTATAGAGTACGGGATATGAGGTTTGAGACATGAGTCATGAGGTACGGGATACGAGGTACGGGATATGCGGTATATTGTACACAGTGTGAGGTATGGGTGATGTGTTTGGAAATATGGATTATGCGAATCGCGGTGTCAAATGTGGTGTCAGAGTACAGTTTAGGAGGGGTAAGCTTCACTCATAGAGTACGGGATATGATGTTTGAGTGAGGTACGGGATACGAGGTACGGGATATGCGGTATGCTGTGAACAGTGTGAGGTATGGGTGATGTGTTTGTAAATATGGATTATGCGAATCGCGGTGTCAAATGTGCTGTCGGAGTACAGTTTAGGAGGGGTAAGTTTCACTCATAGAGTACGGGATATGATGTTTGAGACATGAGTCATGTGGCACGGGATATGAGGTACGGGACATGAGGTGTGTTGTATTGGGTACGTGAAATGCGGTGCGTTGTGAGATATGGTGCTATGGTGATATGGTGATATGGCCCGCGCTTCAAGCGCGGGCATTCGCACTAGTTATTATATTTAATTGTGCTATGGTTTGTTCGTTCGTTCGTTCGTTCGTTCGTTCGTTCGTTCGTTCGTTCGTTCGTCGTCGTTCGTCATACCCAAAAAATCCTCCCAATTGTGCACGCTGCTGCTGGGGCGCGCGCGTGCCCGTCGAATGGCATCTGGCGGATTTGCGATTTCGATTTCTGGCACGAGAAATCGATCTGAAATCATGGAATCACGTGTTTTGGAAATCTGTATGTACTGTACAATCGATTATCCGGATATCTGCACGAATAATCCCGCGCGTTCATTTTTGGCGATTTTAGCCAACAGGCAGCAGTGGTGACAGTTCTCTCGCTTATAGAGTACGGGATATGAGGTTTGAGACATGAGTCATGAGGTACGGGATACGAGGTACGGGATATGCGGTATATTGTACACAGTGTGAGGTATGGGTGATGTGTTTGGAAATATGGATTATGCGAATCGCGGTGTCAAATGTGGTGTCAGAGTACAGTTTAGGAGGGGTAAATTTCACTCATAGAGTACGGGATATGATGTTTGAGTGAGGTACGGGATACGAGGTACGGGATATGCGGTATGCTGTACACAGTGTGAGGTATGGGTGATGTGTTTGTAAATATGGATTATGCGAATCGCGGTGTCAAATGTGCTGTCGGAGTACAGTTTAGGAGGGGTAAGTTTCACTCATAGAGTACGGGATATGATGTTTGAGACATGAGTCATGTGGCACGGGATATGAGGTACGGGACATGAGGTGTGTTGTATTGGGTATGTGAAATGCGGTGCGGTGTGAGATATGGTGCTATGGTGATATGGTGATATGGCCCGCGCTTCAAGCGCGGGCATTCGCACTAGTTATTATATTTAATTGTGCTATGGTTCGTCGTTTGTCGTCGTTCGTCGTCGTTCGTCATACCAAAAAATCCGCCCAATTGTGCACGCTCCTGCTGGCGCGCGCGCGTGCTGCCTGTCGAAATTTTGGGTTTGCAAATGCAATTTGGATTTGCGTTTTGGATTTGCAAATGCGATGTCTGGGAATTTTAGAATTGCAAATGTACTTTTGTTTTTTGAATACTGATACTGTGCGCAGCATTTAGGGTTTTGCTGCAGGCGGTAACGGATCCGGCCGGTCCGCAAACCGCCTGGTCAAGCGTTCTGATGCACTTGATGGGTAGTGATGCAGTCCAATGATGACAATGACTGATGATGCATGCTATGGCGGGCAACACGTCACTCAGTGAAGATTTTTAGATTTAGATTTTGATTTGGACCTTTTGATTTTAGATTTAGATTTAGATTTAGATTTTGATTTGGAATTTGATTGAACCTGCTCCCTGTCGTCGTCGTTTTGACCTCGAAAGCGATCGTCGTGATTTGATACTGCCTCTGTGATGCGCGGCCGCAGGTATCGAACAAGCAGTGTGTTCTGAAAACTGTGCGTACTGGTTTCACGATCTGGGAAGATCTGGGAAGATCCGCCTGTTCAACGCGAGTGGTAAGAAGGTCGTGGAAATTTTTGCGCACTGCCGCTGGATCAACGCAATTGACTATTGCGCAAAGACTAATATGGTATGTGACTGCCCGTCGTCTTGTTTAGGTGAAAATTCGACGTCTAGGTTTTGTTCGTGGTTTGATACTGCCTTTGTGATGCGCGGCCGCAGGTATCGAACAAGCAGTGTGTTCTGAAAACTGTGCGTACTGGTTTCACGATCTGGGAAGATCTGGGAAGATCCGCCTGTTCAACGCGAGTGGTAAGAAGGTCGTGGAAATTTTTGCGCACTGCCGCTGGATCAACGCAATTGACTATTGCGCAAAGACTAATATGGTATGTGACTGCCCGTCGTCTTGTTTAGGTGAAAATTCGACGTCTAGGTTTTGTTGGACCATCCTGTGTGTGTCCCTGGGTGTATTGCCCTACTGAAGCGCCTGCCTGTGAAAGCAGGTATGACAGCCGTCAGCAGCAACGTTCGCAACGACGTCGTGGTTTGATACTGCCTTTGTGATGCGCGGCCGCAGGTATCGAACAAACAGTGTGTTCTGAAAACTGTGCGTGCTGGTTTCACCGCACTTTCTTTCGCCGTTTGCTCAGCTTGGTTCACGCATCATCCAGCCTCCAGGATTCGACGGTGCATCCACGCACAGTGTTTGTGAAGGGCTGTCACTTCCCTGCTTTTCATAGGAGCGTGCGAAGGCCGAAGCTGAAGCGAAAGCCAAAGAAATGGGGGAAATGAAAGCGAAGCAGGAGGAGGACCGCAAGAAACGGGAAGAGGATTTGAAGGCTAAGCGAGAGGAGGAAGAGGCAGAGCGAAAGGTTCAGGATGAGGAGGACCGGGCACGCGGATATCGTATTGTGAAGCAAACTATGACGCACGTGAACGAGGAGCTGGCAGCGCCATTCCAATATTTTGACAAACCCATGGGGGCCTCTGCGCAGATTCGACGTGATATTTTTGAGGGTGTTCTGCATGCTCTTGGGGAGTTGACGTAACGTGAGGTGGACAGTTTGCTGCGCAGTGCAGGTGTTCCTCTACACCCTTTTTGTGTCGCCGCTGGTTGAAACCGGTCGGTTGCCAATGCGTTTGTGTGTTGTCGTCCGAGGATTTCCTGGACCTGAGGTGGTCTTGCCAAAGGCAATAGAATGTTTTTAAAATTCAGCCTTTTCCGAACCTCTGCACAACATTGTTTGGTACCCTGAACCTCTCTGCACAGCATGCCCTCTTTACCTTTATCTTTTAATTTACCGCAAAAGAGATAATGCCCATTAGAAGTGTTTTGCGTCCACCTAAAAGATGTTACACTTTGCAACGTGGTAAAAATCCATTTGCAACACTCCATTCAAAGAAAATTACGGATTCCTCCAAGGGGCCAACTTCACGAGTATAGCTGCCCTGTTGTCGGTACGGCCCGCGCTTCAAGCGCGGGCATTTACAGTAGTTAATATATTTAATTGTGGTATGGACATTCGTTCGTCGTCGTCGTCGTCGTTCGTCATACCCAAAAAATCCGCCCAATTGTGCACTCTGCTGCTGGCGTGCGCGCGTGCCCGTCAAATGGCATCTGGCGGATTTGCGATTTCGATTTCTGGCACGAGAAGTCGATCTGAAATCATGGAATCATGTGTTATCTAAATCTGGATGTACTGTACAATCGATTATCCGGGTATCTGCACGAATCATCCCGCCTGTTCACTTTTGGCGATTTTAGCCAACAGGCAGCACTGGCGACAGTTCTCTCGCTTATAGAGTACGGGATATGAAGTTTGAGACATGAGTCATGAGGTACGGGATACGAGGTACCGGATATGCGGTATGTTGTACACAGTGTGAGGTATGGGTGATGTGTTTGGAAATATGGATTATGCGAATCGCGGTGTCAAATGTGCTGTCAGAGTACAGTTTAGGAGGGGTACGCTTCACTCATAGAGTACGGGATATGATGTTTGAGACATGAGTCAGGTGGCACGGGATATGAGGTACGGGACATGAGGTGTGTTGTATTGAATATGTGAAATGCGGTGCTGTGTGAGATATGATGCTATGGTGATTTGGTGATATGGCCCGCGCTTCAAGCGCGGGTATTTAGCCAACAGGCAGCAGTGGCGACAGTTCTCTCGCTTATAGAGTACGGGATATGAGGTTTGAGACATGAGTCATGAGGTACGGGATACGAGGTACGGGATATGCGGTATGTTGTACACAGTGTGAGGTATGGGTGATGTGTTTGGAAATATGGATTATGCGAGTCGCGGTGTCAAATGTGCTGTCAGAGTACAGTTTAGGAGGGGTAAGCTTCACTCATAGAGTACGGGATATGATGTTTGAGACATGAGTCAGGTGGCACGGGATATGAGGTACGGGACATGAGGTGTGTTGTATTGGGTATGTGAAATGCGGTGCGGTGTGAGATATGGTGCTATGGTGATATTGTGATATGGCCCGCGCTTCAAGCGCGGGCATTCGCACTAGTTATTATATTTAATTGTGCTATGGTTCGTCGTTCGTCGTCGGTCGTCGTCGTCGGTAGTCGTCGTTCGTCATACCCAAAAAATCCTCCCAATTGTGCACGCGGCTGCTGGCACGCGCGCGTGCCCGTCAAATGGCATCTGGCGGATTTGCGATTTCGATTTCTGGCACGACAATTCGATCTGAAATCATGGAGTCATGTAATCTGAATGTACTGCGCGCTATGGTTCGTCGTTTGTTGTCGTCGTCGTCGTCGTTCGTCATACCCAAAAAATCCGCCCAATTGTGCACTTTGCTGCTGGCGCGCGCGCGTGCCCGTCAAATGGCATCTGGCGGATTTGCGATTTCGATTTCTGGCACGACAAATCAATCTGAAATCATGGAATCACGTGTTTAAAAAATCTGTATGTACTGTACAATCGATTATCTGGGTATCTGCAGGAATAATCCCGCCTGTTGACTTTTGGCGATTTTAGCCAACAGGCAGCAGTGGCGCTCTCGCTTATGGAGTACGGGATATGAGGTTTGAGACATGAGTCATGAGGTACGGGATACGAGGTACGGGATATGCGGTATGTGGTACACAGTGTGAGGCATGGGTGATGTGTTTGGAAATATGGAATATGCGAATCGCGGTGTCAAATGTGGTGCTACAGTACAGTTTGGGAGGGGTATATTTCACTCATAGAGTACGGGATATGATGTTTGATAGAGTACGGGATATGAGGTTTGAGACATGAGTCATGAGGTACGGGATACGAGGTACGGGATATGCGGTATGTGGTACACAGTGTGAGGTATGGGTGATGTGTTTGGAAATGTGGATTATGCGAATTGCGGTGTCAAATGTGGTGTCAGAGTACAGTTTAGGAGGGGTAAATTTCACTCATAGAGTACGGGATATGATGTTTGAGACATGAGTCATGTGGCACGGGATATGAGGTACGGGACATGAGGTGTGTTGTATTGGGTTTGCGAAATGCGGTGCGGTGTGAGATATGGTGCTATGGTGAGATGGTGATATGGCCCGCGCTTCAAGCGCGGGCATTCGCACTAGTTATTATATTTAATTGTGCTATGGTTCGTCGTCGTCGTCGTCGTCGTCGTTCGTCTTCCCCAAAAAATCCGCCCAATTGTGCACGCTCCTGCTGGCGCGCGCCCGTGCCCGTCAAATGGCATCTGGCGGATTTGCGATTTCGATTTCTGGCACGAGAAATCGATCTGAAATCATGGAATCACGTGTTTTAAAAATCTGTATGTACTGTACAATCGATTATCCGGGTATCCGCACGAATCATCCCGCCTGTTGACTTTTGGCGATTTTAGACAACAGGCAGCAGTGGCGACAGTTCTCTCGCTTATACAGTACGGGATATGAGGTTTGAGACATGAGTCATGAGGTACGGGCTACGAGGTACGGGATATGCGGTATGTTGTACACAGTGTGAGGTATGGGAGATGTGTTTGGAAATATGGAATATGCGAATCGCGGTGTCAAATGTGGTGTCAGAGTACAATTTAGGAGGGGTAGGGTCCACTCATAGAGTACGGGATATGATGTTTGAGACATGAGTCAGGTGGCACGGGATATGAGGTACAGGACATGAGGTGTGTTGTATCGGGTATGCGAAATGCGGTGCGGTGTGAGATATGGTGCTATGGTGATATGGTGATATGGCCCGCGCTTCAAGCGCGGGCATTCACACTAGTTATTATATTTAATTGTGCTATGGTTCGTTCGTTGTTCGTCGTCGTCGTCGTCGTCGTTCGTCATACCCAAAAAATCCTCCCAATCGTGCACGCTGCTGCTGGCGCGCGCGCGTGTCGTCGTCGTCGTTCGTCATACCCAAAAAATCCACCCAATTGTGCACGCTGCTACTGGCGCGCGCGCGTGCCCGTCAAATGGCATCTGCCGGATTTGCGATTTCGTTTTCTGGCACGAGAAATCGATCTGAAATCATGGAATCACGTGTTTTAAAATTCCGTATGTACTGCACAATCGATTATCCGGGTATCCGCACGAATCATCCCACCCGTTGACTTTTGGCGATTTTAGCCAACAGGCAGCAGTGGTGACAGTTCTCTCGCTTATAGAGTACGGGATATGAGGTTTGAGACATGAGTCATGAGGTACGGGATACGAGGTACGGGATATGCGGTATGTTGTACACAGTGTGAGGTATAGGTGATGTGTTTGGAAATATGGATTATGCGAATCGGGGTGTCAAATGTGGTGTCAGAGTACAGTTTAGGAGGGGTAAATTTCACTCATAGAGTACGGGATATGATGTTTGAGTGAGGTACGGGATACGAGGTACGGGATATGCGGTATGTTGTACACAGTGTGAGGTATGGGTGATGTGTTTGGAAATATGGATTATGCGAATCGCGGTGTCAAATGTGCTGTCAGAGTACAGTTTAGGAGCGGTAAGTTTCACTCATAGAGTACGGGATATGATGTTTGAGACATGAGTCAGGTGGCACGGGATATGAGGTACGGGACATGAGGTGTGTTGTATTGACTATGTGAAATGCGGTGCGGTGTGAGATATGGTGCTATGGTGATATGGTGATATGGCCCGCACTTCAAGCGCGGGCATTCGCACTAGTTATATTTAATTGTGCTATGGTTCGTTCGTTATTCGTCGTCGTCGTCGTCGTCGTTCGTCATACCCAAAAAATCCTCCCAATCGTGCACGCTGCTGCTGGCGCGCGCGCGTGTCGTCGTCGTCGTTCGTCATACCCAAAAAATCCACCCAATTGTGCACGCTGCTACTGGCGCGCGCGCGTGCCCGTCAAATGGCATCTGCCGGATTTGCGATTTTGTTTTCTGGCACGATAAATCGATCTGAAATCATGGAATCACGTGTTTTAAAAATCTGTATGTACTGCACAATCGATTATCCGGGTATCCGCACGAATCATCCCACCCGTTGACTTTTGGCGATTTTAGCCAACAGGCAGCAGTGGTGACAGTTCTCTCGCTTATAGAGTACGGGATATGAGGTTTGAGACATGAGTCATGAGGTACGGGATACGAGGTACGGGATATGCGGTATGTTGTACACAGTGTGAGGTATAGGTGATGTGTTTGGAAATATGGATTATGCGAATCGGGGTGTCAAATGTGGTGTCAGAGTACAGTTTAGGAGGGGTAAATTTCACTCATAGAGTACGGGATATGATGTTTGAGTGAGGTACGGGATACGAGGTACGGGATATGCGGTATGTTGTACACAGTGTGAGGTATGGGTGATGTGTTTGGAAATATGGATTATGCGAATCGCGGTGTCAAATGTGGTGTCAGAGTACAGTTTAGGAGCGGTAAGTTTCACTCATAGAGTACGGGATATGATGTTTGAGACATGAGTCAGGTGGCACGGGATATGAGGTACGGGACATGAGGTGTGTTGTATTGACTATGTGAAATGCGGTGCGGTGTGAGATATGGTGCTATGGTGATATGGTGATATGGCCCGCGCTTCAAGCGCGGGCATTCGCACTAGTTATATTTAATTGTGCTATGTTTCGTTCGTTATTCGTCGTCGTCGTCGTCGTCGTTCGTCATACCCAAAAAATCCTCCCAATCGTGCACGCTGCTGCTGGCGCGCGCGCGTGTCGTCGTCGTCGTTCGTCATACCCAAGAAATCCACCCAATTGTGCACGCTGCTACTGGCGCGCGCGCGTGCCCGTCAAATGGCATCTGCCGGATTTGCGATTTCGTTTTCTGGCACGATAAATCGATCTGAAATCATGGAATCACGTGTTTTAAAAATCTGTATGTACTGCACAATCGATTATCCGGGTATCCGCACGAATCATCCCACCCGTTGACGTTTGGCGATTTTAGCCAACAGGCAGCAGTGGTGACAGTTCTCTCGCTTATAGAGTACGGGATATGAGGTTTGAGACATGAGTCATGAGGTACGGGATACGAGGTACGGGATATGCGGTATGTTGTACACAGTGTGAGGTATAGGTGATGTGTTTGGAAATATGGATTATGCGAATCGGGGTGTCAAATGTGGTGTCAGAGTACAGTTTAGGAGGGGTAAATTTCACTCATAGAGTACGGGATATGATGTTTGAGTGAGGTACGGGATACGAGGTACGGGATATGCGGTATGTTGTACACAGTGTGAGGTATGGGTGATGTGTTTGGAAATATGGATTATGCGAATCGCGGTGTCAAATGTGCTGTCAGAGTACAGTTTAGGAGCGGTAAGTTTCACTCATAGAGTACGGGATATGATGTTTGAGACATGAGTCAGGTGGCACGGGATATGAGGTACGGGACATGAGGTGTGTTGTATTGACTATGTGAAATGCGGTGCGGTGTGAGATATGGTGCTATGGTGATATGGTGATATGGCCCGCGCTTCAAGCGCGGGCATTCGCACTAGTTATATTTAATTGTGCTATGGTTCGTTCGTTATTCGTCGTCGTCGTCGTCGTCGTTCGTCATACCCAAAAAATCCTCCCAATCGTGCACGCTGCTGCTGGCGCGCGCGCGTGTCGTCGTCGTCGTTTGTCATACCCAAGAAATCCACCCAATTGTGCACGCTGCTACTGGCGCGCGCGCGTGCCCGTCAAATGGCATCTGCCGGATTTGCGATTTCGTTTTCTGGCACGATAAATCGATCTGAAATCATGGAATCACGTGTTTTAAAAATCTGTATGTACTGCACAATCGATTATCCGGGTATCCGCACGAATCATCCCACCCGTTGACTTTTGGCGATTTTAGCCAACAGGCAGCAGTGGTGACAGTTCTCTCGCTTATAGAGTACGGGATATGAGGTTTGAGACATGAGTCATGAGGTACGGGATACGAGGTACGGGATATGCGGTATGTTGTACACAGTGTGAGGTATAGGTGATGTGTTTGGAAATATGGATTATGCGAATCGGGGTGTCAAATGTGGTGTCAGAGTACAGTTTAGGAGGGGTAAATTTCACTCATAGAGTACGGGATATGATGTTTGAGTGAGGTACGGGATACGAGGTACGGGATATGCGGTATGTTGTACACAGTGTGAGGTATGGGTGATGTGTTTGGAAATATGGATTATGCGAATCGCGGTGTCAAATGTGCTGTCAGAGTACAGTTTAGGAGCGGTAAGTTTCACTCATAGAGTACGGGATATGATGTTTGAGACATGAGTCAGGTGGCACGGGATATGAGGTACGGGACATGAGGTGTGTTGTATTGGGTATGTGAAATGCGGTGCGGTGTGAGATATGGTGCTATGGTGATATGGTGATATGGCCCGCGCTTCAAGCGCGGGCATTCGCACTAGTATTATATTTAATTGTGGTATGGTTCGTTCGTTGTTCGTCGTCGTCGTCGTCGTCGTTCGTCATACCCAAAAAATCCTCCCAATCGTGCACGCTGCTGCTGGCGCGCGCGCGTGTCGTCGTCGTCGTTCGTCATACCCAAAGAATCCACCCAATTGTGCACGCTGCTACTGGTGCGCGCGCGTGCCCGTCAAATGGCATCTGCCGGATTTGCGATTTCGTTTTCTGGCACGAGAAATCGATCTGAAATCATGGAATCACGTGTTTTAAAAATTTGTATGTACTGCACAATCGATTATCCGGGTATCCGCACGAATCATCCCACCCGTTGACTTTTGGCGATTTTAGCCAACAGGCAGCAGTGGTGACAGTTCTCTCGCTTATAGAGTACGGGATATGAGGTTTGAGACATGAGTCATGAGGTACGGGATACGAGGTACGGGATATGCGGTATGTTGTACACAGTGTGAGGTATAGGTGATGTGTTTGGAAATATGGATTATGCGAATCGCGGTGTCAAATGTGGTGTCAGAGTACAGTTTAGGAGGGGTAAATTTCACTCATAGAGTACGGGATATGATGTTTGAGTGAGGTACGGGATACGAGGTACGGGATATGCGGTATGTTGTACACAGTGTGAGGTATGGGTGATGTGTTTGGAAATATGGATTATGCGAATCGCGGTGTCAAATGTGCTGTCACAGTACAGTTTAGGAGCGGTAAGTTTCACTCATAGAGTACGGGATATGATGTTTGAGACATGAGTCAGGTGGCACGGGATATGAGGTACGGGACATGAGGTGTGCTGTATTGGGTATGTGAAATGCGGTGCGGTGTGAGATATGGTGCTATGGTGATATGGTGATATGGCCCGCGCTTCAAGCGCGGGCATTCGCACTAGTTAATATATTTAATTGTGGTATGGACGTTCGTCGTCGTCGTCGTCGTCGTTGTCGTCGTTCGTCATACCCAAAAAATCCTCCCAATTGTGCACGCTGCTGCTGGCGCGCGCGCGTGCCCGTCAAATGGCATCTGGCGGATTTGCGATTTCGATTTCTGGCACGAGAAATCGATCTGAAATCATGGAATCATGTGTTTCGAAAACCTGTATGTACTGCACAATCGATGTTCCGGGTATCTGCACGAATAATCCCGCCTGTTGACTTTTGGCGATTTTAGCCAACAGGCAGCAGTGGCGCTCTCGCTTATAGAGTACGGGATATGAGGTTTGAGACATGAGTCATGAGGTACGGGATACGAGGTACGGGATATGCGGTATGTTGTACACAGTGTGAGGCATGGGTGATGTGTTTGGAAATATGGAATATGTGAATCGAATCGCGGTGTCAAATGTGGTGTCAGAGTACAGCTTAGGAGGGGTATATTTCACTCATAGAGTACGGGATATGATGTTTGAGACATGAGTCATGAGGTACGGGATATGAGGTACGGGACATGGGGTGTGTTGTATTGGGTATGTGAAATGCGGTGCAGTGTGAGATATGGTGCTATGGTGATATGGTGATATGGCCCGCGCTTCAAGCGCGGGCATTCGCACTAGTTATTATATTTAATTGTGCTATGGTTCGTTCGTTGTTCGTCGTCGTCGTCGTCGTCGTTCGTCATACCCAAAAAATCCTCCCAATTGTGCACGCTGCTGCTGGCGCGCGCGCGTGCCCGTCAAATGGCATCTGGCGGATTTGCGATTTCGATTTCTGGCACGAGAAATCGATCTGAAATCATGGAATCACGTGTTTTAAAAATCTGTATGCACTGTACAATCGATTATCCGGGTATCTGCACGAATCTTCCCGCCTGTTGACTTTTGGCGATTTTAGCCAACAGGCAGCAGTGGTGACAGTTCTCTCGCTTATAGAGTACGGGATATGAGGTTTGAGACATGAGTCATGAGGTACGGGATACGAGGTACGGGATATGCGGTATGTTGTACACAGTCTGAGGTATGGGTGATGTGTTTGGAAATATGGATTATGCGAATCGCGGTGTCAAATGTGCTGTCAGAGTACAGTTTAGGAGGGGTAAGTTTCACTCATAGAGTACGGGATATGATGTTTGAGACATGAGTCAGGTGGCACGGGATATGAGGTACGGGACATGAGGTGTGTTCTATTGGGTATGCGAAATGCGGTGCGGTGTGAGATATGGTGATATGGTGATATGGTGATATGGCCCGCGCTTCAAGCGCGGGCATTCGCACTAGTCTTATTATATTTAATTGTGGTATGGTCTTCGTCGTCGTTGTCGTCGTCGTTCGTCATACCCAAAAAATCCGCCCAATTGTGCACGCTGCTGCAGGCGCGCGCGCGTGCCCGTCAAATGGCATCTGGCGGATTTGCGATTTCGATTTCTGGCACGAGAAATCGATCTGAAATCATGGATTCATGTAATTTGAATGTACTGTACAATCGATTATCCGGGTATCTGCACGAATAATCCCGCCTGTTGACTTTTGGCGATTTTAGCCAACAGGCAGCCATGGCGACAGTTCTCTCGCTTATACGATACGGGATATGAGGTTTGAGACATGAGTCATGAGGTACGGGATACGAGGTACGGGATATGCGGTATGTTGTACACAGTGTGAGGTATGGGTGATGTGTTTGGAAATATGGAATATGCGAATCGCGGTGTCAAATGTGGTGTCAGAGTACAGTTTAGGAGGGGTAAATTTGGCTCCTAGAGTACAGGATATGATGTTTGAGTGTGGTACGGGATACGAGGTACCGGATATGCGGTATGTTGTACACAGTGTGAGGTATGGGTGATGTGTTTGGAAATATGGATTATGCGAATTGTGGTGTCAAATGTGGTGTCAGAGTACAGTTCAAGAGGGGTAGGTTTCACTCATAGAGTACGGGATATGATGTTTGAGACATGAGTCATGTGGCACGGGATATGAGGTACGGGACATGAGGTGTGTTGCATTGGGTATGCGAAATGCGGTGCAGTGTGAGATATGGTGCTATGGTGATATGGTGATATGGCCCGCGCTTCAAGCGCGGGCATTCGCATGGTAAAGACATGTTAGGAGGGGTAAATTTCACTCATAGAGTACGGGATATGATGTTTGAGACATGAGTCATGTGGCACGGGATATGAGGTACGGCACATGAGGTGTGTTGTATTGGGTATGCGAAATGCGGTGCGGTGTGAGATATGGTGCTTTGGTGATATGGTGATATGGCCCGCGCTTCAAGCGCGGGCATTCGCACTAGTTATATTTAATTGTGGTATGGTTCGTCGTCGTCGTCGTCGTTCGTCGTACCCAAAAAATCCTCCCAATTGTGCACGCTGCTGCTGGCGCGCGCGCGTGCCCGTCAAATGGCATCTGGCGGATTTGCGATTTCGATTTCTGGCACGACAAATCGATCTGAAATCATGGATTCATGTAACTTGAATGTACTGTACAATCGATTATCCGGGTATCTGCACGAATAATCCCGCCTGTTGACTTTTGGCGATTTTAGCCAACAGGCAGCAGTGGCGACAGTTCTCTCGCTTATACAGTACGGGATATGAGGTTTGAGACATGAGTCATGAGGTACGGGATACGAGGTACGGGATATGCGGTATGTTGTACACAGTGTGAGGTATGGGTGATGTGTTTGGAAATATGGTGTAAGTGCGGCTAGCCCCATCTGCTCAGATTTTCAGACATTCTGCCCAGATTGGCTACATTTTGGTCATTTTCTTTGCTTCGGCGGAATTGCCGCCTCGCAGCTCAGTCACAGGATATTTCCTATATATTTCTGATATGCCGGATTTGATTCCGCGGTCCATTTCCCGTAAATCCGCCGCATTCCGCTATTTTAGCTGGAATCGCCATTTGCCGCTGACGCGCGCTCGCGGGCCAGATCGGCCAAACCTTTTTACATAAATGGATTATTTAAATTCTTTCAGACAGTTTTGGACACTCAGATGTATTTAGAATAATTCCCCTCAATTTTCTTCATAGACTGGGATTTTCTGCCGGACCACAATCAGCATGGACCTTGCTTCTGTTGTCGCTGCTCTCGCCTCCGTTGGTGTCCGTGTCTCCGGTTCTACCCCCAATAACAACATCCAGGAAGACTCCTCGCGTGCCTGCCCCACTGGTCTTGCCGGCCCCGAGCCCTCCGGCACCCACAACGACCCAGGGCAGCACTTTCATGGTAGCAGAGGCTACCTGAATGTTGTTCCTTTGGTGTCCCAACCACAGCTAGCCCCTCAGTACGGCCCCGTAGACTCCGCCACCTCCGGAGACGTAACGATTACGCTGCCGTGGTGCTGTGCGAACGAGGCCTTGAGAGGACTGCCTTGCGCAAGCCCAAATTGCCCAAGAAGGGCACAAATCAGCAGCTGTGGAGGCCCAGATTACAATCAAGATCCCAGTCGAAATTGGCCATCAAGTAGCTGGAATCTCCCAGCCTACGCTAATGGCAACGCTCCGGTGGAGCTTACGGACTTGGCAGGTACTAATACTCCGTACCAATGTTCACATTTTGTGACCATCGATGCCGACATTGACAACATTGAGATGGGTGGTCCAGGTGAGGTACCTACCTATAATCGACCAGCCTCATGGGCACAATGGGACAACCATTTGTCTTCAGAAGTGACCCGTAACCTTGAGGCGCTTGAGGCCCTTTGTCTATTAGCGACGTCTAAGCTGATAGGACAAGAAAGAATCGCCTCTGATTTTTTATTCGAATATTTTTTCCTCCTTCAAGAAGAAATTAATACCAGGATGTGGTGGTGTTCTCAAGAAGATGAATCTTTTGCCATTTTCTTGCAGATCTGGGAGGCAAGCCCCTTCCCGAAGGAGAAGACCAAGGCACCGGTTGCCGGGCCCTCCGCCCCTCATCCCTCTGTGTCCATCCGCGACGATCTAGCCGCCGCGGTTGAGGAAGGAATTTTAGAGGCAGCTAGGCAGGCAAGCCTGGAAATTAGGACTGAAGGAGCTCCCCAAGTGGACTCCTGGCTGCGAACCACTGAGATTAGCGGTCCGACAGCCTGCTCAGGCCCTTCAGGACACGGTATGTACTGTCCTGCCGACTGCTCTTGCAGATTACAGCGAGATACTGAGCTCCAATTGCTCAAAGATCAAATGCAACTCATCATTCAGACGCTGGGAATTAAAGATCTTTTCAAGACCCACATGAGGTCTGAGGGCGCATCATCGGTGGAACAAACAACAGAACCGTCGGAGGAGGCGACAGAAATTTTTTCGATTGCTCCTTCGGTGGACTCTAAGACCACCGACGCAAGGATCAGCAGGACTAAGCTCAAGGAAAGGGTTACAATCTCTCGATCTCAGAGTAGATCGGCGAAGGCTAGGACTGAGGTTCAGAATGCCAAACGAACTGCCTCCCGTACTACCCTTCCTGCTGTTGATTCCAATGCAATTGCCCAGATGTTGCTCGCCCAGACCCTCGCCGGAGCTGGTGTGGCTAATGATGCCGCCAAGGTGTCTGCCATTACGGCCGGTGTTGGGCTGGATTCACTTCTAAATCCCACTTCATTGCGACTTCGTCAGGTTGCCAAGCAACCGAAGTATAATGGGAACCCCAGACGTTGGCCTCAGTTCCAACGGGAATTTAAACTGTGGGTTAAGACTCAAAAACTCCAGGATGATCAGTTCCTGATGGCGCTCTTGGACTGCCTTGAGGGAGCGCCGGCCAATACTTGGCTCAGGACCTGGAGTGATCGTGAAGATTCAAGTTCCCCCCTTACCTTTGATGAGGTGTGGGAACAGTTGGAGGTACGTGGATCCCGGCTGCCTGAGGACCATTACCACCAGATGTTGAAGAATTTTCCTTCATTCTCTCGATTAATCTTGCACGAAGTGCAGGACAAGAGACAGCGCTTCTGGAATCTCGTAGAAGAATCTGAACATTCAGGCGAAAAATTTTCCAGTGCCGAGCTGAAAAATTTGATTTTTGACAAGATCCCCTCCGAAACCGTCGCCACCCTTCGGAATAAACAGTCCGAAGAAAAGGTCAAGACCTGGTGGGCGGAAGTCGATGGCTTCGACGCCTCGGCAAACAGGTTTACCGTCAGGGAGGCACTTCAAAAGTGCTCCCCCACGTCGTTTACCAAGGTGAAATTCACTGAAAACACGTGGAAAATCAAGTTTAATGAACACGAGGATCGGGACTTGTTTGTCCAAGTCCTCAATAGGGGAGTAAGTTTCCACGGCCATCGCCTGAAGGCCAGGAACTGGGTGTTTTCGTTTACTCCGCAGGAACTGTGGGAAGAGGTTGAGAGGCTCGCTGACGCCGCCAATCAAAATTTCCATGAGGGTCTTGGGGGAAACAGGAATACCCAGCAAAACACCCAAAATGGGGCCCAAAAGGGCAACAAAAAGGTGAATGACACCCGGAATGTTCAGGATCATTGTAGCATCTGCCTTCTTTTAGGTTCTACGAACCGAGCTAAGACGCATTCTACTGCTAATCACCGATGGTCTGCTTACGATCACAAGGTGATTGGTGAAAATGTCAGTAATTCGCAGAATTCAGACAGGAATGACAGACAGGTGCATGGTGCCAAGGGGGGAAAGGGTAATTCGACTCCCTCCGGTGGGAACAAAAATACCGGAGGCCCTGGCGGGTCCCAAGGCAAAGGGAATCGGACTCCATCCGGCTCCGGTGGACAGCCAAACGGCCAGACAAGTCCCAATGTCAACGCCGGAGGCGGAAATCGAAATCCAGGCCAAACCCCTCAATCCGGTACAAACAAAGGAAATGCTCCAGGATCACAGGGTAAAGGTAAGGGAAATCCTTCGGGAACCCCCTTCTCTGGTAAGGGCAGAGGGCGTGGCGACGGTGGTGGTCCATCATCCGGCGGCCGTGGCCGTGGACGAGGAAAGGGCAATCATCGTGTGGATCAGGTCTCAGGTGCAGATCAGGTGTCTGATGCGGATCGAGATTATGTCGAAAATGCCCTGAATCCAGCGGATGATCCGTTCCAAGATGAGTGGATCGACGAATCAGGCTGTGTCCACAATGTTAACGCAGCCGCTGGAGGTCAGAACGCCTAGGGGAGCCACGAAAATCGCCCCTCCCCTGGCGATTTCAGGCATGATCCCCAAATTCCTGATCGACCATTACTTGATGTAGGGTCGCTTGTCTCCTCTCCCCTGGATCCGGCAGCGGATCCTTCTGTTGTAGTGGACGAGGTTGGTGTACAGTCCAAGCACAGGGCTCGTCAGTTTGTCACAAAGCTGTGGCTCTCTGATTGCAAGGGAAATTTCCACCTCGCCACTTGTTTGTGTGACAATGGATCAGAGGTAAATCTCCAATCCAATGCATTCTTACCCGACGACTGCGTGTTTGAATCGCCTCATCCTGTTACCCTCGAGGGAGTTTCTGGACATTCTCTCGCAGGTGGGCAACGCGGTTGTTATATATCAACCCATTTGGTCGCTCAAGACCTTTGGGAAGAGCAAAATGTGGAAGAAGTTGTCCTTAAGGATGACTACTTCTATCGTGCTGACATAAAGTATGACCTTTATTTGGGCCATCCTTGGCTTCGTAAGAACAGGGTAGCGCCCGTAGGTCATCGTCGTTGTTTTTTGCTGGAGTCAGGTCCCTTGGAACGTCCTGAATTTCGTTTTTTGCACGCAGGGTTTAAAAGTGCAGAAGAATTTTTGAAGCAAAAGGTGACACCAAAATTTGGTGAAGATGTCACCATTGCAGAGGTGAATGGGAGTGCCGATTACTCCCAAGAGTTAGAATGTCTTCGTAGGGACTCCCAGCCACGACGCCCTTCGCGCTGGCACTCTTCATCCTACAGAGTTGTCGACAAATGGCGCGATGCAATTTGTGAATATTTTCATGAACATCATTCCTTTTGGCCACAGTATGATGCCTTTGCTAACCGTATGAACAAGCGCTTTGACAAGCACTTCAGCGACGCTTGGACCCACAAATGGGACAAGAAGTTGTGGATTAATCCTCCGTTTCACTTAATCCAGCAGGTCATCCACAAAATCAAGCAAGATAAAACCCAGGCAATTTTGGTTGTGCCCTTGTGGGACGACAAGCCTTGGTTTCAGGAATTGCAGGACATTTGTGTAGATTACATCGAACTTCCCAGGAAGATTAAGCTGTATGCCAGGGACGACACAGGTCCCCTGCCACAGCGGTCCTGGAGTTCGCTTGCATTCCTGGTGGATGGAAAGCTTTCTGACTCTAATTCTGCTGATTCTAGTACAGATTCCTGTGTTGGGTCTGAATCTGAGGTTGAGCGTGGTACTGATGATGAATCTATTTTTTCTGATTTTTGTCCGTCAGATACCCAGGGTGATTCAGCGTCCAATGGATCCGCCTCGTCTCCCTCTTCCCCAATACGGTCGACATCGAAAAGAATCTTCAGTGCACGGGCGAGGAAAAATCTCCAATCGCGCCGCAAATTCAGAGTTTTTTATGAAAAACCCCCTGTGGAAGCTTTCATGGATCCTTTCGAGGAGCTGGATCACGAGGAGAATCTCTGGGATTTCGACACACGACCCACCTATCTTCAAGAGGCAGTTGATACGGACCTGTTCAGGGACACCCGTAAGAAGATTCTTCCTGCCAAAGCCGAAGAAGTCGCCAAAGCTTTTTCGACAGTAATTCCTGGCGATCAGGTGGACACTGAATTGTGTTCCAAATCAAGAGAAAAGATTTTTGAGGAACGGAAGGACACAACCCTTTCAGGGAAGTTGATCAAAGACCCCCCTGTCCGTGGACAGTTCGGTGAAGCCTTCATCGAGCTTCGTGAAGGGTACAAGGCAAAAAAACAGCGCCCTTATGAAAATCATGGACACAAACATGAGATTCTCAGAAAAATCATCGAGAGAAATCTCAGGGAATTTGGTTGGCTTGAGGGTTGTATGACCAGCGAATGGTGCTGTTCACCCTTCACAGTCCCGAAACCACCGCCTGCAGACCAGAACACCATTGATGGTTGGCGAATGGTTGTTGATTTTCGCAATCTCAACGCCGAAACCAAGGCGGATTCGCACCCCCTGCCCCTCATTGAGGAGGAAATTGCCAAGAGGGCAAGAGGTCGTTTGTTCTCTGTGCTGGATCTCCGTCACGGCTTTCACCAAATGCCGTTGAGGAAGGACAGCAGACCTCTGACCTGTATGTGCACGCCATGTGGCCCAGTCCAATGGACCGTCATGCCCATGGGGCTGAAGAACGCCCCCTCATTTTTTCAAAGAATGATGGAGGATGTGCTGTTCACAACCCATCCTGAGCTTCGTGCCTTCGTGAGTGTGTACATAGATGACATAATCATCGCGACGGAAGGGGAGGGACTGACCGAAGCCGAGCTGGTGGCCCTACATGAGAAGCAGCTGAACCAAGTTTTGGACATTCTTGACGCTAATCAGCTGATTTGTGGGCCAAAGAAGGGAAAATCATTTTTAAAATCAGTCGAATTTTGTGGTTCTCTCCTAGAGAATGGCACCCGACGACCCAGTCCAGGGAAGCTCGTCGCTATTCAGAAGTGGAAGCGCCCTGAGACGATCACGGAGTTGAGAGGATTCCTGGGTTGTTGCAATTTTTACCACACTTTTGTGCCGAATTATGCCAAATTTGCTGCCCCCCTCACTGAATTATTGAAGGTAGGGAGAGATGCGGGCAAGGCAGGTTCAAAGGTTCGTGTCAAGTGGACTGACGAGTGCGAGGAGGCCTTCCATCACTTGAAGGCGGCCCTCTGCGAAGTCGCCACGTTGCATGTGCCCCAATTTGACCGACCCTTCTACATTAGAACCGACGCTTCTAGGTACGCGATCGGAGCTGTCCTTGAACAGGTTGATGAAGCTACCGGCGATCATTACCCTCTTGCATTTTGGTCTCGGAAGCTAGCTCCACGCCAAATGCAATGGTCGCCGCGTGAGCAAGAGACTTACGCCATCATCTGTGCTTTAAAAAAGTACCAATCGTGGGTTGGCACCAATCGAGTCGAGGTCCTGACGGATCATCGATCTCTGGAGTATTGGGCCACCGAACACATTGATACTGTCGCGAGCCCAGCTGGTCGACGGGCCAGATGGCACGAATTTCTCTCTCTGTTTGACCTCCATGTGTCGTATTTGCCTGGAAAACATAACACGGTAGCGGATGCTCTGAGCCGATGGGCTTACCCCGCCTCAGAGGGGCTGCAAAGTACCAACATCCATGGTACGGAGCAGGACCGCCATGTCATCATCGAATGGGATCAGGAAGAAAAGAAACTCATTCGACGTGCATGCATGCAGTGCGCTGTTAAACAGCACGCATTGCCGTGTCACGACATCACGGCCATCACAGATCCGGCGCATGCTCACGAGATCTGCACCAAAACGCTGAAAGTCGTGGAAAAAGTCACCGATCCCTCCTCAGGGAGTGTGAAACGGTTTGACTATACCCGACGAGTAAGTCGATTTCGGTTGATCGAGGGCATTAAGCGACGAGATCCGGCGAAAACTCCACCCCTGCCGAAGGATTCCCTGATCATCCGTGACTGGACGTCCGATTACCTGCAGGATCCCATGTTTAAAGAGGTCTTTGGAAATCTCCAATCCAAAGATGCTCACAAGGATGGGATTTTTGCTGAGTACTCGTTGGATGGGGGGAAGCTGTGGATGGAGGGTAAATTGTGTGTGCCAGACGCCCTAGCCCCCCGAGTGTTAAACTGGTGGCACAAATGGGAGTCCCCCCACGCACATGGCCGTCGACTGTGGTCGATGATTAAGCATAGGTTGTTTGGATCGAGGCTCTACACTCATTGCATGAAAGTAGCTGCCGGATGTGCCCAATGTGCTGTCTCGACGCCTCCCAGCGCGAAGAAGCACGGCCATCTGAGGCCTCATCCTATTCCGGAGCGTCTCTTCAACAGAGTCAGGAGTGATTTTTTCTATCTCGGTGAACTCGATGACGAAGAGTGCCATTGGACCAACAAAAAGGTCAATGGAGTGCTCCTTATTCAGTGCCGTCATTCCGGCTACATTCAAGTGTTGCCTTGCAACATTGAGTCGATGACTGGCAAGGCTGCCGCCAAGTGGTGCGCGCAGACCTGGATGGGAGGCTGGGACGTCCCATCCGAGGTGGTCACGGATTCAGGCAAAGAGTACACCTCCGAATGGTGGAGAGAATTGTGTGCTCGCCTTGGAATCCACCACCTCCGATGTGAAATCCACTCGCACCGAGCGCTGCCTGGCGAAAGAGCCGGCCGCTCAATAATTAATATGCTTTTTTTTTTTAACCATCTCAACATCTTCAGTACTCTGACGTGGTCCGCTCTAGGCTGCATATGTACAGTGTAGGGGGTTCCATATGGTACATTCCGGCTGTCGCGGGTTGGTACGGGCTGGCCATTGCCTTCTCCGGGGTTACCGCGGGCGTGAACCGATCCGTATGCCCACCTGATGGCCTGAAGGGACTTGTGGTACCCTGCGCATACACCATGCACCGAGGCATCTGTTGTCTGAATGTGATCTGAAGAGGTACATAAACTGTCACCCCCGACGGAGACTTCCATCGTGTAGGAGCGTGAGTAATACCGACATGGGGGGGGGGGGGGGAACATGATGACACTCGACTACGAGAAGGATAACACAAGAAACTAAGCAAAAAGATGCAGGGGGGGGGGGTAAGCAGGGGGGGAAGGGACTCGCAGCGATCATTGAGCCGAAGCTCAGCACACTATAACAGGCAACTGATGGGGGGGGGGGACCACCCGCAGGTGTGTGAAAGGAGGCTAAGGGAGCAAAGCACAAGAAGTCGAAAGCAGTGTCACTGCGGAGCGGCGCCAGTTCCAAACCAGTGGAAACCTGAGCCTGTCTTACGTTTACTCGGTGGGTTGGGCACTTCACTTCGTAGAGAACGGCGGATGCCTGCAGAGCGAATCAAGAGTGAGCGAGAAATGACTGAATAGATTGTTGACGACGAATGTCAAGGCAGTTACGTGCTGGCCTCTTAGCAGGGGGTACCGATGGGACTGAGTCACGGTATCGGCGTTTGTGTGGTGCTGATCGAGGTTTGCTTTGAACGCCTACTGGGAGGGGCGGGGGGGGGTGGTACACTTGGGTGTGAGACGGGGGGGGTCTATCTGACGTGCTATACTGTCCACCTGAGTCGAAGAATGTGTTCACAGACAAGGGAGGAGGCGGCGGGTCGGGAAGGGGATGGTTCCTACGGTGGTTGCACGCATCTTTCACTATCTCAGTGATGGTTTTCCTGCGGGGTTTCAGGGCATCATAGAACATTTGCTTGGTGGAGCGATTTTGTGTGAACAGGGCGTATAACGACAGAGGTACCAGGGACCGGGCGAAATTGCGCAGTTCTCCACGTGTCCGGTCGCCCTCCAGCCATCGCATGGCCATTGGACCCAGGAGTGGCCCCCATGCATAAGCCATTCGTTCCAGAAACACCGAGAACTCCGGGCAAAAGGCCACAGAGGATACGATGTCCAGGGGATGCTGACTGTTACACAAGGAGCAATGCCGATCAGAGAGATCCCAGAAGGCACCTGACCCTGCTACTGTCTTGACTCCCAAGGTCCACTTAGCGGCAAAGGAACTAAACCAGGAATAGTGCCGAAGCCAGTCAAAGCTGGCTGTCACCGCGATGCCAGTGTGAGCGTGTCGTGGGTAAAGGCGTTTGCGGGCGGTGCTACCGAATTTTTGGATGCTAACCTGGCCTTTAAAGGTGACCGATTCCGGGTGTGGGGGGGGCAGATAGGAAGTGGCAACGATACAGGCATAAGAGGTGTACTTGGCAAAACTGTCAGCGAGTTCGTTTCCAGTGAATCCCACATGCGATTTGAGCCACCCGGCTCCGATATTGAATGCCATGCCATTGATGAGGTCGTCCAGGACTGCCTGCCACGTGCCCTGGGTGGAGGAACTAGCTGAGGGGAGGGGCGTATTGGAAACTACATGATCCACGCAGCACACCAGCTGAGAGTTGTCGATACAAAAAAAAACGGATCCGCGGAATGCCACAGAGTGGAGGTAGCGCGTGCACTGTGTGAAAGCCCAGAATTCTGCATCTTTGCTGCCCTGGTGGGGACATGGGATCGCAAGCGCGAGGGTTGTGCCGTCTGGCCAACAGAGGATGGCGGCTGACCCCGCGAGCGGTTTGTCCCATGAGCCGTCCAGGTAAACCCACAGCATGTCCCTGGACTCTGGGGATTGCCACGCTTCCAAGACACTCTCACACCCCCACTCTGTCAGGGAAGATACCTGGAGTTTGGGGGCAGGGCCGGTGTACTTGAATAAGTGACCAAACTGGTTGGATTCCACAAACTGAGAGCCATAAGGTGGCGGGTAGGGGGGCAAAGGAGGGGGCAGGGAGAGCAATGGGGGGGCCAGTTTCACGTGTGTGCTCTGAGGGGGGGGGTCTGGGAGTAGTTGCGGGGGCGGGTGCAGGGAGAAATTGTGCAGCTTGTCTTTCACATGGAATTCAGTGCCATCAGAGTGGAATCGTATTGTTGAAGCTTGTGCGTGTTCGTCGTAATCTAGAACTGTCCCCGTGTGCCATCCTGAGTTGAACTGGACGTGCACTTCTTCTCCGGGCATCAGACTGTCTGTTTTGCATGGGTTCCAGGGCCCGAAGCCATGACACCTGCCTCCCAGCGCATTGGTTGCGTCTACGAACGCCTCCTGTAACCAGTTAGTAGTGGGTGACAGGAGGGCCTTGCGAACGAAGTGGTTTGATTGTGTTGGGCCGTCTTCGTTGAGATAACGCATCGAGTAATTATGAATTTGCGACTGAACAAAAGTTTCCAGAGGGACGAGTTTCATAGTGGTGTGTCGGTCTTTAGGAGACATTGACCGAGGGAGAGGGCCATATTTACAGAGATTGTACCACACTGTTTGCTGGAGTGAGTGTAGCTGTGTTGCTGGCACTGGGCCTGCGAGTAGACGGTACGCCACGGTAGGTATGAGTTGCTTATTAGTGAGCATTATAAGCTCGGATGCAGTGAGTTGGAGGGGGGCCAGGTGAGCATAGAAGGAGTTAATCATGGACTTGACACACTGTAGAACCTGATATGCATGCTCGCTGGTGTAAAAGTACACACCTAGGTACTTATAAACCTGATGGGGGGATCCGTCTGCTTTTCTGGTTGACAAAACCCCCCCGTGCCGTGAGTGAATCTCCGTGTGTCCAGTGCCTTTAACTGCGTGCAACTCCGTTTTCGTGATGTTCATGTCCAACCCCAACTCCTTGGCTGGGCCGTCAAATGCTTCATATACCTTTTTAATATCCTGTACTGATCTGGCTCTGAATAAAATGTCGTCTATAAATGCATGAATGCTGCACTCTAAACCCCAGTCCATGACTGTGTCCAAGTAAAAAAACATCAAGTTAAGATACAGAATGAATAGAAGGGGGCTGAGTGGGCATCCCTGTCTAACGCCTCGTTTTTGGGTGTGGCCCGAGGTGGGGATTCCGTTTACTAACGGTTGTTCAACAGCATGGTCGTACATGCGTTGAATGGAAAGAATCAAGGACTCTGGGAGCCCATAACCCCGTAATGTGGTCCATAATCCCTGTAGGGGTATTGAATTAAATGCTTTATTAAAGTCAATGTACAGATGATACAGGCGCCCTTTAGACAGGAGCATCCTGGATACCACGTCGTAAATGTGGTCCCCACATCGGTGGTTGTTCAAGCCCCCGTGTTGGCATGGGTGAACTAGTTTATGCTTTTGGGTTAACCCTTTCAACTGAGAACATTGCCAGGCAGAGGAGAGTTTCACCAATGTCTGTATGAGGCAAATGGGGCGATAATTTACAGGATCGTGTCTGTCTCCTTTTTTGTAGAGAAGACATACCCTGGCTGAAGACCACTCAGGGGGAGGGCCGTGGGTGAGGATGAAATGTATGGCCTGCAGCAGTAATTGCTGTAGGGCAGGGGGCAGGAGAGAGACCAAGTAATAATTTATTTCATCCTCGCCCGTGGCCTTAGTAGGCTTGGCGGCCTGGGTAGTTTCTTGCAGCCACTTAATATCAGGGAGCGGCAAAGGTTCGGTTCGGGTGGGTTCAGGACACTTGGGCAGGTTGGTGATGAATTCCTGCAGGCGCCGTTCATTCACCTGGAATTCAGGATCCCCCCCAAGGCGCGACAGGCATGCAGAGAACATATCCCCCACTTTTTGGGGGTCAGATTCCATTCTCGGGGGGTTGGTACTGTCATCCCGGAGCTGAATGTGTTGCGTCTGATCCGGCCTCAGGGCCTTATCGATGGCCTTTTTGATTTTTGAACCTTTTACCATGGCATAATGCAATTTTTTTTTCTCCCTTTTGGACTGGCGAGCCCTCCATGACTCGCTGAGCTCTTGTAAGCGACGAAGGGCGCGTGTGCGCTGAGCGTGGCCTTTCGGCAATTGGGAAAGCCGTTCTTTGAATTCGCGCTCGATTGGGGTCTCTCTGTGGGGATTGCATGGTCTGGTAATCTGATGAAAGGCTCGCGCAAGTTGGGGGACCACAGAATTAATGAATTGGACAAGGCGGTGTGGTGAAACCTGCACACGCGTCACCTCGTATGCCCATTGTTCGAGCTGCTGGATGCTCTTCAGGAACTCTAGTTCTTCCGATTGATTCAGCCGTCTGAACAGAGTGTGGGGTTGGGGTAAAGGGTGTGCGGGGGTGAACGGAAGTTCGATACTCGCCGAGATGGGGTGATGGTCCGAGGAGACATCATGTTGGATAATGTGTGCCTCAAGAACATGCAGTGCCGGGGTGGCAATCAGTGGTTGGGAAAGTAGCAATAAGTCAATCCTTGTGTCACAAGGAAGAAGAGGGTTTCGGTACCGAGTGTAGGCTAGGGTATCATTATTTTTCATCCTGAATGAGTCGACGGCGTCTTTTTTTTCCTCCACTAACGAGGAGAGCCATTTCCACTTGTTCACTGTCTTCCCATTAGTGTCCAAGCTGGACACTTGAGCGTTGAAGTCACCTCCCACAATCCACAAGGGATATTTTTGGAAGAGGGCATTCAAGGATTTTTCGAGTTCAGGCCGACGGGGGGGCTGGGCATATAGGGATACCAGGAGTATGGGGGGCTGACCTGGGAGGTGAAGTACAGAAGCACATATGGCTCCCGGACTCGGGGAGGGAAGTGCAGTGACGAAAGGGGCTAGCCTAGCAGATATTACTATGCATGCTCCCTCAGCCCCAGACAAAAGCAGTGAGGAGAGTACTTTCGGGGAGCTTTGGTCAGAGTTCCAACCAAAGGGTAGGAGTGGGGCAGCGGACAGTTCCTGGTAGAAGACAATGTCCCACCCCTCGTGTAAATCCGCATGGACATAAGCTTCCGGCTTGTGCTTATTAATATTGTGTGATTTGATTTTGATGGTTGTGACTTCGGGGACAGACCCTGAATCTTGTGGGGGGGGGGGAGGGCGAGGGGGAAATAATTCGGGTGGGTCTGGGGGGTTGTTGCCGTCGTGTGGTGCAGGAGGTTGATCGCGATTTATATTTTCATTGAGCTGGGCACTGCATGAATCTAGGCCGATCAGTTTCAAGTAGTCACACAGACTATCCTTCATCGCTGACGTGTGGCGCGCGTGAAGAACGCCAGTGCCTGCTTCTGGAGCGGAAGGTAATCGGCAGGACATACAAGTTGTGCAAGAGGAGGGAGGCGCAAAATGACCTCGAGGAGATCCATCGAGATAATCGCATGGTAGTGGCACGCACTGTGGGTATTCTTTTATGAACAGCGAGTCGGATCACTGAGGAAGCAGGGGCGTGCCGTGGGCAGCTTTCTGAACTGTGCCTTTGCCGTTGCCGAGAGAACGGACGTTGGCGATGGACTTTAACAGTACTTATCTCATTTGACTGGGTTATAGCTGACAACTGACTTGATTCGCCAATCGCTGACATAGCCGGACACAGGAGGCCCTGAGGTGGAACAGTGAGGGTTAAGGGCTGAGCCAGAATGTGGGGAGAATCATGTGTGTACTTGACATGAACGCCGTAACGAAATGCGAGATGTATGGGATACCAGAGGTCACACTGCTGGCAAAATGCATGTGGGTACGGCGCCCATTCAGGCACCCCGGGACAATAACTGCACTGGCCTGGCTGGTGAACACCCTGCGAGGCATGTGGAGCTGTTGCGTGTGTGAGTGAACTATGCGTGTGGGGTAGAGAACACACTGCACTGCTCCGCAGCAAGCGTGGTTTAATTGAACTTCTCGCATAACGGTCCACAGGCAGATGATAATCCTGCAGGACCAGGCTGTAGAAGGGGGGGCCAGTAAATGGGGCCAGGGACAGCTTGCCACTGAATGAGCTACGTGGGCGACCACCACTCCACGTTATGAGGACGGCCACACGAAGAAGATCGGTGCACGACCGTGCACATGGGGGGTTTGTGGGGTATACCTGCTCTTCGTTTTGGACCTCGGTGTGTGCTTCCTCCTGTGAGCTCCAAACGGATGCTGTCACTGGGTAGGCTGACCGTCCATAAGAGAAGAGCCGGTTACACTGTTGGTAAAATTCTTGTGGGCACGGCGACCATTCTGTCCCCTCAGGAAAATATTTGCCTTGGATTGGTTTTCGGACACTCTGCGAGGCGTGCAGCGCTATTGCATGGGGCAGTGCACATATGTCCACCAGCTCACAAGCGTGTGTGTGTGAACAATGCGTGTAGGGCAGGGAACACACTGCACTGCTCTGCAGCAAATGTGGATTAATTGAACGTGTCTCATAACAGTATCCAGACAGATGGCAAACCTGCAGGGCCAGGTAGTAGAAGGGGGGGGCAGTCCATGGGGGCAGGGGCAGCTTGTTTCTGACTGGGCTATGTGAGCGATCACCACTCCACGTATCGAGGACGGCCACTCCATGAAGATCGGTGCACGACCGTGTACATGGAGGGTTCGTGGTGTATACCTGCCCTTCTTTTTGGATCTCGGTGTACGCTTCCTCCTGTGAGCTCCAAACGGATGCTGACACTGAGTAGGCTGACCGTCCATAAAAGAAGAGCCTAGTAAAGCAAGCCATAGGGGTGTTGACAGTGTGGTGGTCTTCGTGACCGGAGTGGTACAGGGACCCATGTGAGGCAGATCCCATGGTGTTGTGTTTGATATGTGTTGCACAGGGTTGGCTTGAGTAGGGAAAAGGTGTGCAAAGGAGCATGAGTGTGTTGTTACTCTCCATCATCAATGTCAATGTGTGGAACGCTACGGAAGATCAGCGAGATGCGTCTCTCCCGTCGGACTGATTCGCCATTTATCATGTCTGACTCCGCTGATGGTATGCCATGCTTGTAGTTAAACCTGTTCTTGCCGGTCAGCGCCACCAGTGAGTAACGCTCCAGGATGATGGTGGTTCGGTCTCCCCCGTCCTTGTGGACAAAGTGCATGGGCACGGATATAAGCAGGTTGGCTGTTACCACCACTTTGCCGAGCATGAAATTCTCAAGATGCTCAGTTATTCCTACAGCTGGCGGGTAGTCTGCGACCGTGCACTGGTTGATTTCTTCGTTTACATCATTTTCGTTCAACAATTGTTGTGCAAGCTGCTTGATGGTCTCAAGAGAGGTTGGGATGGCCTCACACTTCGCGATGTTCCCTCCGCCCTTATCATGTGAGAAGCCAAAGTGCTTTAGGTTGCGACGAGTGGATGTGTCCCAGCCCTGGATTTTGTGGTTCACGAACTCAAGGAGTTCTTCTTCTTGCTCGACGTCAAAGGCGTGGGGGGTTACCAGCACTCCTGCAAGAGCCCCATCGGATTCATCGTTTGGGGAGGCGGCGTCCATCAGGTTTATTTTTTCCTCAGAGGGCAGTGGAAGGTTAGCCAATCGTTCATCCTCTTCTACCAAAGCTGATATGAAGGCTTGCGAACCAAGGCGTGTCCCTGCCATCACAATTTTATTCTCGGGCGTGAGGTCAGCCGCTTCCTCCGCCATGAGGGTCGCCTTTCGAAGTTCATTTGGATGTGCGCAAACGATGGCGGTTCCGTTTACCGTGAAGCCATGGGCAAGTGCTATAGAGTCAGGATTTTTATACTCCGCACGGAAAACATTTCCTTCATAGGTGGGGTCGGCCGCTTTTCTCCAATGGGCGAAGGGTCCAAATAGGCCGGCCACTATTTGTGCGTGCAAGGTCCTTTCGGAGGTGGGGGCACGGACTTCAAAAGAAGTGGGGTTGGGGGGCGTTGCCCATGTGTGAGGTAGAATGGGGGTGAGTTGTGGTGATTGTTGTTTGGCCTCATTTGAGGCAGTGGAATTCCAAAACCGAACCAGAGAGGCCTCCGGGCCATAGAAAAGCACAATGCCATCGTTGTTGAAGGCATTCCAAGCAAAAGATTGCACCGGGTTGCGACCTCCGTCGCAAGGGACTCCGGAGACGTCGAGATTAGCTAAGACGCTCATCTTCGTGCGGAGTGTGGTACCTTTCAAGTGGATTCGTGGGGGTTTGCAATGTGGGGCTTTGCACAAAATACTCCATGTTTCCATGGCATCCATTTCCGGGTGTGAGGCTATCATTTCGCGCGAAGCTTGCAATTGGTAAAGATTCCCGGCCTCAAGGTCACTCACCCTTATCACGAAAATGTATCCGGTTCGAGACCACTCGTGGTTGAGCACCAATTGTAAAAGTCGGTTGGCTCTTTGTGCCGGCAAGTGCCATTCAAATCTCAAAAACTTTTCGTGTGGTGAACGTAAAATTGCCCCGCCACCCAAGGGATACGCCGCATTTTTTGAGTTCAATGACACGTTTTCTTGACCGGGCTCGAATGTGTGGTTGATGAATTTTTGAAAACCTCTCACGTTCGTGAGAGTGCGTTCCGAAACCGGGGTGGGGTTTTTGTTTTCACCCACTTCCTTAAGGAATATATCGTTATAATATTTATACAATATATCTCGGTGTGCATCAAACCGAAGGTTCACATCTATAGAAGAGATGGTCTTTTGGATATTAATGGTTTGGAGTGCCGCTTGGAGGTTCATCCCTCGTGAGTCGTAGTTTTTGTAGTCAATGGGTTCATTTGCTTTTCGGCCCGAGTTCACATGAATTGATACGAATGGGCGTTCGGGAAGATTGCCATCTTTTAGCGAGAACGCTCTTGTGGGAATTCTTGGGGATGTACCGTGGTGACACACTACTTTGTCCACCGCCCACTTCAAATCGATGAGCGGCCCGGCCGCGTAGAGAAGGTGGTTGTGGGCGGTGGTGTGTTTTTCCCATGTCTCCATGGTGATCCACCCGGAGTACGTTTTGGAGTCGTCCTCCGCCTTGAGTTCGGCAAAAGCCTTTTTGATGGCCTTGGACCAAATTTTTGATGACAAATAATTGGGGGGTTGATCCTTTTTATCATTGCCCGGGAAGACGTAGAAACTGCCATGTTTTTTGAGGATGTCCTTGAGGTGCTTGATGGGCTCATGAGCGGCGGTCACCGAGTGTTGCGGTTGTTGGAGAGGTACTTGTAAGTCGTTGAATGAAATGTGCAAGTCGTCTTCACCAAGACCTACGCTCCAAGGAGAAAGATCATACAATTGTTGTCTCGCCGCCGCCGGCAGGGAGACCTTTTTCCTGTTGAAGGCTTTTGATTTGTTCTCATTCAGGACATAGAAGTGAAAGTCGTTTTGCACCGCCTTTTGCTCGGAAGCAGCCACAAAAGCCGCCAATTTTGACGTTGAAGGTTGTTCCAGCCTGAGGTTCGTGGATATTTCGAATTGAGCGGGTTGAGCAACTTTGTTTCCACCAAATAGGAATGACATGTTGGGCGCGGCAATGTAGGTGTTATTGATGGTATAATTGACAAGAGATGGTTGACGGTATCCGTGGACGATAAAACAGATGTGGATGGACTCGTTGGTGATAAAGGCTTGTAGATAGTCGATTGTGATGCTATTTTGTTGATGGGACTGATCTGCACGCCCAGAAATCGTCAAATCAGGACGATTTGTATTTGATTTGACTTTACTGCATTTCAAAATGCTGAAATCGAAAAAAAATAGACACTCAGAAAGTGATAATTAATATGCTTTGTAAGGAGCTCGCGAGTGAAAAGGATTTCCATTGGATGGAAGTTCTCTTCGCATTGCTTCGCCGTTACCACAACACGCCTTTGTATCATGGCCTTTCTCCAAATGAAATTGTCTTTGGACGAAAGAAGTGTTGGTGGAACATGCCGTTGAATAATCCTCGCCCCTGTAAGGATGCTTCGCTGTTTTTGGACGAAGTCCAACGAGCAGATAAATCTGTGTCGAAATTAATCGAGAAGCATCAAGCTGACTGGCTTTGGGTTCAAAATCAAGGTCGAAAAAACCCCCACAATTTTGAAGTCGATGATCGAGTTTGGCTTCGAAAATCCGAAACCACCCTGGACGGAGATGACAAGCTTCTTCCCTTGTGGGAGGGGCCATTCGCTGTTACAGCGCGTCTTGGTGAGAACAGGTGGAGGATTCGTGTGGATGTCAGCAGGGAAATTGACGTTTCGGGCGATCGCCTTAAGAGAGAGATCCCCTCCCCCAAGGATCGAGTTAAACCCCTTTTCTGGACTGCGAAACACTTGTCCGATCGGGTAAACGAAGGGGGAAAGTACGAACTCAAGAGGATTGTTGAAGCAAGACGTGACGCCAAGGGCGAATGGGAATTTCTGTGTGAGTGGAGGGGCTTTGATTCCAGTCACAACAACTGGGAACCAGCCCAATCTTTGGTCCATGGGTACACCAAGGGGTTCATTGACTTCCTCAAGAAGCACCCCGAAATTGGAGTACTCCTGACAGATTGTTTGTCGAAACCAGACAGACAAGTGGAGAGCGACGGAAAACGACCTGTGGTGAATCGAGATCCAGCCTTTTACGGCCCTCAGCAGCCACATTCCAGGGCTGATCCGTCGATCCCCCCTCCTGAGGTCAGGCCAGCCCAGGAGCCAAATGAGGACCAAGCTTCAAGTTCGGTCGCTGATCTGCAGCGCCCAAGCCGTACGAGGGCCAGGCCAGACAGGTTGGTGGTCACATGCATTCGTGCTTGGCCGAATTAAGGAAGCCATCCTACCACATTCTGCTCAATCCACTGTTCATTCTTTCTGTTTAAGTCATGATGTGGAGAACTGCGAATGTTTGATAATTTGACGTCAATTAACTTTTCTTTGGTCTCCGTTCGGCAGACAAGGCGTAGATACGCTGACGGAGTGTGCTGCCGTGTTCAGAAAAAACCAAACTCAGGCTCAATTCAGGCAGATTCGGGGTAATCTTGTCTCTGTTGGTCTGTGCATCTTTGGAATTTGGCTACTCGTGCAGATGGAAGCAAATGTACATAATCAAAACGCTGGCCAGCGACATTCACCCCTACAGGCAACCCCTGTAGTACTGGCTGCACCAGATGCGACGCCAGGAACTCAGATCTTACCTTCATTTGCTGTGATGCTAGCGCCAAAGTCCAGATTCAGATCCAGGATCCTCAAATTTACCTTGAATTTCTCAGGTTTGTCCATCATTCTGCCACTGTTGTACGAAACCCAGACGTCAATTGTTCAGACAATCTTCATCTAGGAGCTCTAGGGACTTCTAACAGCAACCTCTGAAGTCCGTAAGCTTCGTTGTATTTTTGGCACACGCCAATGTGAGCTCAATTCGACCAGAAACTGTCGAGAATGGTGAATCCAAGTGTCTTGTGGGACTCCATCGAAAGATTGGCCTTGTCCAAGTCGATTGACACCACCGCCACTGTAAATTCGGTGTCTCTCAGTTATATACTGTCAGTAAAGCGCCTTCAGCGAACCTTCGGCGCGTTACATGCCAAGGATCCAGGGCCAGCATGTCCCATCATGATGCATCATCACATGATCCACATTTTGATAGAATCTGTTAGATGCTCGCGAACCAACGTGCCGGAAAGCACAATTGAGCTGAATGAACGACAATATATATTAACTTTAGTCTAAACGAAGGTTTGGGTAGTTTCAGTTGTACACATTCCGCTTCATTTCACCTTCATCTCAGGGAATTTACTCATGTTAGGACAATTTAGATTGATTTCCTTGTCATCTCCCATCATTCCTCGAAGATCTGTTTAGATCTAAGTGAACAGAAGAACATCTCTACCTTCGGTGGTTCACTTAAGGTCTGTAGACTACAATTGTATTTGTTTTCCCTCTCTGTGATTGTCTTATCCCCTCAAGCTCTGCCCAAATTCATTCTCATTTTTGCTGAATCGTGTGATCATCCACCAGATGCGCCAAATCTGAGCCACATGCTGTACTTTTCAGAACGAGAAAAGCGGGATAACACGATGTAGAGTTCGGCGAGGACACCGTAGCGTGCCCGCGACAGCGAAACTGTGCCAGAGCGCTGAGATGTCACTCCAATTCTTGATGCCCCACTCAATCCACCAGTAATCTACCTCATTCTCAACCAATGCATGGTTTGGTATTGATTCTTGATACGTTTACATGCTTTTTAGCCCTTGACCTAATGTTTTACTGCACGGAGGACTGTTTGTCACTTCTCATCCTGTCTAATTTCAGGTTCATCCAGCCTGATTCAGTGCCAATTCAGCCCAAATCAGGTCAGATCAAGCAGATTTTGCCCTATCGAGGCTACATTTCTATGTTTTTCTGGGACCTACCCGCACTACGTTCTTCGTTGACGTAGCGACACACCCCAGTGTGTTTTTGGAGGGGGAGTGTAAGTGCGGCTAGCCCCATCTGCTCAGATTTTCAGACATTCTGCCCAGATTGGCTACATTTTGGTCATTTTCTTTGCTTCGGCGGAATTGCCGCCTCGCAGCTCAGTCACAGGATATTTCCTATATATTTCTGATATGCCGGATTTGATTCCGCGGTCCATTTCCCGTAAATCCGCCGCATTCCGCTATTTTAGCTGGAATCGCCATTTGCCGCTGACGCGCGCTCGCGGGCCAGATCGGCCAAACCTTTTTACATAAATGGATTATTTAAATTCTTTCAGACAGTTTTGGACACTCAGATGTATTTAGAATAATTCCCCTCAATTTTCTTCATAGACTGGGATTTTCTGCCGGACCACAATCAGCATGGACCTTGCTTCTGTTGTCGCTGCTCTCGCCTCCGTTGGTGTCCGTGTCTCCGGTTCTACCCCCAATAACAACATCCAGGAAGACTCCTCGCGTGCCTGCCCCACTGGTCTTGCCGGCCCCGAGCCCTCCGGCACCCACAACGACCCAGGGCAGCACTTTCATATGGATTATGCGAATCGCGGTGTCAAATGTGGTGTCAGAGTACAGTTTAGGAGGGGTAAATTTGGCTCCTAGAGTACGGGATATGATGTTTGAGTGTGGTACGGGATACGAGGTACGGGATATGCGGTATGTTGTACACAGTGTGACGTATGGGTGATGTGTTTGGAAATATGGATTATGCGAATCGCGGTGTCAAATGTGGTGTCAGAGTACAGTTTAGGAGGGGTAGGTTTCACTCACAGAGTACGGGATATGATGTTTGAGACATGAGTCAGGTGGCACGGGATATGAGGTACGGGACATGAGGTGTGTTGTATTGGGTATGCGAAATGCGGTGCAGTGTGAGATATGGTGCTATGGTGATATGGTGATATGGCCCGTGCTTCAAGCGCGGGCATTCGCACGGTAAAGACAGTTTAGGGGGGGTAAATTTCACTCATAGAGTACGGGATATGATGTTTGAGACATGAGTCAGGTGGCACGGGATATGAGGTACGGCACATGAGGTGTGTTGTATTGGGTATGCGAAATGCGGTGCGGTGTGAGATATGGTGCTATGGTGATATGGTGATATGGCCCGCGCTTCAAGCGCGGGCATTCGTACTAGTTATTATATTTCATTGTGGTATGGTCGTCGTCGTCGTCGTCGTTCGTCATACCCAAAAAATCCTCCCAATTGTGCACGCTGCTGCTGGCGCGCGCGCGTGCCCTTCAAATGGCATCTGGCGGATTTGCGATTTCGATTTCTGGCGCGAGAAATCGATCTGAAATCATGGAATCATTTGTTTCAAAAATCTGTATGTACTGCACAATCGATTATCCGGGTATCTGCACGAATGATCCCGCCTGTTGACTTTTGGCGATTTTAGCCAACAGGCAGCAGTGGCGCTCTCGCTTATAGAGTACGGGATATGAGGCTTGAGACATGAGTCATGAGGTACGGGATACGAGGTACGGGATATGCGGTATGTTGTACACAGTGTGAGGCATGGGTGATGTGTTTGGAAATATGGAATATGCGAATCGCGGTGTCAAATGTGGTGTCAAAGTACAGTTTAGGAGGGGTATATTTCACTCATAGAGTACGGGATATGAGGTTTGAGACATGAGTCATGAGGTACGGGATACGAGGTACGGGATATGCGGTATGTTGTACACAGTGTGAGGTATGGGTGATGTGTTTGGAAATATGGATTATGCGAATCGCGGTGTCAAATGTGGTGTCAGAGTAAAGTTTAGGAGGGGTAAATTTCACTCATAGAGTACGGGATATGAGGTTTGAGACATGAGTCATGTGGCACGGGATATGAGGTACGGGACATGAGGTGTGTTGTATTGGGTATGTGAAATGCGGTGCGGTGTGAGATATGGTGCTATGGTGATATGGTGATATGGCCCGCGCTTCAAGCGCGGGCATTCGCACTAGTAATATTTAATTGTGGTATGGACGTTCGTTCGTTCGTTCGTTCGTTCGTTCGTCGTCGTTCGTCATACGTAAAAAATCCTCCCAATTGTGCACGCTGCTGCTGGCGCGCGCGCGTGCCCGTCAAATGGCATCTGGCGGATTTGCGATTTCCATTTCTGGCACGACAAATCGATCTGAAATCATGGAATCATTTGTTTCAAAAAGCTGTATGTACTGTATAATCGATTATCCGGGTATCTGCACGAATAATCCCGCCTTTTCACTTTTGGCGATTTTAGCCAACAGGCAGCAGTGGCGACAGTTCTCTCGCTTATACAGTACGGGATATGAGGTTTGAGACATGAGTCATGAGGTACGGGATACCCGGTACGGGATATGCGGTATGTTGTACACAGTGTGAGGTATGGGTGATGTGTTTGGAAATATGGATTATGGGAATCGCGGTGTCAAATGTGGCGTCAGAGTACAGTTTAGCAGGGGTACATTTCACTCATAGAGTACGGGATATGAGGTTTGAGACATGAGTCATGAGGTACGGAATACGAGGTACGGGATATGCGGTATGTTGTACACAGTGTGAGGCATGGGTGATGTGTTTGGAAATATGGATTATGGGAATCGCGGTGTCAAATGTGGTGTTAGAGTACAGTTTAGGAGGGGCATATTTTACTCATGGAGTACGGGATATGATGTTTGAGACATGAGTCATTAGGAGGAGTAAATGTCACTCATAGAGTACAGTTCTCTCGCTTATAGAGTACGGGATATGAGGTTTGAGACATGAGTCATGAGGTACGGGATACTGTTATGGCTTCGAACAGCAGCAGCGCAACAGCGCAGCGCAACAGCGCAACAGCGCGCAAATCGCAAGTCGCAGTCGCAATCGCGCTGACAGTCTGTGAATAATAAAGAAGCATCGAATGCCAACTGTGAATGAGCGCTGTAAGATACTTCGATCTTTGAACAGGGTTTATGTCTTCGAGATTGTGTTACTATTGGTGCCCCGTCTAAAGATCCTGCGAGGTTTGTCGATTGGGATTTTGGATTTCGGATTTTGAGAAACAAAGAGGCACAGGAGTACAGTCGAGTTCCCAAGAAACAAACCACAACAAGTGGTAGCCAGCTAGGTGGCGGGGAGGATCAATCTTCGAGATCAATCTTCGACGCCGCAACGCCGTCAACTTGATTTGGACTTCGATCTACAATGGAGCGGCCCTTCGACGACGCAGCTATGCTGCATTTCATCAGAGACAGTTTGTTTCGAAGTGATTCCCCCTTGCATCACGAATTTTCGACCTCGTTAGAGAAGTTCATCGCAGAGCGCATCGCTAGTCGAGAAAGCGAGTGGTTTCCATGCCTCTCTCGTGATCTTCACAGCTGTTCGCAGAAGCTTGCGGATACTCAAGCCAAAGTTATCGAATTGGAACAACGCGTCGATGTATTGCAGGCAACAGCAGCAAGTGCTACCGCAGCAACTGAACAACGCGTCGATGCATTGCAGGCGACAGCAGCAAGTGCTACAGCAGCAACTGGCCAGCGCATCGATACTTTGCAGTCCTCGACAGAAAATGCGACTCAAGCTGCTGCAAATGAGCTTCGACGCGTAGAACTTGAATTGTCGCAATGTTACGCTCTTCTTAACGAATTTGTACGAACTTCGAGTCCACCACCTCCGAACAACATCCAGTTTCCGCAACCACAACAACAACAGTTTCCGCAACCACCGTCTTCTTCGAATTCGAACCAACCTCACCCTCCACAACAACCACTCCCACAGCGGCCTACCTTCGAACCACTACCACAGTTCGTAGTTCAACGTGCTCCTTCACAGGAGATTTTGGGACGCCGCGTGGAGCGCCTGAACAAACTGGTCAAGAGGTTCACGGGAAAACCTGGATGTGGAGAATTTCGAACATGGAAAGAAGATCTATTACGAGCCTTCACTTTGTCGGACATCACCTCACCCGTCGATCAGGCAGCAACGATGTCATTCCTCCTCGATGGTGATGCCGCTGAGTACTATCATAGCCTGACGAAAGTTGTACAGGACGACTGGTTCGAGCTCATGCGTGTGTTAGGCCAGCGTTTCGACTGTATATCCCATGAGCCAGTGTATTTGTCGAGAATGTTGAGCTTGAAAGAGAGCGAGTTTCCCCGACATGCAGATTACGTTCGAGAATTTCGTACATGCGTTATCAAGTCGAAGGTCAACACGAATGAACTCCAGATGGGTTACCTCGTCAACTCTCGATTTGTTGAAGGGTTGTCGAATGACGCTGTGCTTCGGCAATACATCGTTGAGGTCCGTTCGAGATGGCGTTCTAATAATCCATTTGGATTCGATACCTTGGTAGAGACCATCGCGGAAGCCTACATTGCGGCTGGGTATCAACTGGAAGAAGTACAGAACGCATCGAGAACGACATCAGATCACACCCTGGGTCCTGCAGTGTCGAGACCCCTGCCTATGATGGTCCCACCTACTTCAACTTCCACGTTTCCATCGAACCCTATGCCAACGCCACACGTCACACTGATGCCGACCCCAGCTGCGGCGCCCACGGCTTCGACCGTGGCAGAGCCGATGAATCTCGATGCAATTGCCAAACTTCGAGAAGAGTTACATGCCTACATTGGTGAACGGTTCGGACGTCAACATGGCGGACGCCAAGATCGTCGAGAAAGCAGACGTTGCTACAACTGTGGCGAACAAGGACACTTGGCCCGCAACTGTCCAAAAGGTCGACCGCCATCCCGAGGACGAGAACGCCGGGAATCACGGTCGAACACGCCGAAACGAGATCAAAGTCGAGACAGCAAGGGACGGTTTCGATCCCGCTCCAAGAGCAGAGAAAGGCCTACAACGGCCTAGAAAACAATTCCGAAGACCTGGTGGCGGACGTCCTCGAGAAGAGCTGAACACCACCACCAGCACCAATAAACCTGAAAAGAATTCGACGCTTGGAAGTGTCACTGTCGAAGGAACCGAACCTGAGCATGCGTCTCTGTTCACGGTTCGAGGGCGCATTTGCGCATGTCGTGAAGACTCCTTCGACTCCAGCGTGGAACTGTTGGTCGACTGTGGAGCGACTAGTGACTTTATGTCGATGCAAACGGCAAAGAGGGCGCGACTTCCCCTCTATAAACTGAGAAACCCTGGACATGTCTTGACAGCAGGAGGTGTCCAAGTCGAAGTACGGTACTACACGCGAGCTTATGTTCGAGTTGGAGAGCTTGTATTTCGTCATCACTTCAAGGTCTTGGAGATTTCGCCGGATGTACTGCTTGGACTACCATGGCTTCGAAGCTACAATCCAACTGTCAACTGGAAGCAGCGATACGCCGACATCCAACATGGTTCGATTTCGTACCGGTTGTCTTTTGGCGAATCACGACATTCCACCCAGCTACAGTTTCAAGCAGCTTCAAAGCTGGACCTTCTTTCGATACTTTCATCCAGTTCCTCGAAAGCGAGTCCGGTTGGGAATCCTACCCCACATGCCAACGAACACCCTGACCTACACTCGTCGACACACGTTCAGCGCAGTACTGACACGTACGATGAGTCCGAAACGGAAGATGGTATCACCGATGAGGAATGCAGCGATATGGAGATTGAGTACATTTCGTTGCCAAAACTCAAAAGAGAGATCCGTCGATCTGATCTCACGGGAGATCAAGTATTTCTGTGTTGCATGCCTCGACCAGCAGTGCCGGTCGATGAAATGTATAAGATGCAAGCCAGCGATGGCAATGATGACGGGCTTGACCCTGTTCGACGCAAACTACCGAGTCGATTACACAAGTGGGCGGACCTCTACGACCGGGAGAAAGCGGAATATGGAGACCTACCTCCGCATCGACCTGGAAGAGACCATCGAATACGCCTTGATTCGGAAGAAAATCCACCGTGGGTACACCCTTACAAAATGGATCCGAGCCAACTAGATGAACTTCGACGACAATTGGACAAGTTGCATCGATCTGGTCGCATCAGACCATCCTCGAGTCCATACGGAGCGGGTTGCCTACTGGTGAAGAAAGCGAATGGTAAATGGCGTATGTGCGTCGACTACCGAGCGTTGAATACACGAACTGTACGAGATCGATATCCTTTGCCATCGATCCAATCCATCTTGAGTACACTGGGGGGTTCCACCGTATTCTCAAAGATTGACCTTGTTAGTGGGTTCCACCAGATCCGAATTCAAGACGAAGATATCGAGAAAACCGCCTTCAACACACAATTTGGCGCCTTCGAGTGGGTTGTTATGCCCTTTGGCCTCTGCAATGCACCATCGACGTTCCAACGCGTCGTGAATGATGTCCTGCGAGACCACTTGGGGATCTTTGTATGGGTGTACATTGACGACATCCTCGTCTTCTCGAAGGATGCGGACGAACACCAACGACACCTCGACCTGGTACATGACCTACTCCGTGAGCACCAGCTCTTCCCCTGCATCGATAAATCCACATTCTTTCAGAGTCGAGTGCCCTTCTGCGGATACATCATCGACCAAGATGGAGTACACATGGACCCCGAAAAGATCAGGGTCATTCGAGGTTGGCCTCCACCAACTACGGTTCATGAAGTTCGACAGTTCATTGGATTGTGTGGATTTTACCAGCAGTTTGTCGAAGGGTTCCAAGCTGTCGCAGCCCCTCGGACTGCAATGTTTAAGGCAGACTTCGAGTGGGAATGGACGGCCGTCCACCAAGCTTCCTTCGACAAGCTGAAGCGCGCGATGATCAGCGCGACACATCTCAGTGCTATCGACCCCCGACAGCCGTATTACCTGTACACAGACGCTTCGAAAGACTGCGTGGGTGCTACGCTGGCGCAACGATGTGCGCATGGGAAGTACAAGGGACATCTTCGACCTATTGCCTTCATGTCGCGGAAAATGCAGCCTGCCGAAACTCGATACCCGATTCGAGAACAGGAGTTGTTGGCCATCGTATTAGGCTTGAAACAATGGTTTCACCTACTTCGAGGACCGCAGCAGGTGCACGTGCACACTGACCACGAAAGTCTTCGATATCTCAAGACCTGTCCTCGACCGCTGACACCACGGCAAGCACGATGGTCCCAATTCCTCGAGGAATACAACCTGACGTTGTGGTACGTGCCGGGCCTCGAGAACCCTGCGGCAGATGCCTGCTCTCGTTCAACTTCGCGGCAGTTGATGGAGATCGAAAATGCTACACGTACACGGGCTTTCGCAATTCCCCTGGTCGAAGACTGGGCTTCACCGGAAGGAGAACCTGTCGATGAGTTCCTACATGTACTTGAAGACACATTCTCTCATGACGAGGTGTGGCCCCAGCCGTACGACCACCTGTACGTTTCACTACGAAGCGGACGCTCCGTGGGGAAGGAACTTGACGCAGATGAGCTTGCGGAACCAGCCCTCCAATTCGACACCGAACCCGCCGTCGAGCCGGAGGACCTGGAGCCGCGACCGTCGAGGGCGACAACTGCGGAGCCGGAGGACCTGAGACTGGATCCAGCACCATCGGACGAGATCATGGCTGAGAATTCAAACCAACCAAACATGCATCTCGATGAGGCTGGCAATGAGCCAGACACGTCTATTGACACCGACGACCTCCCCGATGTAAGCATGGATCGCCCCCTTCGAGTCACCTTTGGCAATGAACTTCGATACGCACCGACCATGGCGGAACTGATTCGCTGTCGACGTCACCGTGACGGCACGTTGCAATCGGTTCCCTTGCCGAAAGTTGGGCCGAACACGCCGTACCCTTCGAGTCTTAAGGGTGCACACCGCCGAGTACATCGACATTATCAGTGCAAAGACTTGACTTCGACAGCTGTGTGGGCGACAGCCTATCGGGAGGACCCCCGGACGAAACACATCTACGAAGTCGCAATTCCAAGCCCTGCGGCACGACACCAGCTTCGGGATGCCAAGTTGTCCTTCGATGATGGCAAATTCTTCCATTTGTCGATGATGGGCAAATGTGTGCTTGTCCCCCGAACGCTGGTTACGTCGATTGTGGCTATGTATCACGAGTCGGAGTTCTATGGCCACTCAGGAGTCCTTCGAACCATGGCCCTGATTAAGCGCGACTATGTGTGTTCACACCTACGACACTATGTCGAGCGATACATACTAAGTTGCGATGTCTGCCAAGCGGCGAAATCAAGACGAGTCGACACCGCCAGAGTCCCAAGACCCTTGCCGGTGCCCGACACCAAATGGCACAGTGTGTCCGTCGATTGGGTTTCGGGATTGCCGCCGACCACAAGGGGCCATGATGCCATCATGACTGTAGTCGACCGATTCTCCAAGCGTGGAATGTTCATTCTTTGTCGCAAGGATATGACAGCCGACGACCTCATCTATGTGTTCCTACGTGAGGTTATTCGATTGAAAGGATGCCCTCGACAAATTGTTTCTGACCGGGACAAGCTGTTCGAGTCTCAGGCGTGGAAGGAGTTGGCCCAGCGCTTCAAGATTGAGATGCATCAAACAGTGGCCAACCGCCCTCGAGGCAATGGCCTGGCGGAGCGCAGTAATCAGTCCATCCTCCAGCACCTGCGTACACACGGCATCTTCGGCAACAACGAGTGGGATGTCGACCTCCTGTTCGCCGAAATCCAGTTCAACAACCTGACATCCAATAGTCTTCGACTATCCCCGTTCGAGATAGATGAAGGACGAACACCCCTTTTTCCATTGGATTTTCCCCGAATGACTTCTCATGCACATGAGCCATCGACCGTGAATGATTACATGCAACGAGCGGAACGTACCTTCGATTCTGTGCGTGCAATGCTTGCCGAGGAACGTCGACGCCAGATGCATGTGGTCCTGCAAATGGACCGACACGTTCGAGTGCCTGAAGTCGGTGAACGATGGTGGGTGTTGGTGCCTGAATATCGACATAAAGGGAAACTCGATGTTGTCTGGTGCGGCCCTTACAAAATACTCGAGGTACTGAACAAGGGCGAGAATGTCAAACTGGACATCCCTGCCCCCTTCGATGGGTTGCGAGTTTTCAATCGAGACAGCATAAAACCCTACGTCCATCGAGAGGGACAGCCGGTGTGGGAGTTTCGGATGCCCCCTGTCAAAACTGGAGAATCTCCTCGACTTGTCAAAATTGTGGCTAGACGTCGAGTGGGATCTAAAAAGCGCCGCACATTCCTGTACCGTTGTGAATGGGATGACGACACATGGTCTTGGGAGTCGAGCAAGGCTCTAGAAGAGGATCCTGTGTACCTTGAGTTCCTTCGACTCCACCCTGAGTAACTGAGTAACACCCTTACTCTTCTCTGCAGCGTGGTTTTTCGAAAAACTCATGCGAGGTTCCGGGTCGAACACCGGAGCCTCCGCCTATGGTACTACATCCCGGACGCCCCGAGCTTCCTCTCGACCTCCGCCTTCTCGAGCGACATCGTCGGACGTCATCGATGTTGACGCGATTGAACCCCCAGCGAGGACGACTTCAACTGGCCGCTGCTTGTCGGTAGCATCAGCACCAACTCGTCCGAATCGGCCTCTCGATCCATTCGAACCGCCGCACTACAGCCAGTCGGCATATGCTGGGAGCTCGAAAGGAAAAGGAGGCCCGTCGAAAGGAGACAAGGGAGGTGTGTTCCCTCGCGGGAAATTTGCGGGAATAGCGCCGAGTGGAAGACCCATCATAACAGGAGGCGCCGAAGGCTTGGAATGGCGCGAGATAGCCCTGGCCAGCTTGCCTGTTCTGGAACCGACGAAGGGAGGGACTCCACCCGACATGCCGCCGGAACTCTGTAAGCTGTAAGGGCCCCCTCCCCCGGTCGATGCAGAATACTTTCGAGAGCGGTGCTCAAGCCCTGACTGGTTCGATTCTGATGATGAAGATCTTGCTTGCTACACGGGGTACGACGACTGATCTTCCTTCTTCTGTTCAGCGCCCGGATGGGTCGACAGTTCTTGGACATCGAGGCCGAACACCTGGACATCGAGGTCATCAAGAGAGGATCCGAGTACCGGAGAGCCGAAAGTCGAAGACGACTGGGTCGACCAATCCTGGCATTCGAATGCCCCGAAAACACAAGCTTCTACTCGAACGAACCAATCTGACTCCTACTACCACGACGCCGACTCCTATTACCACGACGATAACTACAACTACGACGCTGAATCCTGGCCACTCGAGTCCGACGACGAAGCAGAATATCCTTACGAACCCGCGCGGTCGACAGCACCACCCAGCTACGATTCTGTGCCGGTGCCAGAGTCGAAATGGCCGCCCTACAACATGCCGCAGTACAATCATGAAATCGAGACCATCGACGAACTTCGACACTTGGGAACGTTCGGATTGAAGCCACCCTATCGATTTGGGACACATGAAGATGATCCGATGAAGACGGAGTACACTAAGCTCGAACCATCGGTGCTCACTATTGCGTCGAGTACCATGGCTGGTCTTCGAAAGCCGCACACGTTCCTGAGCGAGAAACACTATGAAGTCGTGTCCAACGCAAATGCCGCCATTGTCGAGTTGGGCAAGACCATCTGCATCGACATTTGGGGTCGAACCGCACCATTCCCGTACGAAATGGCTCGAAGTGCCCCTGACACGTCTTTCGATGAACATGGAAACCTTGGTGGTAAGCCAGGATCCCAATGGTACACGAAAATCGAAGTGGCCTGTCAAAACTTTCGAACAGCCCTCATGAAATGGCGACATTATGATGAAGAGCTCGATTATGGATTCCGACAAGACCTCACCGAACATACCCTGCCGAGTCAAATTGCTCGACTCAACCGCATGCATCGAGAGATCTCGGGTATCGACGACCTGATAAACGTTGCGGATGGGATCGACCTGATCTTCAAGTATCGACGCTTCTGGACCCACGAAAAGATGAGACGAGAAGCTCCCGTTGCAGTTTCGATTATGGGAGTTATCCGTGATCTTCAAAAGGTTTGCCAATCGAACGACTGGCTCTTCGAAGATCGAGCTCCCTTCCTTGCGTACAAAGTCGATTTGCTTCTTCGCCGACACCAACTGCGCGGCCTTCGAGGCACCTCTCGACTCGGATATAAACGCTATGGATGCGCTCCTCATCGAACGCAGGACCTTGCGGTCCAGCTCCAGAAATCCTTTCGAATCGGAGAACAGGTCGAACCTTACGCGTACAACGCAGTCGCACCAGGCGCCCCCATCGACCTTGTCCAGTTGGCGACGATCTACCAAACTGGACCCGGACGACTCGGGTACCACGACTGCGATAGGGCAATCCGACGAGTTGCTGCCCTTCACTCATCGAATGAAGAGTGTGTCAATCGTTTCCCTTTCGTGGATGCCCCCGATTTGGTTCGACGCCTGGGTACCTCGACATACCTCATGTCCCCCTACGAGGCCGGATACTAAGATGGACAACGTTGGCGTCGGGCGGTCAAGTTTCGAAAGGACGTCTATGCTGACGAACGGGAGGAGATCGAGAAGACCGACTCGCCTGCGAGCGACCCGTTCCACCCGGACCCCCTCGATCACCGGTTCTTGTCGATGGAGTCGAATGCCTATCAGCACCACTTCGACATTCCGTTCTTCAAGTACCTCACGCCGATCCACGAAGACTTTAAGGCTGCACATCGACGCAAGGTCAGCTGCCGAGACCAAGTCCTCGAAGCGGTCATTGTCGACACGGCTTCGAGCCTTGTGACTGCAGAAGCGGTTCGATTCGCTCTGCAGAGTTCCCTCGCTGACGGCCACTATGTCCACCAACACCTCGGTCGACTCCAAGAAGAAGGTTCTCGAACCAACACGCTTGAGATCGTCGACCGATATGCCCTCGGCCCTGCGAAGGACGACATCAGCGCCGTCATTGTCGTACGACAACTTTCGATTGCCGACACGCCGTGGTGGCGGGTCGATACGCGAACTGGTCAGTTCTACCACAGCATGGCCGCTGGTACTGGTTCGAAGGAAACCTATCGATGGTCTAGTGGTTGACATGACGGATACTCCTTCGAGGTCACCAATCGGGCCGATCTGTGGAGTGAGGACGCTTGGAAACCGTCGAGCCTCTGGGATTTCTATTCGACCAGGGCACAGACACTGGAACCTGGACATTTTCGAGCGCTTGCCCGTGAACATGTCTTCGTATTCCAGTACAAGTGTCCCGTCGATGACCGACCTGGTGATCCCAACCTTCGATTGCTGAACCATCGATCTGGTATCCTGATTCAGAAGCGTGCCCTCGACAGCGATATCCGTCGACACTATACGGGTCATGACACCTTCAAGTTCATGGCTGGCGTCGAGACACTGAAGGAAGTGCATGAACTATGTCGACTTCCCGTGGATCGTTCGTATACGTACACGTGGGGCAGGGACTGCTGATTCGACATGTCTGGATGCCAAGTAATGGCTGATTCGACATGTCTGGATGCCAAGTAATGGCTTATTCGACAGTCTGGATGCCATTAATGGTATCGAATGCCTCCATATGCCTGTCGAGCTGACAGATGTACAGGCCTGTTGGCCTGCTGAGCATCCGACTTCGATGCTATGGTATGTTATGGTTCGAAGTGCCCACAGCCTTGCTGCGGGTACAGCGCCCGTGCAGTGTGCCTGGCGAGGTTGTCTTCTGCAGCTTCCGCCGAAGGCCGCAGCCGTGGCAAAGTCGAACACGGCGTGTGAATGAGGCGCTGACGACGGGTGTCCCATGACTGCACCTCGGTGTGTGATCTCGACCAGAATTGGTCCACTGTTTCGACCAGAATTGGTCCACTGTTATGCTTCTGTAGCCAGCACATGTCGAGGCCCAAAACATTTTTTTTCTGTCTGGGCCTGCTCTCGTTCGACATTGTGACGCCCGCCCAGGTGAGTGAGACCTCTTCGAGGTCTCAACGGGGGGGGTAGTGTTATGGCTTCGAACAGCAGCAGCGCAACAGCGCAGCGCAACAGCGCAACAGCGCGCAGATCGCAAGTCGCAGTCGCAATCGCGCTGACAGTCTGTGAATAATAAAGAAGCATCGAATGCCAACTGTGAATGAGCGCTGTAAGATACTTCGATCTTTGAACAGGGTTTATGTCTTCGAGATTGTGTTACTATTGGTGCCCTGTCTAAAGATCCTGCGAGGTTTGTCGATTGGGATTTTGGATTTCGGATTTTGAGAAACAAAGAGGCACAGGAGTACAGTCGAGTTCCCAAGAAACAAACCACAACAATACCCGGTACGGGATATGCAGTATGTTGTACACAGTGTGAGGTATGGGTGATGTGTTTCGAAACATGGATTATGGGAATCGCGGTGTCAAATGTGGTGTCAGAGTACAGTTTAGGAGGGGTATATTTCACTCATAGAGTACGGGATATGAGGTTTGAGACATGAGTCATGAGGTACGGGATACGAGGTACGGGATATGCGGTATGTTGTACACAGTGTGCGGCATGGGTGGTGTGTTTGGAAATATGGATTATGCGAATCGCGGTGTCAAATGTGGTGTCAGAGTACAGTTTAGGGAGGGTAAATTTCACTCATAGAATACGGGATATGATGTTTGATAGAGTACGGGATATGAGGTTTGCGGCATGAGTCATGAGGTACGGGATATCAGGTACGGGATATGCGGCATGTTGTACCCAGTGTGAGGTATGGGTGATGTGTTTAGAAATATGGATTATGCGAATTGCGGTGTCAAATGTGGTGTCAGAGTACAGTTTAGGAGGGGTAAATTTCACTCATAGAGTACGGGATATGATGTTTGAGACATGAGTCATGTGGCACGGGATATGAGGTACAGGACATGAGGTGTGTTGTATTGGGTTTGCGAAATGCGGTGCAGTGTGAGATATGTTGCTATGGTGATATGGTGATATGGCCGGCGCTTCAAGCGCGGGCATTCGCACTAGTTAATATATTTAATTGTGGTAAGGTTCGTTCGTCGTCGTCGTTTGTCGTCGTCGTCATTTGTCATACCCAAAAAAACCTGCCAATTGTGCACGCTGCTGCTGGCGCGCGCGCGTGCCCGTCAAATGGCATCTGGCGGATTTGCGATTTCGATTTCTGGCACGAGAAATGGATCTGAAATCATGGAATCATGTGTTTTGAAAACCTGTATGTACTGCACAATCGATTATCCGGGTATCTGCACGAATAATCCGACCTGTTGACTTTTGGCGATTTTAGCTAGCAGGCAGCAGTGGCGCTCTCGCTTATAGAGTACGGGATATGAGGTTTGATAGAGTACGGGATAAGAGGTTTGGGACATGAGTCATGAGGTACGGGATACGAGGTACGGGATATGCGGTATGTTGTAAACAGTGTGAGGTATGGGTGATGTGTTTGGAAATATGGATTAGGCGAATTGCGGTGTCAAATGTGGAGTCAGAGTACAATTTAGGAGGGGTATGTTTCACTCATAGAGTACGGGATATGATGTTTGAGACATGAGTCATGTGGCACGGGATATGAGGTACGGGACATGAGGTGTGTTGTATTGGGTATGTGAAATGCGGTGCGGTGTGAGATATGGTGCTATGGTGATATGGTGATATGGCCCGCGCTTCAAGCGCGGGCATTCGCACTAGTTCTTTCTATTATTTTCAGACTGGTCGTTGTCGTCGTGTCAGGCGCGGGCCTGGCGGCGGCGCGCGTGTGCGCCTCGCAGAAAAGAATTTATGCTAGAAGGCGGCATTTTTTTCTCATTACACGAATGTATGTGCATTTCTGAGGCGCATCGATCGGTGTGCAGTACGGTTGCATCTTCGCCGATTCTGGCTGTTCAGTTGGCCGAGGGGGCGCTAACCGCCTGTAACTACTGCCAGAACCACCTGTTAGCCTATCCATCAATGTTATCGCGCGCGCCAGCGCCGGCGTTGCACAGCACGGCACATGTTTCAGTCAATTTATGCAAATCCCCTGTGGTTTCCTCTATGTCCCCCAGCGGCTTACAGCGAACTTTCTGGCGCCATTGCATCACTGGTGCAATACTCCCCTGTCCGGTGCACTCATTGCTCTTCGCATGTATTGATGTCTGCAAGTCGCTTCATTTCCTTCGACGTAGCCCCTACAGTGAAGTGCAGTGTCTGTGGCATCCCACGGCCTCTCGGTTGCCACCCCGGCACCACAGTCGCCATCCCTGTCATCCCCGTGATTTACATGTTTATGAGTCAGCTGATTATTTTGGCGAAGATTCTGAAGCCCAATCCAACATTTACCTAAACGAGTTCGTAAACACGTTACTCCCATCAGGAATGCCACGACATCGCCTCAATCTTAAGGTTGGAGCACCAATAATACTCATCCGCAACTTGAATCGTGCTGCTGGCCTTATGAATGGCACCCGATTAAGTGTTACTTCGTGTCTTCGCTACACAATCCAAGCAACGGTGCTAACAGGAACACAGAAGGGAAACTCCGTTTGCATACCCCGGATTAATCTCACAGTATCTGATGAAGATGATCTCCCTATCAAATTCATTCGTCGCCAATTTTCTGTAAAGTTAGCCTTCTGTATGACCATTAACAAAAGCCAACGTCAGACGTTTTCCAAAGTGAGTCTCTTATTGGCAACCCGACCGTTTTCACATGGTCAAGTTTATGTTGCTCTATCGCGCTGCGGAAATTCAAGCGCTATCAAAGTATGCACAGCAGCGGACTTGCTGGTCGACGCAAACAACTATGGAGTCATTGAAAACATCATTTGGCCGGAAATATTGGACCGAGATCTTCCACAGCTCACAACGTACATGCCATCCAACTTCAACGTCTCATACCGTGAGTGATGGGCCGACAACAAGATCAATGCGGAGCCTCTGGCATCCCTACCCATGGGACCAGTGCGAACCCTGATAGGATCACCGCGTAGGCTGGATACCCAGCTGTGAGGACGCGGCCCTATCACTCTATAAATTTTGTTTGCAACCCGCGCATTTGCGCGGGCCGATTGCTAGTTTTTATTATTTTATCACAGGCGACCGTTGTCGCGGTCGCAAATGACTGCGTCGCCTGGGCCGAGGCTCTGCGAGCCCGATTTTATAAAGCGATTTTTTGAGAAACTAAGACCGGAACACACATCGAGTGTTCTGCAATTTTTTTCATAATACAATGCGATTTCCCGCGGATTTATCCAGTGAAGAAAAATCCAGGACCGCGCTTTCGCCCCCCAACTCTTATAACAAGGGATTCGCGCGTTCAAGCTCCCAAGGGCGGCCTAACGTGCCTCATAGGCACCGTTGATGAGGGTTTGCTCCCATCAACTCAGTAATGAGGCCATTGGATCCCAACTCAATATGCCCAAAGGGTTATACATTTTCGGTGTTTTCCAAAAAATTGGGCAATCCCATGTACTTGGCGACCAAGTACATGGAAAAATATGTTGAGTTGGTATAACTTCCCTCCTTGCACGCCCTTACACCCGGAGCATATCACTTGCCATACCCGAACCGTGCATATAAGCTCATTGTAACTCACTTGACCATATTTTGTGCTTGCACACCAAAAATTATGAAATGGGGTCAAATTCTAACCCAAGCACTTGCATGCGATTTCAAGGACCAAAGTTATATAAGAATATAGGCAAAGTTTGGTCCTAGGCCACTAGGTTGGGTATATAAGGCTTGGGTAGGGTTGTAGGGCATATATGGGGTCATTTCATGTGCCCATTTGGCGGGTGTACCACTCCAAGACAAACCCGCCAATGGACCCCATATTAAGTGGAGCCCTTCTTCCTAACCCAAATCAACACTCGAAAGCCTAATCTTCGCCCAAGAGCCCATGGAGAGCGCACCCGAAGCGATGCGGTGCGGGCAAGGTGTGTCGTTTGTATTTCTCCATTTTTCCACGTACCCACTTGGGGAGCAGCGCATGTAACCTTCCGAGGCACCCCAAGTGGAGTCCAAGCGTGGAATCGAAGGTCATTGGTGTCAAGATGTAGTGTGTGAATGGAATTGCCGGCCACTCAATCGAAGCCGGAGATATTGAACTATATTTTTGGGGATTTCAAATCAATTTTGCATGTTTTTTCATCACGTTTACTATTTTTTGGCCGCCATGATGTCAAGTGGCGATCTTGTATCTCCATGTTGCGCTCAATTGACATCATGACCGAAGTATATTATGAAGGTATAAACTTCGGTGCCCAACATATCTTGGACTCGGCCAATAGCTCCTCTTAGGCTGGGCACACCAAGGTCATCTTGTGGGCGATTTGGGCCCATCCCAAATCATGGGCTCACTCGGTGACCCCGCCATTCGCAAAACCAGGGGGGTTTTGTCGACACCCAAAAGGTATGTTGGACACTTAGGCCTTGAGTCCAAATCTAGGGCATACCCCAGTCTAAGTCGGACATGTACCCCATTTGCCCCGAACATGAGTGTGCGCATTTTCGGTCAGTTTTGACCATTTTTCATATTTTTGGCCCGACGTGCACTATTTTCAGCCCCCCGTGCACACCGGACGAATGGACCAATGGACCGTATATGGTATGTTTCTTGTGCATGTTGGTCGCTACAACTCACATGCCACGTGGGCCGACCAACGCGCCCATTCACAGGGAGTTAGCTCAAAGTGAGTGTGGGCACTTTTGCCATTTGGGCGCTTGTGGACTCAACTCAGGCCACCACCATGCTCTGGCCCATGGAGATCTCTCGGAACCAAGTACGTGTGGGCCCACATTGGACTCCCATTGGGTCCCACAGCGGATGTTGAGTCCCGTCTCCAAGCCACCATGGAGAAATACTCTTGGGGATACTTTCATTTTTGGCTCATTTTTGGGTATTCCAAATCACCCCTTTTGGGACCCCAATTTCAGCCACCCATGTGGTCTATTGGCGGCCCCATATCTTTGAGTCCATAAGGAGCCCGGATCTAATTCCAAGTGTCACACTTAGATATGAGTCTTAGGTCCCACCTCCTATCCCATGAGCCATAGGCTCAACCTTGGCTGCCTGAGTCACCCATGGGAATCACCCCAATTTTGCCTATTTTTGTCATTTCTGCACCCAGGTTTGTGTGTCACCACCCGTTGAATCGGTTTGAGGGTTGGAGTGGGAACGGGTTCAAGGACTCGAGCAACCTTCCTCCTTCCCAACATCCCAATCCTGACCTCTCGTGCCATGTGTGCTTGGTGACCTACTGTGATTTCTTTGTCACATAGGGCCCCCTACATTTGTTGCTTTTCTTATGTTGATTGCATCTGCTTCCCTCCCCATTATCGCCTTGTACATCCGCCACTGAGTACCTCCCACACACTCAAGTGATCCTCATCCACTTATTGCAGCTTGCTCGTGTGACTGTTCAAGGGTGTGCAGGATTTTCAGGACAAGGTTGTCCTTTTTTCACGCAGGGAGGAAAACCCAGGGAAACCCCAGCAAAAGGCAACAACATGCCCAAGTCCAGCCAAGCAACCGGGAACGTGGCCGACCAGGGACCGATCCAGCCAAACCTGCGTCACAGCCTGCAGGCACTTAGAGTGCCACTTGAGCTTCCTTTTCTTGGCGTTCTTCTTGGCCGCCAGTGATGAGGGGGGGGGGGGGGCAGTTCGCTTCTCACCCTGCTAGTCACTCTTGGGGGCGGGGTAATTAGGCGGTCCTCTCCCACCAGTGGGAGGGGCTGACGACCTCCGTCCTCCCACCAGGGTTACCCTTACCAGGGGATCTCCCCGGGTTACAGCCTCCCCCATCAGGGTTACCCTTACCGGCTTGCCGCCGCCTTTCTTTTTCCACCTTCTTATGCTTTTCGGATTCGCGGCGTTTTATTTGGCATTCATCCTCGTAATGCCGACGTTTGCCGCAATATCCGCATGTAATCGTGTAGCGGAAATGGTCCTGGTATTTCACCTCTTGACCATCTTTTGTTATCTGCTTGCGTTGCAGTTGGAGCATGCAAGCGCTTCGCCCATCATAGTCAGGGGCGTGGCAAGGTCCACCTTTGTCGCCTGTAGGACGACGGTAGAAAATATTAGGGACCCCTTTGCCATTGGAGGGGGGGTCTGCTGCATGTGTTTCAACTGACCACCACGGCCCTTACCAGGGTTAGAGTGGGGTTGAGACGACCTCCCTCCAGGCCTCCTCTCATCAGAATTCTCCCTTCGCAGATGCTTGCGCAGTGAATTGTCCATGTGACAGTCATTCTCCTTCTCCATGGCCAGTTCGATCAAGACATCGATCAGATCTCACTTTCTGGGTGTCTATTTTTTTTCGATTGCCCCTTCAGATGGACAATGTTGCACCACTAGTCAAAAAAAAAGCCGTATAGGACTAGTGGCATTTGGGCGCATTTCACCGAAATTTGAGCATCTACCTTGGTTGGCATCGATCATGCCACCTACGCTATTTCACCGCCGTCGCCGACATTTCTCGTCTTTGCCAACCTCTAGTCCCATTTCGCAATTCCGACGTGAACGCGCCTATTTTCACGCTACCATGTTTCCAAGCCCATATACGCTCCTTGGTTGGTCCAATGCTTCTCAAACGCAAAACTCTATGGATTTTGACGACTCCAAACACCCCACTTTGCCAAAAAAAAAAAAACTTCATCCACGCTTGCCTAGCGGTTCTCCGCTCACCTTTGGACAATACTCACATATTGACCAAGCGGCGCCTACGGCCCTACAACGATGGGCTTCCGTTGAAAGCAACGCCGAACTCCTCATATCTCGAACACGAAGCATCAAAGTGCAAGGCAACATGGCGTATGATGCCAAGTAGCGAATCCACACGTGTGCCACGTTGCGAAAATTATGGGACACTTGCCAATGGAACCATGAGTTCAACGTCTCCGACAAAAAGAACACCTTCACGGAACTCAACACCACTATCCCGAAAGGCTCGGGCTTCTACTCAAATTGTGCGCACGAAGACTTGGCGCACGTCTATGATATCTTGCACATCCACAAGACCTTCCTAGTGTGCCCGGTGCCGTACAACTACGTGGACCACGACTTGGGAACCACCGTAGAAACCGTGACGGACTGGGCGGCCTCCATAGGACATGCCCTTCAACTAGCCCGCTCGCGCAACGAAGAGTTCGAGGGATGGTTCATGTTACCGGCGCCCATTAAAAATTGCAATGCGGAAAATTGCTTGTTGGTTGACCCTCGTTTGCTTCTCACTCCCTTACGCCCCTTTATTACGCAACGCTTTAGCTTCCATGATGCAAAGCACTGGTGGATCCCCGGCAACCAAAAAGTTGAGAACGCCCAATACATTTTGGGGAATGCTCTCGCCGTGCCATACATCCCCCACCGACTTCATTCCCAATCATGGTATGCTCCGTCTAAGCACCCGAGCGTTACGGTTGACCACTCCTCGAGCCTAAGTCGCTTCGTACATCAAAGTACCAACTTGGATATAGAACAAGCGCATGTCCTACTTCGATTTGACGTGCTACGAGAGATCATTGATCAACGAGAGCTCCCGAGTGACCAAGAAGACACCAACACCCGAAAGAAAGCGCAGCTAGGCAACGTGCGGGACTTCTACAAATGGTTGAACAATACGCTTGCACCGGACTTTGAGGGCGCGGCGACTACCACCAATTGCAAATATTATTTTGAGAACGGAGAAGCCCTTCGTGCACCACACCCAAATTATTATCGGTACGACTATACCATGGCTCCGGCTCTTGCAAACGAACTTATGTCCGTGGCTTTGGAGCATGGAGATTTCTTACGAGGGCGATTCTATGTGATTGAAGCGGCAAAAATGGTTGACCAACACTCTTTTTTTGTGAACCCATCACGCAACGAGAGAAACCGCCACAAGGGAGAATTTACACCCACCGAGGTCATGAACACCCTCATGGGCCACATGATTGGGGGACGAGGGCGCACCCGTGTCATGGGCACGTCAATCAAGAGCCGGGATAGCGTGATAGTCCGATTGGACCTTAGCAATACCCCAAGCGACGAAGGGCGCTCGCCTCTCTCTACCTTTGCCTCTTTCCTCCACACTAATGGAGCGATGGTAATGTGCACCTCAAAGGACGGAGCGTTGATCACCTTCAATGCATTTGGACAAGGAGGCAAGCAGGACGCTCACCCTAAATCTCCGCCGACCATGGTCCCTATTGCAACGCCGATGCCTAGTCAGAGAGAGCCAAACGAAGTGGATGTCCAAGCGCCCAACACGACCTCATTTTTTGACATTCAATGTGCGGCGGGTCTCCTAGGCCCATTCACGCGGTTTGAACTCCACTCGAGATCCGAAAATCCTCCTATAAGCTTCTACTCCGTCACCTATGAGAAGCTCCAGTCCGCTCAAATTGCCACGGGTTTTGCTATGGGCCCCATTTCCTTTCACCCGTCCCAACCTTATCTACAGGTTGACACACTCCTACAACTCGACCCCTCGGTGGCTGAGGAGGATCGCCCGGCGGAAGCACGAGTGCGAGCGGGCCTGAACGTCGGCGCGGGGGCCTTCCTCAAGGACTACATCGCCAACTACAAGGAGCATCAAACACTCCTACGCCCGCCTCGCCGCCCGCCGCGACAAGAAGATCGACAACCGGGGGACCTCACGGAGGAAGACCTCCCAGGCTTACGCATTATCGAGGACGTCATCGACATGACTATGGAGACCACCCTAATGGCCTACCTCGAGAAGCAGGAATGGGAGCGAGAGACCCGAAGAGGCAAGCTGCACTACGGATGGAAGTATGTGGATGCCTCCCACACCCTCGAATGAGCGGAGGAGCTCCAAACGGAGCTCATGAATCTCATCGACAACCTCATGGACGCTAAAGACTCGGAGGACATCCCCCTGCTAGCGGTACAGCCGAACCAAGTCAGCGTGAACAACTATGAACCTGGGGTGGGCATGGGATGGCATAAGGACATCGATGACCTAGGCGACACTATCACCTCTATTTCACTCATGGGGGCTACCACCATGGAGTTCCGTAAAGAAATTGGCCCGGTGGTGAGTGTGCGGGTACCACGATACTCAGCCCTCCAAGTCACGGGAGAACTTCAAGAACAATGGCAGCATCAGGTGCCCTACCGCATGAGCGATTTGGTGGATGGGGCCGAAGTCCCTCAGGACCGGCGAGTGGCGGTCATCCTTCGCAACGTGCAGTGTGCTCTGGACGCCGAGCCTGACGCCGAGACTCAAGACGGCAGCGGGCAAGCTTAGCGAACTGCTTCAACGCCTCGGCGTCCCTCAACCCAGCGCGCATCGTTTGAGCACCCCCCCTTCATCCTCTGAACCCCTCCGCCCCCGCCCCACTCCTAAAAACCCGCGACCATCACGCTTGCCCGACCTGGCTTGCTTTGGTCTTGAGCCCCCTCCCGTGACCAGTTGGAGGCAAAGCAAGGGGTATGTGCGCCCAGCTGCAAAGCTCAACAACCCCCCGCCCCCCACGCTCAAAATCCTTTCACACAACCTGGAAAAGAAACCCCCCACCCCCTTCATTTTACACCACCTACAAAAAGGATACCATGTCTTGCTCCTCCAGGAACTGAACGAAGAGCCCAGCCTCCCACACATCTTTAGCCAGAGAGAAAAAGAATGGCACTGCCATTGTGGTCTCTTCGGCTTTGCGGCCCTACACAAACTTTGTTCCGAACTCAGACAACAATGGACTCATGTGCTCGGTTGAAATAACCCTCCCGGGCGGCCCCCCCACACTCCTCACTTCTCTCTACTCTTCCCCACCCGCAATTACCAGGCGCCCCCTGATTGAAATCAACCTGTCGCGTCTTCTTTCCCGATACCCTTACCATGTGGTGGGAGGTGATTTCAACTGCATCCGCAATCCCCATCTAGACTCCTTGCACGCCGACTCCAACCCGTGGGCCTGGGTCACTTCCAAAACATCGGGCAGTAACCCGTCATGGATCGATACGTACCGACACATGCACAGCACTGCCCTGGGGTGGACCCGACCGGCGTTTAAGAAAAGATTGGACTACATCTTTGCTTCGAGGAGCCTCTTCCATGACCAAAAAATTGCTGACGCTTCAACTCTCTATGGTGATTGCTCTACCGACCACCACCCTGTCACAGCACAACTGCACTCACCCCTCATCCCCACATAATCTCCCCCACCTCCCCGTAAACGCTTCCGAAGGCTAAAGAAACAGGAATTGCTCCGTCTTCAAGGGGGACTGCAACCCCTCGAGAAATGGTGTGAGGACTTTAACAAACACCTCCCTGACGTCCCGGCCTCTGACCTGGTCCCGATAGTGGACGCCATTCTCCGAGAGTGCTCGGAGGCCTACCACTCGATTACCACCCCGGCGGGAGGCACAGCCCCGTCCAAAGTTCAAAAAGAATTCACCCAATTGGCCAATGCCCTCCCCCCGGCCTCACACCCCCGTTTTGGAGAAAAAATGAGGCAGCTCAATGACTACCTCGATGAATGGCAGAAAGCGAAACAGAAATCGGCCCGGACCGCGGTACACAGAGCGATCGTCCAGGGCCGCCAACTCAAGAGTGCCATCCAGAAACACCTCCAACCCCCGGATCAGGCTCCAATCTCCCTCAGGCGCTCTGACGGAACCCTTGCTACAGACACCAAAGAAGTTGCAAAGATATTTTCGGATACGCTCCTCCACTTGGGGGGTTCGCCTGACTACACCCCCCCCCACGATTTCACAGAGCGCCTCCTGAGCCACACCCCCCAGTGCCCTTCGGGCACAGAAACTCAGGACATCCCGGACATGACATGGTCAGAGTTTACCGACATCCTCCACTCGGCTAACCCGCGCAAGGCAGGAGGAGACGACCACACCAACAGCTACCTGCTCTCCGTCCTCCCCCCCCACCTGCAGACGCTCTTCTTTCTGGTGGTAAATCGCTTCCTGCATGAGCCCCTGCCTCCCCACTGGACGACCGCCCAAGTATGTTTGATCTACAAGAAAAAATGCCCCCACGACCCCGCAAACTACCGCCCAATAGCCCTTTTAAACACTGTCTACAAGCTAGTGGCCGGACATGCCGCCTCCGCCCTCCAAACCTTCATCAGGGATCATTCCCTCATGCACCACAGCCAACACGGGGGCGTGCCAAATTTCCGAACCATGGACCACCTTTTTCACGTCACGGCAGAAATCGCCCGAAGCCCCCAGGCCTACCATTTTTACATTGATTTTAACAAGGCCTTTAACAGCGTTCCCCACCCCACCCTCCGTCGGGTCCTCCACCACTATCGAATGCCGGCGGGACTGGTAGACCTGATCAGTGGACTCTACGCCCACCCCCAGGATGCCCCTCTTGTCAACAATGTCACACCCTACCACTACCTCCAAACCAGGGGCCTCCGCCAGGGATGCCCCACGTCCCCTGTCCTGTTCATCCTTTATTCTAACGTGCTGCTCCATGCAGCCCCTCAACCCTCTCCGTTGGAGAGACCCGCCGAGACCTCAGCACACGCTTTCATCGATGACAAATTGTACCGATCACCCTCCCAGACCTACATCCAAAAGTTAATTGACTTCTATGACACGGACGCCAGGACATGGGGGCTCCAAATGAACTGTGACAAGTCGGAGGTGCACGCCCTGGGTGGCGTCCCACAGCATGACTTCCAGAGCCCAAGCGGCTTCACACTTTCCACTGTCGACCCGGATACCAAACAGCCACGGAAGGGCTACAAATCCCTGGGTGTTTACATCTACAACGATAAGCACCCCCCGCAACTCCGACACCAAATACACTCGGAACTGAACAGCTACTTCGTGCACCTTTGCCCACTTCGCCTCACCCTCCCTGAGCTGGTTAAACTGGTGAATGTCCAACTAATACCAATCCTCACCTACCGCCTCATTGCCCACCCTTTTCTCCCCAGCGAAATAGATGAGCTCACGGCAGCGGTCTGGAAAGAGCTTGCTACGCATGGCAGACTCTCGCCCAAAGTCTCCACTAAGGACATATACCAGCCACGTGCTAAACTGGGGCTAGGCCTCTGCCACCTGGGAATAGCGGTTCACAAGTCTTTTGTTGAGGCGGGACTAAGGTACCTGAACCAAGACGGACCCCCGGCCAGTTGTGTGGCAGTTAGAGACGCCCTCTTTTCGACACGGCAAAATGCCCTTCAAGATAGCTTCCTGGATGCGGCCAACCGCCTGAGTCTTCGATTCCACGCCCCTGGACCATGGAACCCCTGCCTCCCCTGTGAACTACACGAGCGAGAACGACTGTATGCTGCACCCCGAAATGCCCCCCCCTGCCTGGCCAAGGTTACCAAAGTCTACAAAAAAAGAGCCACCATTTGCTTCGACACCGGGGAATCCGCTACCATCACGGAACGGAGTAATTTTACCTTCACCCCCCCCAACAGCCCTCCTCTCCCCCCGGGTGACATAACCCACTACCACCTTTTCCCGCCCTTCTCTTCCCCGCAAACCCGCAACCCCGACATCCCGGTTCCTCTTCAAGCGGACCTCATGGATAGCACCTGTGAAGGACACTGGTTCCACCTGCCTAACCTCCGCCACGTTCTAAACCATGAGGATCTAATGGGGTGGGGGTGCATTCAGGCGGCTAACCTCGTCGCCGAGCTCCCCTTTGATGACACGGCGTGGATCTATACGGATGGAAGCTCGGGTGATTGGGGCCATGGCAGCGCCTTCACTATCTTTTGGCAACAACAGTGTTACATCCTCTGCCGCTCGTCACCCTCGCCCACTTCAGGGGGCTCCGAGCAATGGGCCATGGCAATGGCGTTAGCACACCTCCCCAACATCCTCCCCAATACTCCGGTGGTGATCCTGGGTGATAACCTTGACACAGTCGAAGCGGTCAACAGGGCCCTTTCCAGCCCCCCCCAGCGAGGCCGTCCACTTACACACAGGGCACACGAGACACTGCCTACACATCCCTCCTCGCCCCCCTGCCCCACCTGATCCGTGTGGCTTGGATCAAGGGCCACGCACACTTCATGGGAAACGAGCTCGCGGACTATTTCTCAAAATGAGCCGCTCAGGCATTACTGTGGCACCCCTCCCTTCTACCCCCCCCCCCCCTGCGGGAGTGGTCACTAGTCGGGGCCTAGCCCTCATCTCAAAAATTCCGAAACACCACACCCGCTTCCTCTTCCCGACCCACCCACACACGCGCCTGCACTTCGCCACCAGCGCAAGCTTTCTCCGACAGAGCAGCTTTTTCTCGGCAATCGCATTCAAGTGGGTGTCAGGCACGTATGGTTGTCAGGACTACAGACCTCACTGTGAAACCAGTGACCGAACATGCCCTAAATGTCAAGAAGTGCACCCGATGGATCCCATCCCATTCTGCGCCCTCTGTCCCACGATGCGGTGGTTCCAGCAGTGTCTCTCCAGCGCCTGCCCCCCCCCTTTTGACAAATTAGCACTCGAATGGTGGAGAGCCAGCGACCGTGGGGACAGACGACTCGCTACCAGAACGCTCGTCCCAAAAACGCTCCACACAACGCTTGCAACGTCCCCGTCAGGCAAGGACCCCGCTATGCATGCTAAGGACTTTGACAGCGCACTGGTTAAACGCAATAGGGCGCTCACACCACTCATCGAGGACGCCAACAAATTTCTCCACGACAACCCACCCGGGGCCATCGGCCAACCAGTAACCAGAAACAATTTTTTTGATTCCCTGGGTGAATTCAGTACCTCCAGAGGCCATGCCCCCCGGGACCCGCCAAAATACATTCCCCCCTCGACCCTGCCTGAGGCGGTGTTGACACCCCCGAAGCGCAAAGCCTCGGATCAACCACAGCGGAAAAAACGCCCCCCCCCCCCACGGCACCGCCCAAGCCAGCAAAGCCCAGCGCAGCGCAACGCGCCCTGGACGCCTACCTGCAGCCTATTGGCCCCGGTCCCCCCCCCCCCTCCTCCCCCTGCGCCACCCCGACGTGGCGGAGCCCAGGTGCAGCACAAAGGGCGAAAGCGCAGTGAACCCGCCCCCCCCCCCGGCCGCACACCCTCCTGATCCCAAACAGCCTCGGATCGACAGATTCTTCCCCCCGAACTAGCGGCCTAAACCTGTTGTATGTCTCTCCTCATGCCTCCAGTAATTCCACACGATGTAGCTACCTAATCCACCCTGACCAGAGCCGAAAGTACCCTCTGTTAGCCAAGCTTCGCTTACAGTTTCGAATGCACATCCAACTCTCATGATATATTGCATATATCACCCCCTCATGTGCCGGCGGACGCCCTGCAGGATCTTGAGGCGCCGAGCACCCGAATTTCCACTGACCCAATGGCGTAAGGGGCGTCCATCGGGTGACTCTTCCTACTGGGTTCTGCTGTAAAGTAGTTTTGCAGTGTAAATTTGATCGAACAGTCTTCACCGGACTCAAAATGTGTCTACGGGAAAAGAAAAGACATCGATCAGATCATCATACGAGTGCGTCCGAGCTTTCCTCACGGACATCTCCCGGCAGTTCTCCCAAATCTTGGGAGGAATTTTCCCTACTAGCCAAAGGTGAGGCTCAGTAGGACCATAGGAGGTGGGGTTCGTCCGCCCCATGAGCTCCTCTAGCTGCGCAAGAAACTCTGAGATACGGGCAGCTGATGGAAATTCGGGGAGTGAAGGCAACTCCTCGAATTCGGTACGGACACTCAAGTCCGTCTCGTAGACTGGATACATCTGCTCCAGTCTTTTGAGGAAGTCGCCCCAGTTGGACCTCTTCCTGACGACGGTCTTCACCTGCCGCCGAAGAAACTTCTTTTTGCACGACTTCTTGATAAGTGTGCATTTTGTCTTTAAGTCAGCGTGCTGCTGACCGGTGAGGAGTAAAAACTCCGAAAACTCCTCAGCCCATTCGGGCAGGTTTTTGGGATCGACTCACGGAGCTCGATCTGAAGGTTCGCCGTGGCGATGGCCTTCGTTCCCCTGCCCAGTCCACGTGTGTCACCTGTTCCACCTAAGTGGGGTGAGGGGTGTGGAATGGCCTATGGCGCCAGTGCGGCCAGGCCATAGCTCTTCATCTCAGCCTCAAAGGAGTCGCCTACATTACAGACAGGCACAGTCCTCACACAAGGGTGGAAAGGGCTAGGACAGGTGTCCATAGGGGAGCTGCGGATGCCTCTGCAGCTCTTCACGTCCGTGGTCAGTAGTTCAACTCCAAGGGACATGGTAGGGGGGCGCTTCTTCAGATCAGACAGCTCCAGTTTTCTCTTTAGTGCCGCAGACAAGGCACTCAGGTCTGGGTCCTCCTCACTGGCACCCAAGACCCTTCTCAGTCGGCCAACGGTCTCATCGAGACCCAATTTGTGAGCTACCTCGTGTGGATGAAAGGCCCGCTCCACACACACTGGTTCGGGCATTCTCTTTAATCTTAGGAGGCCCATAGTGCCCCCTATCATTTTTTCAAAAAAAATTCATGTCCTGCACAGAGCCTAGCCTCCCTGCTGCATAGCCAAGCGTAACGGAGGGGTGGTTCCCAGCCTGGGTGTATGGGGAGGAGGAACGACACGCCATTTAGAGGTGCGAAGCAGCCAAAAGGCACCATTTTGGGCCCCCACAGCATGCAAGCGCAGCCACTGTTTTTTCCAATTTTGGAGGTCTGAAATACCCAAACTCGACCAGTCGCACCATAAAACTATGTTTCACAGTCTGATATCACAAATGGAGCACGTAGTTGGCAATGGCATGTGCTGCGGTTCTTCTAGCACCCGTGGTATTGTAACGGCAATCATGACTCTACATGCACCGCCTGTGAAGAAGGTGTCCCCTATCACAACAGAGAACACGCCTGTACAAAAGGAGGGTGCCAGGCAGCATTTCTGAAAGGCTGGGCTCTGCAGAGCCCAGATACATGAAATTCACTAAAAACAGGGGTAATAGTACAGGGTGGTACACCAACACAACAGTGTACAGGCAAACAGGTAGTAACAGGGCGTTAAATAGGGAATTCCTACTGGCTGGGCTCTGCAGAGCCCGGCTCAATTCAAACATCACAAAGCACCCATGAATTACGCTATTGATAAACAAGCCAGACCACCAGTGTAGTAATGGCTACAATAGGCATCGGACTATACCCCCCCCCCCGCCCCCCCCCCGCGAAAAAAATCCCAGTCCAATAAGCGATAGACCACCAGAGCACCAGTCATACACAAGGCATGGAAGCTGTACACACTAGTTGACGAGTCTAAGGCACGAACACACACAAAACAAGGCACAGAAGTTGTAAAAACCGTTATGTGCGCTGTAGGAGGTCCGCCAGATCAACAAAATTGGATGCTGTATTGACTACAGACTGATGTGCCCCCAGATGTGGTTCACAAGCACCTACTAACACCTGGCCACACAAAGACTGTTCCGCCTTCTAAGTTCCGAGCAAATGTTGAACTATCGATAAATGGTTGACACGAACAAAAACCTGCCACAAATCGCGTCAAAAAATTGAGCATCGCACACTAGACAGTGTCAGGCCGCTGTCCAACATACGCACTGTCAACCGCTGGAGAAATGAAAAGACACAGGCCCAACAGATCAATGCAATTGAGCATACATGACAGCGAGGAATAAAAACTGGCTCAGCGATAAAAAGCAAACCTGTGCCCAAATTACTGACGTGAAATTGGACTCAGGGCATACCTGGTAAACTCCAAATGACAGACACGTTCAGCTGAGCTCTGCAGGGCCCAGGCACGGGCAACAGAACATGTCAGGACCAAATCAGGGTTACAAAAGGCATCTGGACTTTGCAGGGCATGGATTGGCAAAAAAAATAGCAAGAATTAAATGATCTGGGGCTCATACACACAAACCTGGCACGGTATATGGACCACAATTGTGAGAAAACTCGACAGTTGGCACACTGTGTCAACGAGGGACGTACCAAAAGAAATGCCAGAGCACAATGTTGTGCACATACAACCAAATTCACACAGGAACACGGGGACACTGTTGAGATGAAAGCAGCACTGCGTACCACCAGGAGGCATGCAAATTGGCCTGAAACAGCATGCTAGGCTCTGCAGAGCCCAGCAGTACAAAATTGTTCATATTCGGGGGCAAATCAAGCAAATCTGGAGAGCTGGGCTCTGCAGACCCCTGCACAGTGCAAATGAAAAAAATGAGCGTCATATTCAGCCACAAACACGTACAGCGTCAAACAGGCACATCATTCACTGTCCCGCAACCATTTGGGACTGCACAGGACAGGCCCAGTCACATCAGGCGCTCACAAAACCAGCACAGTAACACGGACGCGTCTGTGGTTGTATGTCCGGTATGGTCCAGCGACAGTCATGATCCAGCGGTATGTGGGGCCTCCAGTCACTTGCCTTTGCTCTTGCCGTTGCTCTTGGACAAGCCAACCCGGACACCACGTTGCAGGGTGGCCTGCAGGCCCTGGACTGCCCTTTTTTTCTGCGATGGGGACGCCCCAGCGGCTGCCGTTGCCAACTTATCCTCCTCTTCTTTCCTCTTGCGATTTGCTCGTTCGTCCTCTCTTGCCTTTTTCTCCTTCTCCTTCTCCTCCTTTTTACATTGCTTCTCCCGTGCCTCCTCTTGCTTCCGCGACTCGCGCTCCGCCTTCCCATGCTCTTGCTGCCGCTGCTTTTCGGTGTTTCTCCCCTTTGGCTTGGGAGTTTGGGGATCCGGCACCTCTTCGACTTCTGACTCACTCGTGTCCGCGTCTGCTGCCTGGTCAGGGGACTCCTGCCAAAACAGCGGCTGCCTGGTGCTTGCCCAGTGCGTGACACTCCGCCACTCAACATCCTCCTCCGTGTCCCCTTTCCGGACGCTCGTCTTCAGCAAGTTCACCACATCAGCTGCATTGTAGGAACAATCAGATAGTACACCCCATGCGCAGTTCAACGGGACAGGCAAGTGGATACAGCCCAGACTGATCAGGTCGGGGCGGCGGCCATAGTACAGTGCCCACACGCAGCGCGATGCATCACCATCCATGTGCGTGTCGTCCGAGTCGTCGTTGGGGTCCTCCAGCAAATTCACCAACCACCACAAAATAGCCAGACCCAGCCACAGACCTTCAGTGAACGACGGTTGTGTGAGGAAGAGCGGCACTGCAGGGCCCAGCCCATGGGTCTTCACTAGCAACAAGGTTGACTGCTCAAACAAATATGGCTCTTCTCGGCGCCCCAGGTGGTACACAGCCATGCGCAAAGCCGATGGGTACAAATCTTCCAATTGCGACCGCAAGTGTTGTTCCACAGCGACCAAATCCCCATGGTGTCCATGAAAGGCGCCAAGTACCCCTTGAGACAGCACACGCACAATCTGCGCACCAGGGATCCACCCTCCACGCTGCGGGACTTCAACAATGACGAGATTGTACTCCAGCATTTTGATCTCATTTGGGACTGCGGTCACTGATCCATCGTACGCCCACATTTCTCCCGATTCTGACCCCTTGCCAACATTGACGTTTGCCACCTCGCCACCAGACACCTCAACAGCTGGGTTCAACACTGGTCTCACAAGCAGTCTGCGATTGGCTTCGACTTGTCCTCGATCGCTGACCCACAGACCTGCCTTCAACAGTGCCTGGAGCGGTGGCCAGGGCGTGCTCTCGCTGTACTCCCAGCTCCCTTGCCATGCACCAAAATTCGCCAGACGGTGACTAAACTTCTTTGAGATGCGAGCCACTTCATTCTTTGTGCCTGTGTGTACAGGAGCCATAGAGGAGGGCAGGAGGGCAGCGATCCACCAGGTCACAGCGATCCGGCAAAGCGTCAATTCGCATTTTGTTGGATCCTGGGCTCTGCAGAGCCCAATACTGTCAAATTGGTAACATGAAGGCTGAAATTGGTCACTGTGGTTCATCTGGGCTCTGCAGAGCCCAGCATGACTAAATTGGCAACTTAAGGGGTGGCCCGGGGAGGGGGGGGGTTCGTGGGACATCAATAGGCCAGGCCGCAGTGGTCAACAGGTCCAGTGTCAAGGAAGCTTCAACAAGTCCAGCGTCTCTATACATGCAGTCAATTGGCATCCCAGGGGATCCTGGGCTCTGCAGAGCCCAGAACTCTCTAAATGGTAATATGGCGTCTGAAATTTGGTCACCTCCCTCCATCTGGGCTCTGCAGAGCCTAGCATGACAAAAATGGTGAATTAGGGGGTGTCCCGGGGGGGGGGGGGGGGCTGGGACATCATGAGGCAAGAGTGCACCGGTAATCGGGAGTGAAGTTGCGGAAGTTCGGACAATCCAACAGATCCAGCGTCTCTGTACATGCAGCCAATTGGCATCCCAGGGGATCCTGCGCTCTCCACGGCACTGCGAAAAAACAGTCCTTTTGGGGGGGATGTAAAACACAAGAACCAAAAATCCCGTGAAAAGCAATTAGCTGGTCCATTTTCCTTTATTTTCAACAAAACCGACTGCCCGGGAAAATGATTTATTTCCAGAAAAATGAAGTTCTTTTTGGGAAAATCACGACTTTTTGTTTCCTATACCACTTATGCTTTGCAATAAAAACACCCATGAGCTTTCAATCTTTTGGAAAACCAGTTTTCGAAAACCATGTTCCACGCTGCACGACAAGAAGCTTTTTTTAGTACCCCTTCTTTGCGCGAGGCCTCGCGCAAACACCAACACAACAGCGCAATAAAATGCATCACAGAGAAAATTGTGCCGCACAAGGCGACAGCATAAAGGTCGTCGAAGAGGAATGCATAGCGCGAGCCCTCGCGCATAATACATCAGAACAAGCGAAGAAATTACTTTTTCTTCGGAACGGTTTGCATCTTAGAACCCAATGCCTTAGCAACGGACGTCTTACCCTTAGGCGGTGGCTTTGTGGGCTCGCTTCTTGGTTGGGACTGATGGGCTGGCTGCTTGAATGGAGCTCGGGTCCCGGTTTCCTCAGACCGCGGCTTCGCTGCCACTTTCTTCGCTGCCTTGCCCTCGGAGACCTGCGCTTCCTCCTCCTCTTCTTCCTCGCTCCGCTCCTCTTCATCCCCATCGCTCTCGTCGGATTCTGCACCGGTAACCGACTTCACTGCCTGAGGCTTGGAGGCAGTCTTCTTCTTCTTGGGGGCTGGTTCCCCACCAGTAGACTTCCGCTTTGCAGGGGCCAGTGCCTCTGCAGCTTGACCTTTCTCAACAGTCTCTTCCTCCTTCAGCGACAATGCATCAGAACCCACCTTGTCATCGCGAACCCAAAGGGAAATACCACGGTTTGCCCAGTTGGCTTGCTGGTCCCAATCACCAGACGCGTGCAGTTTCGACTCTTGTGTCAATACGTGGTTCAGCTGAGTCTGCACTCTGTTGACCCAATCGAAGAGATTGTCGGAGGTAACACCGAGAAGGTACATGCAAGAATCCGGCTCGATGACCGCGATCTTGCACACCAGATCCGGCTGATGATCAATGAACACAAACGCAGGCTTGAAGCTCTTATCCTGCTTCAGGTAAAAGAGGTGAGTGTCAAAATACCACATAACCGTCGTTATCGGAAGGTGACCGCCCAATTCAACAGGATCCATCTCCTCTACTTGAGTAGGTCCAAACGTCAGATAATTCGGAATCTGCAATGAGGGAGAAGTTATTGCGCGAGGCCTCGCGCAAAGACCGGACGTAATGAGGGAATTATACCTTTCTCGACCAGCTATCCGGTGACGAAATCAGCAACCAGCGAACGTCAAACGTTGTAGGATCCCCTGCAGGCTTCGGTTTGACTGGCCAACTGAAGATGGGAATAAGCAACATGTTGCCAATGCGCGGCGCGTTGAAATCATCCTTGAGACGCCTCTCTGTTTCCGTTTCCAGCACGTTGAACATGTTGTCAACAACAGTTTTGGAGCCGCAGATAAGGGTATCGGCACGCGCCATCTCTTCATACAGCCAGGCTGGGCACATCATCTCAGGAGCAAGATGTTCAAATATGTCGCCGTTGATGTTTGTTGTACCAGTTGTCCATCCACAACACAACACACTGTTGGTGTATTTTGTTCCATGTAGTCTGTAACCTGACTGCGGCCCTCTCCTTCAGCGAAGGTGCCCTGTATTGCGCCAGACCCAACCTTGCTAAAATGCGACGCTGCGCCCTACTCCCCTCTACCGCAACAACTGACTTTGGTTTTCCCTGGTATGGAACTGCGCGGTGGCGCATCAGCAAATAAAGGCGCCAGGCCTCCTCTATCAAAACACCAACCCATCTCTTGCCTTCTGCCGCATTCGCCTTTTCAACGCTGCAACGCGTCCGTTCATTTTTGCGCAGACGCAGAAATAACACAAACAACAATTGCGCGCCCTCGTCCCCCTGTTTTAGTCCTTCCCACAGTTCCTCTGCCGTGTGGTACGGCGGTTCCTCTGAGCAGACATCGCGGAAAACTCCGGATGCTTCGGCCAGTGTCTTCTCAAGTTCCACCTCTTTTCGCAGGGGCATTGTTCCTGTGAAGAATAAATGCGTACCTGTATCTATGTAAAAATCGCTGTTTGAAAAACTTTCGTGATTTCAAACATCAACCTGTCACACAGTTTTCGCGCGACCAATTATTCTGTGATTCGCTTGTCGCATGCACCATTTTCGGTTACCTGTAATTGTCTGGTGATCCCACATTTGACTAGTTAATCCTGATTGCGGTAGCCAGTTGCGGCGCGCTACCATCGCTGTTGGGCAGTGAAGCCAGCGGTGACCACAGTATGAAAACCGGAGATGCCGGCGGGACCTGTATGGGCGCCCATGCAGCAGCGCCGCATCAAGGGAATGTACATGCTGTGTAGTTGGTGGATCTGTCCATTTTTGGTTTCTTTGAGCGCTTGTGACCTCCATTGCGCGAGGCCTCGCGCAATGATCACCGAAACTTTAATGTTTCTCATGTGCCGTTCCATGCGCGAGGCCTCGCGCTTGAAACTGCAGTTTGTTCCGAAACATTTATATTTTTCAAGATTGTTGGGTACACAATTGTTGAAGTTTATTCGTTAATAGATCTATCTCTATCACGCAATCCTGATAATGGTACTAAGTTACGTGTATAAATACAACAGGGTTCCATTTTTCGACAACCTGCCTAATGCGTCGTGCTGTAGCACATTAATCTGACACGAATGAACGTCTTTGCGCGAGGCCTCGCGCAAAGAATGGTCACCAAACAATACTTTTCCCTGTCTCGCCCATGGGACACATCATTCTTATAAAAATATTTAATCTGCCATACTTGTTTGCGACGCTTTTAAACTATGCATCAAAACAGCTATTTTTTGGTGCCTTTGGAAACCTGTCATTTTCCTACCTTTTCTTTCGTTTTTGACCATGCAACTTGAGCCGCCTAGGCAGAACTCTCCAGATGGTAATATGGCGTCTGGAATTGGTCAACTCCCTCCATCTGGGCTCTGCAGAGCCCAGCATGACCAGAATGGTGAATTAGGGGGTGTCCCGGGGGGGGGGGGGGGGGCTTGGGCATCATTAGGCAACAGTGCACCGGTCATCGGGACTGAAGTTGCGGAAGTTCGAACAATCCAACAGATCCAGTGTCTCTTTGCAAGCTTGCATGCAGTCAATTGGCAACCCAGGGGATCGTGGGCTCTGCAGAGCCCAGCAGACCCTGACTGTCACACTGAAATCGGTCATTACACTCCATCCAGGCTCCCTGTCGCAGCGGCCCAATCGCAACAAAAGGCAGGGGCTTACAAAGCAACAGCATACGTCTTGAAGGGTGGATGCACTCAACTGGCATTTCGGGATGACCAAAGTGATACCACCACAATTCCCCAGCGTGGAGCTCCTTTGCCAGCTTCTGGAAGCCCGGTGATGTACTCTTCGGCGAGGCCATGTAGTTGCATACGCGCCACAAATTGTCGAGTTGCATTCAAGCAAAGCATCGCATTGTGTAAAGGGCAATCACCTGCTTGCGTTCCACCATCTTGCCGAGTGCGTCCTTGAAGGTGGCACCACAGGTCAGGGCCATATGGGCAGCTGGCCTCATTTGCTTGACGATTGTCTCCGTGTTGCCGGATTTCGCAGTCAGCCCGGCCTCCACGATTGCCTCACACATCAAGGTGACAATTGTCTTCTTGCATTGTGTGTCCTCAGCCGCCAGTTGTAGGAAATTGTTCAACATCTGGGGTACACTGCTCTCACGCCCACTGTGCTGCGCCCTATTGTGTTGTCCGGCCAACTTTCGCCTGATCTCCACGGATGTATCAAACTTGATGATGCGCACGTCAAAGTTAGTCATCCAGTCCTCGACCTCGCCCATCCTTGCTGTCACATCCTTGCAAATTTCATCACACGCAGCAACGCCCTGTTGGCCTCCAATCACCCACAGGGCTCCTACTGAATACAACAGCATGGCAGGTCACACAGGGCAGGCCACGTAGCCAATTACGTTGATCGAGTTGCGTCGCAACAATCCCATACCTTTGTCGTCCCAAATCAGAAGCTGCAGTCGGCCATCGGGGGGGTTTGCCAGTAGGTCCTCCTTCACCTCCGCCACGTGGTCCCAATCAATGATCCTGGATTGGCCATACTCCATGCACCTGTCAATCTTCAGTTCCTTGCGCGGCACCTTCGCTCTCCGCACCTCCACGTAGTTTTGAATGGCCAGTACGGTTGAGGAGTCCTTGATACTGCCCATCTTCCTTGCGACACGACCCTTGTTCACCACTTGCGAGGGAGATTGACTGGCCTGGCTGGCCCCAGCAACAGTGCTGCCCTGTACAGCATCCTCCATGGAGTGCTCTAACTGCAGTGCGTCCACTTTCTCGGCTTGCAGTGTGTCCATCGCTGGTGTCTCAGCGGTGTTGCCATCCATGGCAACTTCGTTTGGTATGTCACACATGGTCCAAAAACACACGGACTTTACAGGACAAATCAAGTCACCAAAAACAGCACAACAATCACACAGTTCAAAGCATCAATGGTGGCAAATGGCAGATTTGGACAGCAAATTAGTCGGATCAAAGCATTCAAATTGGCACCCACATGGGTTGAAATAGCCAAAACTGTCTTCAAAACAGCAAATCACTGCGGAGGCATCTCAAGTACAAGTTCCAGGGCACATTGATGGTCACAGCATCAAACAGGCCCACTAAAACGTCCCTCGTTGACACAGGTATGAACGAGCTGGAAATTGGGCCTGTGCAAATGGCCTGCAACACCACAGCCAAACCTGCTTGTGGCAGTTTAACTCCAATAATCGTAACAGTGAGTACAGCAGTGCCTGGCACACCTCTTCGAGGGTCACACAGGCTGACGCAGCGGGTGCACACTACAATACGAAAGAATGGAGATGTGTGCACAGATCAAAGCACGAAGATGGCATGGTCCAGGACTGGCCCAGCCCTAACAAGAGAACAGAGTACATATCGGGCAGTGGTGCCAGGCTGGGATCTGCAGAGCCCAGAGTAACAACAACCAGTAATACGACCTTGATGTCAGGCAAAGCTGGGCTCTGCAGAGCCCAGAGACTTGGGATACACTGATAGCAGGGGTGTAAACATCAAATTTGCCTGTCTGGGGGGGATCGCATTGCCATCCCCCCTCGATGATCAGTCTGAGTCTATGAAAGCAACAAGAAAGCGACTGAAAATGACCAGATACGGGTACATATCAGACAGTGGGGACCGGCTGGGCTCTGCAGAGCCTAGAGTGTCAAAAACCAGTATTACTACCCCTGAAAACTCAGTGGCGGAGAAGGCTGGGCTCTGCAGAGCCCAGACTCTGGGGTACAGCAATAAGGGGCCTGTATACAGCAGATTGGCCTGTCTTGGGGGGGGGGTCTGCATTGCCACCCCCCCCCCGTGATTAGTCCGAATCTATCAGGTCAAATTTACGCAGCTCCTCACTGAGCACAACAGGTACAGGGCCATCAGACAGGGCATCAACATCTACACCATCTCTCGCCCGGATCACAGGTACGCCATCCTCAGGGGGGGCACGCACATGATCAATGAACATTGCATTTGGCACTGGGGGAACAATGTGCTCCACTGCAATTGTTATGAACCCCACTGTTTCTACAGCGGCGGTTCACAGGTGGCCTAAGTGGGATATGTTGACGTATGTAAGCCATGGCATCATCGCGGAGCCCTTGTCCACCTACTAGGGTGCGCAGAAAGCGCTTTAGAATAGATTTCATGAACACAACTGTTAGGGTACCTCCGGTTCCCTTTTCGGGGAACACGTACGTTGTGTCTCTTTCTGCCTCAACCACACTAACTGGACCCGAGGACCATCGCACAGTTGGATGCTCCTCCCGTTCTGCACCACGCATGAGTGCCCATACCCTGTCGCGCACCTCAACACACACACTTTCGGAGAGGGACTCCGTTGCACGTGCCTCCTGACGGGGGGGCATGGTGCGGAATAGGTCACCAGCCTCATCCGCCGTGTGCTTGTCGGGCTGTTGCTTGCACCGTGCCCGCAATTTTGCAAGCAGGGCCTCACAACATTCCTCCACATGGGCAGCACCAGGCGTGTCGTCGTGCCATTGTGTATTGTACAGAAGTGCACAGCATATGGTACGGACATAAGGTAAAGGGACCAGTTCATCCCCGGTGACCAGTTCAGCCCCACCCTGGGGATTATCAGGGCAGGCTGGGGATGAATAAGACACCCCCTGGGGATAAAAAGGGCACCCCCGGGGATAAACAGGGCACACCCTAAAATACTACACACCATAAAGAGCTTGTGTTACCTGTTTTCCTTGACAAACCCTGTAATGTTTGTGTTTCTCGTAAAAGGTTTGTCTCTTTCCTTTTTGTGAAACCATGCAGAGGGTTATGTCTCTCAAAACCCCGTGGTGTGTTTTCTCCGTACCAAAAGTTTATGACTTGTGTTTTGTAAAAGCATGCAATGTTTATTTGTATTTGTACAACCGTATACTATTTCTTTCTGTTGCAAAAGGTTGATGTGCCCTGTTTTATACCACCATGCAGAGGCTTTTTATTTTTGAAAACTTTGTAATCTATTTGTATGTACCAGGTTGCACTCTCCTATTACATAACACTAAACAACTTTTAATTTTTTGTAAAACCATGCAACGTTTATTTCTTTGTAAAACCATTCAATGTTTGTTTTTTCGGGCAAAAGGTTGCACTCTTCTGTTTTGGGAAGCCATGCAAGGTTTTTTTTTCCAAAACTTTGGACTGTTTTGTTTCTTGCTAAAGGTGGATGTCTCCCATTATGTAGAACCATACAAGGTGTTTGTATTTTTAAAACCGTGCAATGTTTTTTTGTTGCAAAAGGTATTTTCGTTTGTAAAATTATGCTTTTCAAAATTAAGGAGTGGTTTTTTTTTTTGGGAAATTAAGGAGTGGTTTTTTTTTGGGAAAACGTGGTAATCTCTTGCTTTGTATAACTGAGCACTGTCTCCCTAGCACACTTGCACAGAGCAACACGGTGACAGTTTCTGAATGCTTCCATACACCTGTTGTAAAGGTACTTGAAGCACTGAGACAGCTTATGGACATAAGCGTGTACCGGGCTGAAAGTGCATGGCTTTGCACTTTTGATGACCGTGCCTAAAAGCACAATCATTCTAAGTCTGCCAGTGTGTCCCATGACATATATACTCTATAAGTCATGTACTCTACAAGTCTTGTACACAATCAACTAGCCATGCCATGCACGGCACAGTGGCATGAGGGAAGGAGATGTCATTAGAACCACAGTTTTAATCTGTGTCGATGTCCATGGACAAACCACTGTCATGCGTCACGTAGCACGCGAATGCGGAGGCATTAGCTTCGTCTTCGCTGGACGTGTCGCTATCCGTCACTTGACGCTTGGCAGCACGCTCAGACCGTTCATCACACTGACGGCAACGCTTTTCATGTCGTGACCCTCCGGCGAAGGTGTTCGTGTGGGGGCGTTTGAGCCTGCTACTGGTGTGCGGTGCAGCGAATGCTTCGGCAGATGTGCGTGCGCGTTTAGCAACGGGCTCCGCTTGCCGTGCCTGAGCGTGCATACCTCTGTGTCTTGCTTGCTTGAAAGTTTTGCGTCGCGCTTTGGCTTCCTCTTGCTGATCACGTTCTTGCTGCGCAGCCTGCGCGGCTGCAAGGAAGCTGGTCTTCGTGACCCATCCACCAAGGCGCAGCGTCGATGCATCATCCTTTGTTTCCATGGTGATGGTCCGTGCGGTTGCTTGGGATCCCATTTCTCTGGTGGTAGAAGGGGAGTCTTGGGAGGCGGGACAGATGTCACTTGCCGGTACAATACGCGATGCCAACTGCGAAAGCAGCTCCAAGGCCTTGACATCTGCCTCCTTCTGCTTAGGGCGCAGACGTTCCTCAGGGGCGTGGCGTAGGAAGGTCTCCACGCTGTGCGGTACAAGGCCTGTAACGCGGAACGCTGTACGGACCTTCTCACCGGTGCACGTTTGATACCACGCCTGCTCAACCAAGGAAACGAATCTGGCCACACCCAGGCTCCTCCCAAGGTTGCTCTTGATGAACTGGTCCTGCAGCTGCCGGTACGGGCACTTGACTCCACGAAACAGTGCACGGTCAAGAGGCTGGATTATGTCTGTAGCGTGACTTGGAAAGAGGACAACGGACACACCGGCCTTCTTGCACACAGTCAGACCTCTCACTCCAAGATGCGTCCTTGAACCGTCCAAGAACAGCAGGATCTTGTTGTAGGGATTACTGAGCGGACTCAATCTGGGAACCAGGACTTGCTCCACCCACTCAACAAAGATCTCACTACTGGACCACCCAGTTCCCATGCCTTTCAGGATAACCTCTCGGTCGCAGTACCTTAGATGGGTTCCCTTCACAGTCTTGGTGTCAAACAACAGAGTGGGCAGTAGAGCCTCTCCACTGGCAACCACTGCTGCAATGACAGTCACAGCCTTCCGCTGATACCCCTGCCGCCGCGGCACTGATCTCCGACCCCTGATGCTGTACACCTTGCGTGCCGCTGCCCCGGTGATGAAGTTCTGATGGAAGGAGGTCTCATCCATGTTCACGATGTACCGGCCGTCGTAGTCCACGTCTGCAAGGGCCTTGGAGGCTTCAGCAAAGAAGTCTTGCCACTGATCTTCGTCAAAGCGACTGTCAGCACGCTGACTCTCCACCAGGCCTGGGGTACGGCTGACCACGTCCGTGTTGCGTGCTTTGAATAGGCGCCACCACTTGTTCCCTGACCCAAGCTTGAACCCGTGCTCCTCTGCATGTCTCCGTGCCTCCTCCACAATGTCATGCTTGTATGGGGTCAAGGAACTCAGCAGCTGCTGCTCCAACCACTTCCTCATATGAAGGTCTTGCACTCTGGGTGGCGGCCCAGGCCGTCCCATCACCACAGGCTCACTGTTCATGAAGCGGAGCAGGTTCTTCTTGATGGTCTTCTTGTCCACGGTGAACAGCCTCATGGCCTGCCGCAATGATCCCCGCCCAGCGGCAACCCAAGCGACGGCCTCTTCGAGGTGTGTGGTGTGCTGCGGCAGAGGATAGGATGCGTATGGCTTGTGTTCCGTTCTGTTGACGCTGTTTGACTTCCGTTTACCTCTCATACCAGCCTTAGAACGCCCCTTTGGCAGCGTTTCACAGGCGTTCCTGATTTTCCGGCGAGCTGCAGCTCTACCGATACGGGATCCCAACCGCATTATTGTAGGAGGTCAACACACTTGCACAGCACTGAACCCAAGACGCAATTCTCCAAATCCAAAGATCGTGATTGTCGATGATTGTAAATTGCAGCGAAGGCCTGTTGATAGGGCCTCACATGACAATGCTGCAAAACAGAAAATCAGCATAATTTCACAATCATTCTCATCAGACAATAAATCTCAACATTTCCTATTGCGCGCATCTGCGACACTCATCTCTGCATTTCCGCATCATTTCCGCATCTGCCACCTGCACATCTGGCACCTGCACACCTGCACTCCCCTCCCACGACCATTGCACGGGAGTGCACATGGCCGAAAAACGACCTAGGGGTGCAGTGCCAGGGCCATCAACAATGGCTACGGCCATTCAGCACCATCCAAAAAAAGTTTACAATACAAAATCAGAACAAACTGCACTACCAGAGCACCGGTGACATGGCACCAGGTGCTTATGCATTCATATGCTCCTCCCAGGGTAAACGATAACCCATACACAGCACTCCACTCCTGTGCGTACATTGCTGTGCTGTCTACCTAGGGTAATTTACACTCAGCCACCTGCTGCTGTCCCTCCTGGGCACTGTGCACCCAACAACCTAGTGGGTCGTGCCGGGACACATGCAAAAAAAACATATATCTTGCTCCAAAAACAGATTGCAAAAAATCTCCTGATGGACTGCCATGTGGCCTCAAAGCCATTAATTAATGCAAAACATTCAGGGCCACTGTGCTGGGCTGTAAGCACCAGCTGGCCTGCATACAACTCCGCAAAACAGCAAAAAGAAGCCTATAACAAATACCCAAAAAACACTCAAAATGTCTCCAAACTTGCAGCACGAAAGACAAACACACTGCAGGCACTCAAAAGCAGGCAGCACGACAGGGTAGAGCCAAAAGTGTGGTCTTTGGAAGACATCGTTTCAAGCTGACTCAGTGCTGGAAAAGGAAACCCACTTAATAATGTACAGCGCACCAAGCCATTTAGCCACACTTATCTTGAGCTCTCCCAATTCTGTCCTCAGACTTGCCTGTGACACAAAAGCAAAAACAGCAGCATAAAGACCAAAGCTGGACCCATTGACACAAAAAATGGAGCAACAAAAACGAACGCTGCGTCGACGTGGCAAAACAACACCAATGAAAGAATGCAGGAAACAGAATGAAGGCCACGTTGCATTGCAGGAGTTGCAGGAGCATCCTGCTTCTCATCTGCCTTGTAAAGAGCGAAAGCCACGAAACTCGCAAAGATGCAAAAAAATGGACAAAGAGCGAAAACGAAAGCAAGCGCGTATGCCTCTGCTATACCACCACACGAAATGTATACCTCTCAGAGGTCCCCATCTCACAGGCACAAACTCGAAAATTCAGATGACAAATCAGATTCACACGAAGAAAACAGCGAGGACAATGAAATACAGCGACGGAGACGAAAACAACGAACAGACAACTACAGAACGCAAAGCACAGAGCAGACACACCCATAAAAAAGGAGTGTCTTACTGCTCCAACAGCAAATCATTCTCCACTGTAACTCACTTCAGATTCTGAGCATTCCTAAACACACAGCAAGACAAGGCAGTCAATGCAGCGACAAAAAAAAGAGCTCGCTGCAACAAGAGCTACATAAAAAAAACGCCACAAAGAGTGCAACAACAAAAGACGACGGAGAAAACAAACACAGGACGAAGCAAGCAAGCACACACCTGAGTGTGGCGTGCACTGCTGCTTCAGTCCAGTACTCCATTTCGCCTGAACAGCTGACTGGGGATGAGTTGAGGTCCTGAAAACAAAAGAAGACCTCACAAAAATACAACCGATCCTGAGCTGGGTAAGCACAACCACAACAGACAGACCAACAACAACGACGAAATAACAAGGGCAACACACCGAAAGCAACATTGCTACTCAATGGTGCGACACAGGAGCATGCTGCTTCTCTGATTGCACCAAAGGAGCAGAGAGCGCGTGCACTGGAGCAAAAAACTGCTACTCATTACACACACCCAAAGTTTATCTCTCACCAGTCACATTCTTGAACTTCCGCCCTCTCCCACGTGTCCCTGTGCTGCGTGGCGCTACCCCGCGCTCTTGGTTCAGCGCCGTCGTAACGATTTTCACATCCTGGCGCTCAGCCCAGGACCTCCTAGGCGCGTTCACTGGCAGACTATCAGTCTCGAATAGGTACTTGTACAGCACTTCAACTGCCAGCGGAGCAGGCCTCGTTGTCCACAGGGTCTCAGGCAGCGGCGGTATCAACAAGTCATCGTCCACTTCACTTTTGCCGCAAACAACAAGCAGAGAAGGAAAGCGTAAACAGGCTTGCTCGGATTCTATGGTAGCTCGGTTCCAGATCTCGTCACGCTGAACTTCTTCCAGTCGCGGCACTTCTCTGGACCATTGACCGCCATCCCAGACGAGAGGTCCAAAGATCTTCCCCAGCTCGGTACTCGCCACGAATCGATCGTTCATGAACACATCAAAGCAAGCGCTGCGCTCAGACTGGAGGTAGTCTGTCAAAATCATTTTCGACCTCCTGTTACGAGTAAGAAAAAGTGCTTTTCCATTGCTTTGAGGCATACTCTAGTTGTATTAGAGATGCACTGAGCATCCAGGCATTTCTATCTTAGTATTGGTCTCACCAAAACTGGTGATAACACATTTTGACCTATGGAACCAAACACCCAATCAGGATATGGAGTGGACCCCTTAATCCCCTTTCAATGTGAGGCAAATCATCTTTTCCTGAGTTGACTGAGAACTGACATATCCAAGGCAGAGCCTATGAATTTATCTATGTTTTTCCATGAATTCTTAGCTATCCTAGTGGTATGCACCCTAGGGGGCTGGGCACCTCTTTTTGAGAGGTCCTGGGTTCAATTCCTGGTCAGCCTAGCTAGGTAGGAAGATCCCATGTGACATGGCAGTGACCTCATCGCCAAATGCCCTGCCACCTCAGCATATATGGGACCCAAAATAAAGAGTGCACATCTCCTGAGATGGCACTATGGAGAGAGAGTGACCATGGGGCAGTTTTCCAACTCTTTTCCAAAACATTTCAGCTATCTATGTGAATATGCATTCCGATTTGACCTGAGTTGCAGTTTCTGTGAATATCCTCTCATCTTTCACTGTTTACACTGCAGCCCTTCATGCTTTGATCCTGATTCTCTTCTCCTTGCACACCTCTGGCTTGGGTTATCCTGGATTGACTGTATTTCTGCAAACAAAAGGTTTTCATCATCCAAAACAAGCAGCAGGAAACCCTACACCAGCAGCAAGCAGCAGGAGAGACAAAAACACAGTGCTGAAACCGCTATAAACCTTTCTGGTAGCAAGAGGCAGTCTGTCTCTGCGCACCGGCAGCGACCCCGCGCCGTACATCCAGTGCGCCGAGTACAGGCACATATAAGCAGAAGGGTGACTGAAGATGGACACAAGGAAGGAGGACGCCGACGTGAAGACAGCGCCAGCGCCCTGAGGCACCGGCAAGGCCAGAACCTGGCGCTGTACCTTCGGCGGAGCCCTTACATGGGCCAGTGGAAGCGGCTGAGGACTCCCTGGATGGACTCCAGACGGCCTTTGGGGCCCTGTCTGTCGAAGAGGTGGTCTCTCAACCTGTGAAGAGGAAGAGAGAGAGCGAGAAGGATGCTGGAGAAGAAGCAGTTGAAGGAGAGGAACAAGGGCAAGACCTGATGTATGACCCTACCTTCGAAGGCGCACCAAGCGCTTCTGGCCTCCACGCATCACCCTCTCCTTTAATCACCACACTCCCAGCCGCTGCAACATCCACTCCCACAACCAACCCGCCTATGGCAGAGGGCACAGGCTTTACTGGCATGCCTCACTACCCCGCCTATGGTATGGGCCCACCTACCACTGCGCCCCCTGAGGCAACTACTGCCAGTGAGCCGGTGGCTTCCAGCTCTGCGCCGCGATGGTATGCGGCTGAATATCCCCATCCACTACCCGCTACTGGAACTTATGTGGATGTTCCTGGGTATGCACCTGGGTATGCACCCGGGTATGCACCTTGGTATGCAACCTTGAGTGGGTTGGGGAGAGGACCTGAATCTCTTGGTGGCAGGAGTAGAGGATCGGGAAGATCCTCCAACAGGTCCCTGACGCGCTCGGAGATCAACGAGGTGCTCCGAGGAGCCACTTCAAAAATCGTGGGCGACCTCACTCAAGAAATCCGAGAGAAACTGGAGCCCCTGATGATCCCGCCCCAAGCGTCACCTACCCCGGTGGGAATGTCACCCCACCGAGTACAGGCTAACCACCTGGTGGGTGGTTTGACAAACACCCTGGGGAGCCTGAGGAGCCGACCGATGCCGACTCCAGCACCTGTAACCGAGAAGTCCTTTCGTCCCGAGAACGGCCCAGCCGCCCTACAGCCACGTGACGAACTCTACGAGGGCCGAGCTGGACCGGCTGGGGCTGACAGCGTTAAGGGCAATGGTGGACGTGGAGCCTTATGGCTCTAGTGATCTAGGCGGGGACCCCTCCGATGACGAGCCGCCGTCGATGACCTCTACTTCGCCCTCGGAGGACGATGACCCGGAGGACCCCAAGGACCCGAAGGGGAAGAAGAAGAAGAAGAAGAAGAAGAAGACCCGACGCCCTGAGGGACGCAGGTCTCAGGTGGCGAAGGCTATCGCCACCTCCAAGATCGTGGTGAACCTGCCTGAGTTCACAGGCAAGGACCTCAGCGAGTTCGCTGAGAATTTTGGCCGGTTCCTCCGATTGACCGGCCAAACCCACGCTAGTGGGCGAGTGAAGTGCGATCTGCTCCTGCAGTGCTGCAAGACCAAGTACCTGGAGAAGCAGGTCAGGCAGATCGTGACTAACTCCGCCACCTTTGCCGATGTGTTGGTTGCCCTGGAGAGGCAGTACCCAACCTACGAAACCGACCTCTCCATCAGGGCCGAGATCCAGAACCTGCCCGTGCTGCCCAACAACCCCAAACCTGGCAGGGTCTCTGAGCTGTTGGCTGACCTGGATCACTGGGCTGGACGACTGACGCCCGGTTCCTACAGCAGCGACGACCTGCTGTTCTGGTTGGTGGCCAAGCTCCCTCGAGAGCTATGGGACGAGTGCCGTTCGACGGCGGAGCGCAAGGCTAGATCCCTCCGCTACGAGGATCTATGAGTGCTACTCCTGGAGCTGGCGCTGGAGAAGGAGAGCAACCAGCACTTGAACAACTACCGTCCTGGTGGTGGAGGTTCTGGAGGCCATGACAAAGGGTACCAAGGGTCCCGACCTGGGCAGGGGACTACCCCCAAACACGCCCACGCCCGTATCATGGAGAACGTGAAGGAGCTTTTCTGGTGTGATGCCAGAGACGAGCAGGGCCACCTGCAGCACGCCCCTGACTGCGAGCAGTGAGACTGCTTCGTAGTCCAGGGGAAGCAGCAGGAAAAGAACACCGGCGCCAAAGCGAAGCTGCCGGATCATTACAGGTGCACCATCACGTGTGCATTCTGCGGGAAGCGGAAGCACTACGAGGATGAGTGCTACCATAAGCAACGCCTATCGGCGAAGGTTAAGGGTGAAGATCCTGGCAAAGGCTCAGGCAAAGGTGGAGGCAAAGGCAAAGGCAACGACTCCGGCAAGGGCAAGTCGAAAGGACGTGGTCAAGGGCAAGACAAGGGTCAAGGTGGACGAGGAGGAGGCGCTAACCGCCAGACCGACAACAAGAACAAGGACAAGAACGGAGGCAACCCCAACCCTAATCCAGGGGGGAACTCCGAGCCCTCTGGAGGGCAGTCTGGTCCTACCACACGCTCACAAACGCAGGCCCAGCAAGAACAAGGAGCCAAGCGTGAGCATGAAGGTGGTGACGACGGCAACGCTAAGAAGAGGAGCCGTTTCATGAGGATGGCCCGCATATTGCGGAACAAGGGGTTCGAGGTGACCTGTCCCGCGGAGTTCTGACGGGGACGCTCTGGTGGCACCCAAGTCCTGGTGTTTTGGGTACGTATCCGACTAGGGGGACGCGAATACCTGGGGGTATTGGACACTGGCGCCACCATATCTATAGTGGCCAAGAAAACTTTACCTTGTGGGAGCCTGAAGAACACCATGACCACCACCGCTATACGCATGGGGGATGGACATGTGGTGCACAGCTGCGGGGACTGTGAAGTGGAGGTACCTATGGGCTCCCGGACTATCGCCCATCGGTTCTATGTGATGAACACTGAGGCCTTCGACTTTGTACTGGGTACTGACTTCTTCGTACAGCACTCCCAGATACAATCCCTGACGCTGCAAGCGTTCTACCTCCTCTACGTGGACCACAGCAGTGGCAGAGAGTCTGTGCCACTGGAGCAGTCGGAACATACTTCGAGTTACCTGAGACTATCGAAGGAGGAGCCCTCGAACATGATGGCGGCCTCCAAAACTGAGGACTATCAACTATTGGGGGAAGTCCTAGACCAAGGTCTGAAGGAGTTGGGTTACTCTCGAGAAGACCTGAGTGTGGAGTTGTTCGCCAGCGACAAGCAGCATGTACTGGACCTTTACTGCAGCAAGGGGAAGAACTGCAGCTACAAATTTTACTGGCCCTCTTTCGGGATGGCCTACGGGAACCCGAGGTTCAGTGAACTGGGGAAGGTGCTGACCAAGGTGGCCTTGGAACGTTCCCGTATGGTCCTGTGTTCCCCCGATTGGGGAGCCCATGGGGGCAACGAGTACTGGCGAAACCTCCTTCCTACGTGCTCATTTGAATCAGGTACCCTTGAATTACCCAAGTGAAACCGTGGTTAAACCGAGTTCAACCGCGCACTTTCATTACGGCTTCCCCACGGTTGAACCCCTATCGAGGTACAGCAAAAAATTGCTAAGTAGCAACCTGAATACCGCTATTTTTCAGCCCTGCAAGAGATGCCACACCCCCTAAAAAGAATGTTTTTGAAAACCTTCTTACCTCATTGCTGCAAAACACTGGAGACATATTTCTCTTGGATCATATTTCACGGCGGTGGTGTTGTAGGTGCCAGTGGCGGCGGCTGTATTGGTGAAACCGCACAGCTTCACCATCAACTTTTCGTTAGGCGTGGTGACATACACCCCTGCGCCTTGTTTGGATTCCCCTTAGGACTTTGGACCCTTTTTAGTGAACAACAATTACATGCAAGCCTACACTTGATTGTCAGAAGCTTGTTTCCTCATGGATTGCACTAAAATGTAACCGGCTTTCGAGGTGGTTCAACCGCTGGACAGGCGCGCGGTTGCAAAGGCTTCACCGGTTCAACCGCTGTTGCACGAAGCGCTACACAAAAAACACATCTTCACCTTGGGAAGCCAAACGTGACCAGTTCGTTCTGCATCGCCACAGGCAGACGTCCCCATGCAATGCCTGTGTACGGTACGAGCACAATGCGCTGTCCAGACCACGCCAGAGGCATGTGGGGCCTAAGAGCGTTAAACATGACCCCATATCGAGGATCCACAATGTGTCCCCATAATAAATCACGCCCCCAACGTATCCATGCAGGACTAGAAGGCCCATTTGCACAAAGTAGGGCACTGGTAAGCAGTCCCCCCCCCACAAAATCACCCAGGGCTATTTCCCCCGTAAGGGGACTGTCATCCTTTGGATGCGTATGTACAAGCATGGGATGATCGCCCACCCCATGGACCACTGCGAGCGCAGTGTAGGTTAGTTGGGGGAGTACACTTCGAATGTGTGCGTTCACGCGCCGGACCAGGTCCGGATCTCTCCTGGTTTGCACTGCAACTTGCACACGGTGATGCCCCTGCACCATTACGGCCCCCCACAACTGCCTACGGTACCGTGCTCCATGTCCTTCCCGCCAGTGCCACCCCCTCATTCCCTTGAGGCACGTAAAAAGTCAGTCGTTTGGGAGTGGCTCTTCCTTCACGTGAGGCACTGGTGCACCAACCTCTGGGGCTGTGTCTTCGTTATCTTCCTGCTTACATGCAGGCATTTCCTCGTCCTTCGGCGCTCCACCAACCTCGTCAATCTCCTCTTGCCCAACCGGCGCTGCAGGCGAGTCCTCCCCACTGTCCTGGTGCTCCTGCACCCCTGGACCAGCAGACTCCACCTTTTCCTCTTTGACCACCTGTTCTTCACTCTCCTTTGGCTCTGGCACCTCCGGCGGACTAGGCACAGGAATGTGCTTCTCAGTGTCCTTTGGCTCTGGAATCACGGGCGGCGTCGGCACAGGAACCCCATTGTCACTGTCCTTTTCCGCTTCAGCTTCCGGCGCGGGAGTGACCTCCTTCTCCTCGAGTGGACTGTACGAGGGGGAGTCCTCAATTGTCTTATTGCCCTCCTCATCGATCGCTTCCTGTTTCTGGGCGCGGCGCTCTTTCAACGCCTCCTCGGCAGCGTGGGGGTTACTGAAGCTTGTGCTGTCCTTGACTGCAATAACTGGCCACGTTGTCCCAGCTGCATCGCCCTCCTCCTCCCACTGCGGGGGAAGGAAGACCAATTCTTCCCCCTTTTTGGGCCTGGGGGTCCCCTTCGTGGCTTTCCCCGGGGTACCCACGGCCAGACGTGGCTCGCCATCAAGACCGTCCACAATGACCCATCGAATCGGCGTGTTGGCCGCCCATCCGAACCGCTGTCGCAGCTGTTTGCGCGTGTCCTCAACCGCCAGTCGTCGTTGTTGGGCTTGATCCAGGCTCTGCAAAAAGGAAAAAAAAGTGAAACCGTGGTTCACCCGGTTCAAGCGTGCGGTTGAACTACACTTCACCGGTTCAACCGTGCACACCTCCAGAGCTGACGCATGCGCCGATTCTGCCCTGATCGCTTTCTCCTCGTCGCCATCCTTCGATCCCGCAGCCAACTCAGTTGCCAGGGCCTTCACATCCTGCGCCGTGTCGCTGGGGAGCTTGCCGGAGTCACTCTCGGAACTGGGGGCCGGAACTACCTTCCTCTTCTTCTTCTTTGGGATATGCTTTGCGGCTGGGACCCATTCGTGCTCTTCAAAAAGGGGGTCTGACTGGTCCGTCTCACTGCTGTCCGGGGCGATTTTCCGCTTTTTCGAGGAAGCACCGCTGCCAGTTTTGGCTTTCTTTTTCGGCTTCTTGTCGCCAGAGACTTGGGCCTTCGCGGGCGCTGCTTCAGCCTTTGCACTTGTCCGCTTCTTCTTCCGGAGCTCCTTCCGGGCGGACTGAAACAGGGACTTCGGAACCACTTTGCTGCCAGGGGTGCTCGTCTCTTCTGGTGGCGGTGGTGCTGGAAGACGTGGAGGCTTGGGGGCCTTTCCACTGCTCTCGGATGCTGCACCTGCTCCAAGTGGGCGGTCCCACACACTCTTGTAGAACTCCTCAAAGCTCTCTCCCACAGGACTTGGTTGGGGCGCGGTGGTGACGGCTGGACTGGACTCCAGAGGCGTTGACCTCTGCCGTTCTGGCGCAGGACTGCCTTGCCCGGCATTGCTAAATTCCCGCAAGCCCCGCTGCACGCCACGACTCATGCGGTCGACCACTTGAGCGGCGCCAGGGATCTGCCGATACCACACGTCCCACCACTCCACGATGGGCATGGGTGGCCATCGCCCGCGGAGGACAATGCCAGGGCCACGCCGATCCACCACGAACATGTGCTCAGGCACATCACTGGCGGTCAACTGCAGAGAAAGCAAGGAGGCAGGTGAACCGCAGAAGTGGGGGAACGCGATTCAGTGTGTAGGAAGGTGACGCTCAAAAGTGCACGGTTGAAGACGGTGAAGGCGGTTCAGCCGCACGGTTGAACCCGCTGAAACGACAGTTGAACTACTGCACACCTGTTGCACCCCTTGGATCGCTTGAACCACACTTGGCTGCACGAATGGCGATGGTGCCATTGCTGGTGGCGCCGCTGCTGCCGTCGCGGCGCTTGCCTTGGCCTTCTTGTGCTTTCCCCCACCTGAGATGGTGGCGCCCATAGCCAGCATGCTGCTCGGAGTTGCCGTGTACCGCTTGACCTCCGATTCGTCGAACCAACCTGGTGGCAACTCCACCGGGGCCTTGTAGAAGAAGCGCGGACCGTGTCCTGCGCTGTGACCACCGCCGCGGCCCACAGAATCCGCGCCAAACCAGGATGCGCTCCTGGCAACACCGCACCCCGCAGTGGCCCATATCCTGAACAGGGCATCCAGACCTGGTTCGTCCAGGGACATGTGGCCCTGGGGGTCGCTCGACAGGCCCACACGCAGCACCTACAATCAGAAAACGCACATCAGAACATTCATAAACACAAAAACACACAGCAACAAAACGCAGCATGCGCCATATCAAAACATCTACCAAAAGACCGAAAAACACCAGCACAGTCAACTAGCAAACAACAAGACAACAGCAGACCTTCCACTCCGAAAACTCCCCGGCGCTCAGGCACTTCGTCTCCCAGGGGTAGGACTGGATCCCATCCTTGTCTTCTTGGCGGTGCTTCTTCATCCAGAGCGTCATGGCACGGCGGAACACGTACTTCGGCGTCACGTCAGCCAGCCACCGCCACTCAGGCGTCTCGGGCGCCAGGGTGGTGTCGGGGTTGCAGGTGTTGTGGACCACCACTTCTTCCTTCAGCGGGAACCTGTCGGCCAGGTGGGGAGCGGGAGGCGCTGCCGCTGCTTGTGGCGCTGGCGCGGCAGGGGGATCGGCGCCTTGTCCCGTACCCAGTGCCCGCAGGCAGTCCTGCAAGGCCTTCCCCAAAGACTCGGGGTCCATGGTGCAAAGGCACCTGAGAGAAGCAGGGGTGAAACCGTGGGGAAGCCGGTTCAACCGCACGGGTGAACCTCCTGAACCACGGTTGAACCACACACACACCTCCTAGTTGCCAACTTCCAATTGAGCGTGCACTACGTGCTCATCTTCCCGTCGCCGCCGCCCGTCCCATCGAGGCATCTCCTTGTAGAGGAAGGTGCGCTCGTGCACATGGCGGAGCATTGCCTCATCCTTTTCCTCCTTGGTAGCCTTACGACCACCACCCCGGGAACTTGTGGTTAGAAAGTTGTCTTTAAAGACATAGTTAAGCGACTCAACAATGTCGCCACAAAACATGGCCCCCCCCCAAGGTTGCAAATTACCCAACACGATGGCCCCCTCGTTGCGGAGCCAAAGCAAGTAGGGTGATCGTTTATGGGGACATATAGTGTTTTGAAACCTCTTTGCAATTTGTGCACACCCTTGGACGAATGGATCATATGTCCACCGATAGATAGCGGTTAGCAATTTCCCCATGTCCTCAACGGTAGTGGTGACATGTGGTGTTAGACGCAAACTCTTTGCAATGGGCAACCAATTGGCAAACAAGTGCCATGTCTCTTCCCCATCGGGGAAGTACCGGCCTTTCAAAGAAACATTGGTCTTAGCGTCCTTTAGGAGGCTTTGAACCTTGGATCGTTGTGGTACCATCAACATTGTGGCTCGTGTGCGCACAAACGTTGTTAAGTATTCACCACATCGTATCACAAGATGAGAAACAGACATGATGACACACCCTATACGGTCATCCACTTTCAATAATGGACTTTCGATGCACCCTTTTGCACCAACACAACTAACTCCTTGTTTCCTATACTTTAGGAATTTTGCTTCAAGACTTGTACTTCGTCGCCATTCACACCCTACCCATCTTTCTTTCTCCCTAGACCATGTCGCAAAAGAATAAATTGAACCAATTTCATAAAATGTTGATAGACAAAGTATATGACGAAGCCAAGGGCTATCGCCTCCAATAATGACAACCGTTCGCACCCAAAACCCTCGGAGCAACATGTAGCCACGGTCAATAATTTGTTGTATTTTTTTTAGTGTCTCTCCAAAGAGGACACGCACAAGATCCGTTTCATGCTCACTTACGAGAGCAAGGTCAAGGGTCCAATTGTAGAGCAAAGTTCGTGCTTTTTGCATGTGGTTTGCAAAACCACATGCATTTGGCACCATGACCTTGCTCCACATGGAAGCCCATCACCACGCACTATAAGTACATAGGGGTGATCATCCCTAAATCTTGGGAAGTGCATTTCTTCTAGCACATCCCTTTGATCGCCTATATATTGTATCCAATCATCCACATCCCAACGAACCCAAACTCTTCAATCCTTTATGGTCGCTTTTAGTACTTGTCTCTTACTTAACGTGGACCAAGCTTTATCCATCGTTGCATACGACGGAAAGCAATGTGTCCATGGGACGGTGCTTGCACGGGTTTTCTTCTCTTTGGCATCGGCCCACGAAATAAGCTTCTTGTACCTAGGGACGGTTGAACCGAGAAATTGGGATAAAGGGCGCGGTTGAACCTGCGGTTGAATGGGTTGCCGTCATGGCACCAAAAAGCGTCCAATGGTACAAACCACAAAGTATTCACATTTGTGACGCGGGCAACACGTTGCAACTCATATGTTCATGCTTTGGGCAACATTAAGCGATTATTTTGCCGTGCAAACGTTGTCATGAAGCACAATCACAATTGTTCATTTGTGATAAGGGTTCAACCGCACCGTTGAACCCCGTTGAACCACTTGTAGGCATGTGTGCATTATGCCACATGCCTTCGCTTCGGCATCCCAAGGTCCAAAATGAGGCGCACAGCGTCGGATCCTGTGAAAGCTTTTTTTGTAGCCCTTTTTGTCTGTTTGGAAGCCCTCTGTGTGTTACCAATTCGGTCAGCAAGTTGTTTCCATAGGCGTTTTGTCGTGCCGTTTGTGCAAAAAAAGGTGAACAGGTCGTCCACCAGCTGTTGGTCCCCCCACCCGCTGTAGTGGTCGTTCACCACTTGCAGCCAGTGGTGGGACATTTTTTAAAAAAGGTTTGTCACGCGTCAGTTTCAGGCGGCTTTGCAAATATTTTGTTCAGAAACGCGCGCGCCGCTGGCGCAGCCGCCACCGCCAGCGCTGGCGGTGGTACAACCGCGGTTCAACCGCGGTTCAGCGGTTCAACCGCGCCCCTTCCGAGTTCAACCGGGTTAAACCGGGTAAAACCACTGTGTGAAGTACCTGATCCAAATGAGCACGTAGGGCTGGACAGGCTGACTATCAGCTCTGTTCGTTTGCCTGATGAGGCCATCTACGTGCCTCTGGGACGCAAGACACCTATTGGGAAGCACGGATGGGGGAGTATGCTCAGCGTGGTGGACGGAGGTCTTACCTCCATTCCCTGGGAGGATCTGGACCCGACTCTGGTCCAGGCTATACAACGAGAAAGCGATGGACTCGCCTTGGGTGACTTGAAGGATCGCCTACGACCTCAAGATGCTGTTGAGACTACACCCGGAGGAGATGAGTACGTCGTGACTGACACCAACGCCCCCAACTCTCCCTGTCATGTACCTGTTCCTGATGGAGTCTCTGAGTGTGGATTATCTGAGCTACCTAGCTCTATCCACTCACACGACGAAACTGAGCACGACGCCTTCTTCGTGCAGACCTGTGTGGAGGAAGTGGAGAACGCCGAGTACGTCGCCCCACTGAAACCCCTACTCTCCATGAGGGTGGAAGACCCCGTGGACGAGGAGCTGGACCCTCGATCCAGGCTCAGGGAGTATGTGGATTCCAAGAGGAAGTTGGTGGCGAAAAAGCTATGCTACGCGAAGCCTACCCGCAGCTCATGGCCACTGAAGCAAGGACGTATGGGAGACCTATCCCAATTGAAGGAGGACCTCGAACAGAAGATCACCACCTGGCAAAGGGAGGTAGATCTCAAGCTCATGAAGAGCGTGTGGGGCGCCCATGTGAGGACCCCAGAGGAGGACGACCTCTCGGAGGAATGTGTATGTGAACCCCCTCGAGCGTGCCTATGTTGCCATCGTCCACCGGAGATGGTTGAACAAGACCTTCTATATGCCTACCAAGGGCTGAAGGACACTACCACGGGCGAAGAGTCGGTGGAGGACCACCTCCCGACGTCTATTACTCAGGGGGCAAGCAACTTACACTCTGACGAGGACATGGAGGACAAGATCAAGGTATTGGACCCGCGGGTACAGAAGCTTATAAGGACCTATCTGGAGGTGTTCGGAGAACTACCCCCTCCAGCCTCATGTGACAAGCTGGTACAGATGGACCTCAAGCTGAAACCCGAGTTCGTGGGTCACAAGATCCGGAGGAGACCCTATCCAGCTCCTAAAGAGCAGGCCGACGAAATTGAGCGACAGATACAAGAATGTATCGACGCTGGCCTAGTCCTGGAGTACAAGGACGGGGACTACCCCCTACACTGCAGCCCCTGTTTCCTGGTGGCTAAGCCTGGGTCTACAGCCAAACGGCTGGTAGTGGACTACGGAGAGCTGAACAAGAAGATGCTGAACCACTCAGGGTCCATTCCCAATATGGAGTCTACCCTGGAGAAGATAGCCTCCTGCCGCTACAAGACCAAGATGGACAAGAGGAGTGGATTCTGGCAAGTGGACCTGACGCCCAACGCGCAGGAACTACTGGCCTTCATCACCACTCAGGGGAGGGTGTTCAAGTGGAAGGTCATGCCGTTTGGCGTGGCTAACGCACCCGCTCTATTCCAAGAGCTGATGAACAAGATCTTGTCCATCCTACGAAGGAGACCTAAGGTGCAGGAGCTCATATCCCGTGGTGCTCAGATGAAGGCTCACATCGACGATGTATGCCTCGGGACCAATACCCAGGAGGATCACCTAATCCTCTTGGGTGAGTTCTTTGCGGTCTGCCAGGAGAACCACACACGACTCAAGCTGGAGAAGTGTGAGTTCATGCAGGAGACCATGCAGTACCTGGGGTTTGACGTTGGCTATGGGTGGTGGACGCCAGCGGCCTCTAAGGCCAAACCCCTGATGGACGCTAAGGTACGACACGAAGACCCCAAGAAAGGACTTCATGATGTACGCAGTTTCATTGGGGCGTGCAACTTCTATCGCCGCCACATCAAAAACTTCACCTACACCAGCGCCGTTCTGACGGACTTGATCAAGAAGAGTACTACTTGGCGCTGGGGCCCACAAGAGCAACAAGCGTTTGACGAGCTCAAAGACAAGGTAGCCAACGCTAAATGCTTGGGCGTGCCTAGGGCACAAGGGGAGATTATCCTGGTGACCGACGCCAGCAATGTGGGCGGTGGTGGAACGTTGTTCCAATGGCAAGCACTAGAGAAGGAGGAGTTCGACTCGGCCATTTCCCAATGGGGGACGGAAGGTCTCAACCGAGACGGAACCCTCAAGCACAGCTACCCTGACGACAAGTGGGTCCTAGTACCTCTGGGCCACTGGAACTGGAAGTGGAACCAGGCCAGGGGGAACTACTCCACCTATGAGCAGGAATTGCTCGCGGGTATGCTGGTGCTATCCTCACAAGCACGACTGTTGGGGAGTAACCCTGTGGTCTGGCTGTGCGACCAAGAACCGGTCCGCAGTTTCCAGAAGGGTCCCCCACCCGAGAAGGCCAAGCTACGGCGCTGCTGGACCTACCTCAGTCAACTACGGCTGACGGTACACCATATCCAGGGAGTGAAGAACGAGTGTGCCGACTACATCAGCCGCAACAACTTCGACGCCCTGATTGGTGCCCGGTCTGAAGCGCTGGCTAAGGAGGCGTTCAGCCGTATGGACGTCCACCTGGACCTCAACATGACGATGATACGCCCCCTGGATGGACTCCAACAATCGCAGTACCTGGAGGAGTTTGGGGATATCTACAAGCGCCTGGAGAAACGCCTTGAACCCCTCCTGGTCAACCAAGACCAGTGGAAGAGGGACAAGAGCTACCTCTGGCATGAGGACCGCATCGTTGTGCCTAGTGACAGAGTCCCAGCGCTGCTGAAGTGGACCCATGAGTCCAGCGGTCATGTGGGTGCTGACCGTACCCTGAGGCTGTTCAAGCAGTGGTTCCACACTACGTGGACTGACGACCAACTGCGGAAAACCCTCCAGCCTATCGTGGACAAGTGCCCGTGCAGGTCCTGTAAACCAGGGGATATCAGGGACAGAGGTCTCTACTCGACCCTGCCCATCCCTCACTGTGCTAACAGTGTTCTATACGTGGACTACACGGAGATGCCGAAGTTCGGGGGCTATGACTTCGCCCTCGTGATAACCTGTGGGTTGACCAGGTTTACCAGGGTGTTCCCATGTACCAAGCACATTACCAGGGAGGAGACTATCAAGATACTCCTGGAGGAGTGGTTTTGTGTTCATGGGGCGCCCAAGGAGATCAACTCCGATGAGGACGTACGAGTACGCTCGGATACTGGCTGGTACAAGAGGGTCCTGAGATCCCTCAATGTCCAGGTGTCTACGGGGATTCCCTACTCTCACACGAGCAACCCCCTATGTGAGCGACAGATCCGTGTCCTGAAGGAGAACGTACGGATATGGTGCAAAACTGAGCGCACCAGAGACTGGGTGAGACTACTCCCCGTCATATCCTTGATGATGAACTCCCAAGAGAGTTCAGCGACTGGCTACTCGCCCCATGAGCTATTCCTGGGGCACCCGGCATGGTTCCTACATGCCCCCTATCCAGAGGACACCCATTCTTCTGTGGGTGAATGGGTCCAAGAGCAACAAGCGAAGGTGGACAAGGCCAAGGCTATGCTCCAGAGAGTGAGGGAGCGTCAGTGGAACAAGAAGAACAAGCACCGAGTACCGGCCACCTACCAAGAGGGGGACTGGGTGCTGGTGCACCACAGTCGACTACCCGCCTGGCCACGCTCTACCAGCGATGACCCATACTTCGGGCCGTACAAGATTCTATCAGTGGATGGACACCGTATCACCGTGCGGTGTTCTCCCCATCTAGGGGGGACCCTGGTGTGCGCTGCTCAACCCCTGAAGCGCTACTATGATCCTGAAGACCTCTGTGGGGAGGAGTGGGAGCTGAATGACGAGGAAATCGCCGCTCTGGACCTACAAGGGGCTGCCAGCCCTATGGAAGTTGAAGGTGAACTCCCCAACATGAACGCCGAGGAGATGGCTAAGGAGGGCTTCTACCTGGTGAAGTCTGTCCTACGCCACCGCTATCGCCAGGGTTGGCGCTTCCTCACCCTCTGGGAAGGGTTTGGAGTCGAAGAGGCCACCTGGGAGCCCTTCTCTGCATTTGTTCTACCTGAGGGACGCCTAAACTCAGTTCTGGTTGACTACTTGTTCCAGAACAACCTTGGTGAGTTGCTGAGGCTCGCTGAGACGCTTGCCTCCAAGACTAAAGCTAGGGACTGAACCTTACCCTTACCTGCCAGAGCGTATGTGTGAGTGTGCTATTCCTGAGGTCCTGAGAGCAAGCCGCAGAAGTGGTGTCCTAATTATACCCAAGTCTGCACGCTTGCTAAACCTGGAGGGTTGGCTTATTGATGCCAGGGGGTACGCCCCGGGTCTCCCCTCCCCTAAGCGCCCAATTTCTGTGCTGGCGCAAAACCTTTGGGGAATACCCAGCGTACTAATCCAGGTATTGTTTTCCCTACCTATCTGTCTACTACAGGGAGGGGTGGCCAAAAGCTATGAAGGCATGAAAACGCCGTTTTGCTAAATGGCCAAAACACTGGCCTAACCACTGCCACAGCCCACCAACCCTGCTAAAATTGCAGGAATCGGGTGGGACAGTGACACACGCACTACAGGTCCTACACACCCTACAGTGGCACCATCCTGGTGGGCGAGCACTGGTGCGACTGGCTCAAGCCCCCACTCAGGACTACCACTCCTACACGCACACTCTACTGGGTGTTGTTGAAGAATATGTCGTGGGTCCTAGCGACCCTCCTGTGAAGAAGACAAGAGAAGACAGCGCTGCTAAGCAACTGTGGCCTGACAGGGGACGCCACAACGCGTTTCCCCTCCTAGGGCTTGGAGGGAAGAGGTGCTCTTGCGTGCACGGCGCAGATGTCGATGGAGTCGGACTCCCTGCTCTGCCACAGGCAGAGAAGAGTTACTTGTTTGTGTGATCTGCGCCCTTGTTTAGCAGGGCATGAAAAAAATGGTATGCTGCTGCACCAATCACCCTACCTGCCCACCTGTAAAGCAAAGGCAAATGAAGGGGCGTTTGCGGCGGAGGAACCAAGCCACACTCCCCGTATTATACGGTTCCCAGTGTGACCTATAATACACTGTCCGCAAACACGCTGAAGAATCAGCTACCCCTGTCAAGCAAGCAAGCGTTAAGGGACTCCTCAGGTTCTCTTAAAGAACGTACCGAGGAGCCCCTGGGTAGCCTAAACAAGGTTTACCGTGCGCACTTCGCGTGGCCTACCCTTTAATGCGTGTGTGCATGCGCGAGTATGCACGACTGTTTTGGGCAAACCTGCCCATCCGCACCTCAATCACGACTCCACCAGGGGGTGGCCCCACCTGGGCTTACTCACCTTACCTACCGCTGGAGAGAGAGAGCAAGTGAGGGGCGCACGCGAAGAACGTTGCTATGCACTTGTGTGTATGTCTAATCACCCTGATCTGAGCTCTAATCATCCGCAATCTTTCTAATCAATCCCTCTATCGCGTCCTATCGTTGTTAGCGCTGCTACAAGACTCGTTCACGGAGACACGAGACGAGCAATGTGTATGCGGCATACGAGACGAGCATACCTGTAGTTTATACCTGATTCATTGAAGTCTTTTCGTTCATTTTCGAATTCTTGAATTTTTGATTCTTCTAATAGTGTGGGTGGAATCTGTATGTTTATTTATTAATGTGTGTCTCGTCATTTTCAAGACTACGTGAGACATACGGTTATAATGCCATTATTTCTATATTTTCCGGCGCTTCGCTAGGAGCCGCTCCTGCGCGCCGCCTTTTTATGCGTAGGAATTTCTTGATTTAAAAAATCTAGAGATGACTATAATTTTTATAAAAATGTGCTTCTGATGCACAATTGGATTGTGCTCAGGTGTGTTGTCTTAGAAAAATTCTAGGCCGTCATTTGACGGATTTTGGTGTCGTCGCTTCGTTTTTGCGTGGATTCGTCCATAATTCTCCCATTCCTGCCTCTGCAGATACCCACGAGCAGCCTCGCTGAGTAGGCCGTGTTCTGGCCGAAACGCAGCAGCCTGGAGAGACTGAGCAGAACCCAAGACCCCACCAAGAGGCAATTTAATTTTTTCACGACTCCCTTCGCCCTAAGACAGGTCACAGGTCGCCAGCAGGTTTACGAGAACGCATGCGAGTGTGTATATTGTGTCTTCCGTTGGGTTTGTGTCGCGCTGCGTCTTGGAGGGAGGGATGCACATGCACATGTTTTGGCATGCTCTCAAACTAACCCAACCAAGCCACAGGAGCCCCGGCAGCGCCATGAGCGCTGAGTCTTCTGTAGGAAATTTTACAAACAGAGCAGCAAAAGAGCGCCAGCCATGGTGAGCGCCCATTTTTCTGTGTGTGGGAAACTATAGGTATTTTAAAGTAGATGTGGAAACCAAGGAAAGGCCAAGAAAAATTCCCTTTTTCCTAAAACGCGACAGTGGTGGCCACCACAGCACAAGGGGGGAGTAAGAAAAAGTGCTTTTCCATTGCTTTGAGGCATACTCTAGTTGTATTAGAGATGCACTGAGCATCCAGGCATTTCTATCTTAGTATTGGTCCCACCAAAACTGGTGATAACACATTTTGACCTATGGAACCAAACACCCAATCAGGATATGGAGTGGACCCCTTAATCCCCTTTCAATGTGAGGCAAATCATCTTTTCCTGAGTTGACTGAGAACTGACATATCCAAGGCAGAGCCTATGAATTTATCTATGTTTTTCCATGAATTCTTAGCTATCCTAGTGGTATGCACCCTAGGGGGCTGGGCACCTCTTTTTGAGAGGTCCTGGGTTCAATTCCTGGTCAGCCTAGCTAAGTAGGAAGATCCCATGTGGCATGGCAGTGACCTCATCGCCACATGCCCTGCCACCTCAGCATATATGGGACCCAAAACAAAGAGTGCACATCTCCTGAGATGGCACTATGGAGAGAGAGTGACCATGGGGCAGTTTTCCAACTCTTTTCCAAAACATTTCAGCTATCTATGTGAATATGCATTCCGATTTGACCTGAGTTGCAGTTTCTGTGAATATCCTCTCATCTTTCACTGTTTACACTGCAGCCCTTCATGCTTTGATCCTGATTCTCTTCTCCTTGCACACCTCTGGCTTGGGGTATCCTGGATTGACTCTATTTCTGCAAACAAAAGGTTTTCATCATCCAAAACAAGCAGCAGGAAACCCTACACCAGCAGCAAGCAGCAGGAGAGACAAAAACACAGTGCTGAAACCACTATAAACTTTTCTTTACGTCTAAGGCCCCAACAGGTGCGAAGCACTCGCCAAACGCTGCAATTGTAGGAGGTCAACACACTTGCACAGCACTGAACTCAAGACGCAATTCTCCAAATCCAAAGATCGTGATTGTCGATGATTGTTAATTGCAGCGAAGGCCTGTTGATAGGGCCTCACATGACAATGCTGCAAAACAGAAAATCAGCATAATTTTACAATCATTCTCATCAGACAATAAATCACAACATTTCCTATTGCGCGCATCTGCGACACTCATCTCTGCATTTCCGCATCATTTCCGCATCTGGCACCTGCACATCTGGCACCTGCACACCTGCAATTATCTAAAATGAAAAAAAACAAAGGGAAATCAATCTCGGAATCGTATATTTCGCGCAGTATTCATTTTGCTTTTACGTGGTGACATTAGGGCTTACGTAACTTTGCGGCGCTACTTTACGCGATTTCGCGCGGTATTATCTGGCGATTTACGGGATCGCCAGATGGATCTCGATTATTTTTTTAATGTTCAACAGATTGTTTCTTTGATTATAAATCGTCATTTCCTGATAACTTTATTTGCCTGGCGATCCTGCGCCGCGACAGTGGGTGTCTAACTGGTCCCTTTACCTTAGTCCATTTTTGCTGCAGCTGGACCGGCTAGGTCAACAAGCAGACCCACGCAGCGCTGAAGTACACACGTGGCCACTATACCAGTCCCGTCGGGGCGCCCAGCCCAAGTGTAATTGCGCACTAAGTGTCCTACTACAAAGATGGCTGGGAGGTTATAATTCAGGAGGGATTCAAGGCCCTGAAGGATGCGCAACCCATCCTGTGTGTATAGGGCTGCTTGGTTGGCGCGTCCCTCAAACAGGGTAATTTTCTGCGGAAGTTGTGCCTGTATGTCCGGGGCTGAGAGAAGGAAGGCAGCGATGGTTTTCTCTATTACAATGAGTTTGGGATGGTTATACATGCGTGCACCGGCCCCAAACACGGGAGCGGTGATGTACGAAAACAGAGGAAAGAATTTACGCCAAATGATATTGCAGACATGTTTGTAGGGGTGCCAGACGCCGTAAATCAACGAGATACCCCGCAACCAATCTGAAAAATTCCAGCCAATGGTTGCTCTAGAGTACAAAAACTGGAGCACCCGGTAGTGGATGTTGCAATCAACGAGCAATGCCATAGGTTTTTGACAATGCCGTTGGGTAGTGCCTGGCATATCGAGGAGATCCAAGAGCTCTTGGTTCTGACCTGTACGGGACTCACATATGCCAAATGGCTTCCAAAAGAGTTGCTGTCTACCAGCCTCCCGGGCAACATCGAGGGGGGCACGGATGGTTCTCTGAGAAATGGGTGTATTGCACATATCAGTGCACACCTTCAACATTTCTCCGTGTTGTTGTACAACTGCCATGGCCACTGTGTCCACCCGGTCCACTAGGTCACGCAGACTCGGGTGGCCAAGAAAATGAGGGGGGGGGGTTGTGTGCAACACCGCTATGGCAGTTACATCTAGACACACATTGGGTTTCACCGGATTGGCCCGAAACTGGGCATGCCACCAGTTGTCCACCCACAGCACAATATCACGGCGAACAATGCTACGCCACAGTTTCCGGAACTGTAATGCCCCCTGGTCTGCAATAGACAACCGGGATGGCTTGGTGATACCAGCGTGCACCAGCTTGCGGCTGTCTGCCCGCATTACAGCAATGGTGCTCTCACCACTGGGGACGGCTGCTTGTGGCAAGGCCATGCGACGCATCCCCAGCCATACATAATAGGCCTTCTTGGAAAAATTAGTTAGCCAACGCGGCCATTGTTTTCGTGCCAACACCTTGCGAATGCGGTCGAGCGTAATGCGGGTCCGCTTGTTGACACGTAGACCCGCACAGAATTTCATGAATTCCTTTGCCACACCATGGCGCAGAGCCGACAATATCATTTGGCGACCAGTGCGCCATTCTGTCTTACAAAGAGACCGCATGTAGCTGACATGCAACGACATAGAAACCGGTGCCATAGTTATAAGACAGTCTGGGTGGCACAACAGGAGAAGGTGGTGACCAGAACAGGTAACTAGAGGCGTAGACTAGCACACAAACGGGGGCAAAATGGGAAGTGGTGAAGGTCCGGGCTCTGCAGAGCCCAGCCAACAGAGAAACCCCAATGAGCACCCCTCAAGTACCAAGGTTATGAGTGCTGGGCTCTGCAGAGCCCAGCGTTCCGTAATCAGTAATGGCGGGCCGTGTAATAGACAGAGGAAAAAGAGGGAGGGACGTGCCACAAGCAAAAAATTGAGAAGGGGTAAAAGTAGCATTTGGCGCAAGCTGGGCTCTGCAGAGCCCAGGGTCCCAAGAAATGATAGTTGGGGGTGCATACCACCCATTTGGGGAGTAGACCAACCACTTAATGCATCACAGAGTTTTCCGGTATTTGGCCGGGGGCATATCAGGTAGTAATGACCACCGTGACCGATACCGACCATCCTTCTTTACCAGGATAGTAGATGGTTGTGGGGGGGCAGATGGAGCCACATCCGGTGACAATCCTACATGCGCATGTGGCAAAAGTGAGTACCTGGGGGTATGTCGGTTGTCCGCATAAGCGGCAGTGGGCAACAGAGAAGTGCGCGGGGGGGGATGCAGGGGGGAACTCCTTGGGGGTAGTGCATTATCAGACAGGGGCAGCGGGGCGCTAACTGACCGCCTACCACTGGAGGTGACTGAACTGTGACTCAGGGCGGGGGGGGTGCCTCGATATGGTACAATCACTGGTGGCAACAGGCTGTATTTTGACTGTTCACCGGTGCCGTTTGCTTCCACAGGTAATGGAAGGGACCTTACCTGCTGGCGATCGGAGGGGTGCCGATCAATCTGTGTAAGTGTGGGTTTGTCGGCATCCGGGGGAGGAAGTGGCCGAGGAGGTGGGATACGGGGATGGGGAGACAACTCAACAGGGGGATGTGATTCTAGATTCAGTGTATCCAGGATCAATGCAGCCCGCTCCTCGCTGCGTGACAGAAAATGGGATCGGCATATCCGATCCCCTTGTTGCCATGTGACGAGGGGGTTGCGCATTGGGTTCCGCAATGCAAAACGGAACCGTGCACGAAGCCCCCAAATGTACTGCACGAACCATCGTGCCTAGTCACCACTGTTGTCCCTCAGCAACTCCATTGTCTTTGGTGTCAATGGGTCATTGAGGGAGGCCTTTGGTGGGGTTGGCTGGTCCTTTGGGACAAGCTTTGGTGGCCGCGGGGTGGATGGGGGTGCTGACCCCGTAAACATAATCGCCTTTTGCAAGGCGAGCGTAGCTGCAACACGCGCTGCTGTTCCACTGGTTGATGGGACCGGTAAGGGTACAGGTCCTACAGCCTCATCTCCTTCAGTATCCTGGCCGGAACCCGGTACATCCACCTCCGTACGTCTAGCATGTGGGAAATCAGCCATGGCTGTTGTAAAAGGAAGATAGCATGTTACATGTACTTAATATACGGGACGTATGACCAGATAGTAAATGTACGAGCACTGCACAGTATGCATAAAAACCAACTGCAATATATTAGGGTATATTGCAAACAATGTGTCCTAAAACTCGCATAGTCTCGGACGCACCACAAAAATAGAAACACTACCCCACTGGACCTTCTTGGACTACACTGCGTGGTAACAGTCCAAGGCTTGTTGCAGCGTACTCCTGAATGGCGACTGTCATACGTACACAATGCCATGGGTGCACCATTGTAATACACGATACAACAGCAACGCGGCAGAAAGGCATAGAAAAAAATACTACCAGACCACATGTTGAATAAGTTTCGAAGTGTCATGGCGCTATTATGTTGCACAAAAGGGGGCAAAATGGGAAGTTGTGAAGATCTGGGCTCTGCAGAGCCCAGCAAACAGGGAGACCCTAAAAAGCACCCCTCAAGCACCAAGTTTATGAACTCTGGGCTCTGCAGAGCCCAGGTTGTTGAAAAATCCTAATATAGGCCTTGTTCAGGCAGTTCCATCTAGAATATGTGATGCCTGGTGTGGTAAGCGTCTTGGATCATTGCCCACTGGTTGTGTATGTAGGAGTTGTATCCTTGAATACTGTTACTGCTGACCTGTCTGGGGACAATGTTTAGCTTGAATGTGTTACAATGTCAACGAGAGTATACCACTTAACCCAGCGTCATGTAGCGTGGCCACTTGACCACTGTATACAGGTGCCGAGTGTTGTACCGGGGGTAGGTACAGAGGGTATAATTTGTAACCTGGGCTTTGAAGAGCCCAGAGATCTAAGATGTGTAATATTGGGGCCAGAAATGGCTTACACGGCTGGTCTGGGCTCTGCAGAGACCAGCCTGATGAAAAAATGTAAATTTGAACCCCCATTTTACCATACGCAAAACACCACCCATCACCCCTTTTCTCGCTAAAACGATAGGGGGCACTATGGGCCTCCTAAGTTAATGAGGGCGTGTTAGCCCTAGATTCCCAGTCGGCGAACATCTCCAACGTGTGGATGGAAGCAGCTTCTTCACCGTAAGGTATTTCCCATCCTTCTCCCCGCGTCGTGATGGTCCCGGCCATCTCTTTCCCCTTTGCTTTTCCTCTCCATTCTTTCACTTTCTTCATCGCCAATCTCGCATGTGTAGGATGGGGTCCAGTAACGGAGGGAGGAAGGGAGGAGTTGTCAGACCTAGCGACCACGGAAGCTAATGCTGCCGCCAACGGGTCCTTGTCCTTCAGTCGCTCCAGGTTCTCCGCCGTTAAGGTGGGGGCCTCGGCGTCTGGACGGGGTTCAAGGTGAATATATTCTTCTTCCGCCCCTCTTGCTCCATGCTCTCCACGAGGGCCAGGATCTCGAGGGATGGTTCCAGTTGTAGATAGTCTACCACTTAGGGTTAGTGGGCTGGACGGCCCAGCAACAGCTTCAGCCATTGGCCTGGATCTGATGGGCAATGTCTTGGGACTGAGTGTCACAGACATAAAATCAAATGGCTTCTCCATGCTTTAACCTGCACATGGGAGGCTGTCTCTGCTACCAGAAAAGGTTTCTGGTTTACCCTTGCTGTGCTTGTTCCTTGTTTTTGAAGATGAAAACCTTGATGATTTTCCCAAGTGCAAAATGATGTTCACAAGAAAGTAGAGCAAGGCAACCAAAATACCAAATCGAAATCAAGTCAGCATAATATCCTTCCAAATCAAAGCATGAGTAGCAAAAGAGGGGCTGCACAATGAACAATGCAGGCTTAAATACAAAGCTTCAATCTTTTATAAACAAAGCATATGATTTTATAGTGAAAACTGGCATAAGTCTGGCCCCATAGACAGTCATAAGCATTTCATGTGCAAAGTTTGAGATGCAATGGAGTTGGTTAGGTACCTGGGGCACGTAGGTTGGGCCAGACACATGATATGGCTTGGCCGGCTTGGCCAAGCAACTGAATTCAAAAACAGTTACTGAATAGGACCACAAAAAGTAGATGAAAAAATTGAGTATCCAGGTCCTGAGGTGGGAGACCACTCGGCTTAACCTCTAAGGAAAAGGGCATGAAGTGCCTAGTTTATTTCGGTATTACCTCCATGAAGGAAGATACCTCCGCTCACTTGAGTGGTAGGGGTGAACTTCATGGGGGGGCTACGGTTATAACCCTAGTTACTTTGAAAAATGTACTTTATGCTTCATAAGAGTGATAAAAATGATTAAGTGTTAGTCTTCAGTACTTACCATAGGGGGGGGCTTGGCCTGGATCAAGTCCCCCACAAAAGATGTGGAAGTGACTTTTTCTTACTCTTGTCTTTATCAAAAGTTGTCACATTTCAAATAGGTAGGATAGCATTCGACAAATGATTTTTCTTCCATTCCCTATATTGACGGTTGAAAAGTTCATCTCTTTGCACCAAAGAAAAATCAACTAGAAGATTAAGTTCAAACTCTTCTGCAACCCCTAGGCATTCTTGAAGTAATCATCAACCTGTCCCAACCTAGTGAGTTTGCCACCGCGAGATCCGTGGCTCCAACTAGGCGAATGTTGCTAGGCCCTGGGGCCAACTACTTATCATGGTACCTATGACAGTAAAATCTATAAGGTCGACCTCCATGTTCTCGATCGGAAAAGTTGTGAACCGTGCGAAGCCTGCGGCCAACTTTTAAAGCTCCACGGCATGAATTTGACGAGCCCGTCATCGCCATGTTGCCCCGTGTGTGGTATGTGTATTGGGGCTTCCACAGCTGGTGGTGCTCGCGACAGCGAGGCGGCCTCCACAGCCTACTCATTTGGCGATTTCCCCAGAAAGGATGCCCTTGACGCACGGCTGCCGCCGCCCGCCTCCAGACATGCCCGCTCCGGGGATCGAACCCACGACCTGTCGGTTGTGAGACCTGCGCTTAGCCCGGTTGAGTGAGCCGGGGATCCTTGTGTGTGTGTGTGTGTGTGTGTGTGTGTGTGCCAAGGAAGGGTAGCACAATATTAAAGAGGGAGGCCCGCATGGGTCCAGGGCCCCCAGCGGTCGCCTGAGGCGCCAGCTTGAAAAAGACAAAAAAAAAAAGACGTGTGTGCCAAGGAATCCATTCGAATCTGCTCCAACTGCGAGGTTCAACAATCCTAAAGTCCAACCACTGCTGCAAACCATGAGTTCGATTGTGTGTGTGTGTGTGGCGCCCAATCTTTTCAACAATATCCAAAGCTATCATACATCACCTCTCTACAGCAATGTCCGCATTGCAGCTACGTTCAGCTTTCGGCCCTTCATTTAAAATATGGATGCTCCGTCAACGCCTTTGCCCAGCCCACGACCAAGGGCCCAGGAGCACTTGGTCAGGGATGAGACTGCAGCCGCCAGAGCAACACCAGAGGGACGCACTAGTGCAGTCCCTCCCAACGTATCACTGGGACGTTGTGGGATGTGCGAGGGGCCGTGCCCCTCGCATATCAGTCACAATTCAATTTTGCCCCACTTTTTGTAGGACGCGCACGTGCACGTGCACGTGCACACGCATATGGGCACAGACACACATGGGCATGCACACACACACACACACATCATGCCGGTCACTCCATCGCCGCGTGCTGTCGCAGGCTCGCCCATCGAGGGGCCCCTGCACAGGGGTTGGGGCAGGCAGATGGGGCTGCAGGGCGTGGTAGAGGATGAGCATGACGACTGGAAATAGTCTTCGTGTGGTGCTGAGAGGGAGCAAATTATTCAGGTTCCGAATGTTTTGATGGTCATATTTGTTGTTGTATCTGCAAATCTGGCGATCTGAAGCTCATCAATGGATGATCAGCGGTCTACCGGACTGATCCGATTCCGAAGCCTCTAATGGCTATTATGGTGTAGTGTTATGCTATCATCCCCTGGGGGGGAGGGGGGGATGGATTGCCATCAAGGCTCAGTAAGTGTGCCGATGGGTACTTCCGGGTGTACGCATTGGTTCACGGTTTCAGGGGGGGGAATGTCTGCGGCGCTTGCCCCAAGGCACTGGGGAGAAGTATGTTCACTTGGCAAGAGTGAGACTGCTGTCCTCACAAGTCCCTCGGGGGGAGGCTTGCCTGGGTTTGTTTTTTATACTCAGACTTACCTGTGCTCGGACGACGTGACTGGACCTTAGGGACAGATAAACTATGACATCGGTCGTCCCGTGTGGCTGACCACAAGCCGCCGGAGGCCTTGGGGCGTGCATTTGGACCGCAGGCCCTGACATGAGTGAATGCAGTGGGATGACTGCAACACCCGTGCGGACTTCCCTGACAAATCTGTGACATAGACAAAGCTGAGGTCTATTTAGTGATGCAGGAGAGGGAGGCAGATCTTGAAGTGTGTAGAGAGACGACGAGAACGGCCCTGGGGGATGGTGCTGACCAACTGGAAGTCTCCGCCATAGACAACTCCAGCCATTAGCCCAGTCAAGCACACATGTGTCCCTTCTTAGGGGGCGTCCTGGCACGGTGCGCGCACAGCACGTGTATGACAGGGAGAAATTGGGGGTTGTTGCTACTAAATGGCATTATTCTTGCCTGTACAAACCATACTACACCCCCACAATGTTGGACAGCCTCAAAAGGAATCTACAACTCTACTATGTCTGACCTGCAGACAATGAACAAATGTAATCCACAGCAAACCCCAGCACTATGCCCAAAATGGCACATCCTTGACTCAACGCAGCACATGCGCGAGACCTTGGGATGGATAGCAGATCATCCATAGCATCAATAGTGTCGTTGTATGTACCGATTTCAACGTCATACTCCACAAAGGTTGGAAACGATCGCCGAAGAAAGTGCTGGTCGGCAAACATGGCAAAATCGGTAGCGTTGCAAATCAAAACAGGGTTCACATTGCTCAACTGCGTAGTGTTGTCTCCGGGAAAGAGGGACAATGTGGCATTGCCAATAGTAAAACCCTCCTGAGCGGCGGCAACCAAGGCCTCTTGGGTTTCCTTTAGTTGCATTGGGGATGGTATGACTCCAATAAGAAGGTCTACATAGCAGGAGGTAGGCTCATTGTTACTGGTACTAGGCACTGCTATGCAGCTTGGGTATGGTCTTGTACGTCGTGCACAGTGCGCGCACAGCGCGTAAGACGCCCCCTTAGTTGGGGTGCTCCACTATCTATGCACATCTTCAAAACAATGACTCGGTTCGGTGGCGCTTCGTGAATGAACATATGTACCCTCCAAAATGGAGCAAGCTGATCAAGACCTGAACTCAACTCATGCTGAGAACGAGGTACATGCTGAGAACAAGCTACCATGCCGATGGACTGGTACGTTTCAAACATACAGAAAACGTTGAGAGGGGAGAGCAGCAAAAATGTGTGAATCACAACAATGTAGTCTATGTTTCCATACGCTGCCAGGCTAGGCACAGCAGCTCGCGGAGGGGCGCAAATTTATATCAACCACTACCATCCTGAGGGAGTGGAGGGAATGCAACATGGAGCAAGCTGATCAAGACCCGAACTCAACTCGTGCTGAGAACGAGGTACATGCTGAGAACAAGCTACCATGCCGATGGACTGGTACGTTTCAAACATACAGAAAACGTTGAGAGGGGAGAGCAGCAAAAATGTGTGAATCACAACAATGTAGTCTATGTTTCCATACGCTGCCAGGCTAGGCACAGCAGCTCGCGGAGGGGCGCAAATTTATATCAACCACTACCATCCTGAGGGAGTGGAGGGAATGCAAAATGGAGCAAGCTGATCAAGATCTGAACTCAACTCATGCTGAGAACGAGGTACATGCTGAGAACAAGCTACCATGCCGATGAGGTGAGCTAAGCGAAGCTGCAGGTGGACCCTTCGGTAGGGTCACCATGTTTAACACAGCCACCTCCCAAGAGCCACTGGATTGCACCCACGAGAATGGAAACACACTGTCAGGGCGAGAAACTACTGCACGTCTGCTTTTCGGATTGTTGGCTGCATACGCACGGCATCAAAGTGTTGCTGGTGACTGAGCTGCTCAAGATCCTTTTTGAGGTCAAAACACACAACGCATTACCGGCATGGCCGTTAAGGGCTTCCCGCCACCGACCAACCGGGAGAGACTCCTGGGGGCCGAGGCCTGATTAAGATGAGCTGGGAGAAGGTGTAGGTGGAACCTTTGGTAGAAGGACCTTGGGGGGTTGGGGGGGGGGATGTGGGGCACGGGAAGGCGGGGGGGGGGGGGGGGCTGACTGCCCTGAACAGGGCAGTTGGGGCAGTCGAGGCGGTTTGGGGGAGTTGGGGGAGTTGGATGGGAGGGGTGTGTGCCATAAAGGCCAAGGGGGGGCGGGGGGGTGGCCACCTACTTGCCCTCGAGGACGTGGAGCCCGTTCCACTGGGCATCGGGCGGGTTCTGCAGGTAGAGCTTGCACAGCGCCGCCATCTCCACCGCCGACGCATCCTCTGGGAACTGCTTGAAGATGCCGTGGGCCTGGTCAAACTGGCGCCCCATGTACAGGGACATGGCCTCGGAGTACTGGGCGCACATCTCCTTCACCCCCTCCGGGGCGTCCTGCTCCAGGGCCTCCGCCCCGTAGAGCTCCGTGGGCTTCGTCTTGCCCTTCACCAACACCGACCCCAGGTGCCGGGCCACCACCCCCTCAGCCCCGTCCAGGACCTGCTTGCTGACGAGGACGTTGGTCGAGAAGTACTTGCCCGCGCTCTCCAGCCGCGCTGCGACGTTCACCCCGTCACCCAGCGCTGTGTACGAGATACGGGCAGCGCAGCCCATGGTGCCAACCAGCACGCGGTCCGTGTGGATGCCGACGCGGGTCTCCCACAGCTTCTGCACGGCGATGGTCCGCTGGATCATCAGGGCTGCCTTGACCGCCTTCGTCTGGGCATTGGAGTTGTGAGGGGGATGGGGTGGGGCAGGCGGCGCAATGAGGAACGTGCTGCAGGGCAAAAGCCCCAGCCCATTTTCGTTGGGGCGGGCCGGGACTCATGCCGGGGTCTGGGCGGAGGCCCGGCCCCGGGCCAATGGCGAATGGGAAGAAGAACGTAACACCGCCCCCCCCCCCCTCATTTACACGGACTAGTCAGTATAACTTTTGTGTTGCTCTTTTTTGTGGGATGGTTCGTTTTAGTGGGGGGGTTCGTTATATTTGGGCCCTACATTAAACTGCGTGCATTACACTGCCCCCATGTATGTTCTGAGAAAATCAACGCTGTTTGGTATGATATTGTTGATGAAAATGATGTTTCTGGCAGTGATGAGGACGTTTATGGTTTTGTTGAGTCCGATGTTGAAGTGAATGTCCCCCGTGATGCTGCTTGTGCTCATGGAGAATGTGCTGATGACCCTGCCAATGCAGATGCTGGGGCTGATGTTGATGAGCCGCATGTACCGCGGTTGTTGAATGAAGCTGTTTACCATGCCCCGTGATTATAAGTATGCCAAATAAGATGATGTGATCTAGACACTTCATGCAACAGTGTTGGCTGCTACAAAACTACCTCCTGCTGCTGAGCCTCTTGAACAACCCAAATAGAGCTTTCCATTGCTTCATTCTTCTGTCCAAACAACAATCCTTGGTGAAGAAAAAGAATGTCTTGCGAAATGCAATTTCTGTGCAATGGCTCGGTGTATGCACGCTGTCTCGGGTCCAAGGGTTTGGTGTATTTGGGGGTGTTCATTACAGTGGGGGGGTTCATTCAAAACGGGGGGGGGGGGGCGTTGCATAGGTAAAGCAAACGCCATGTGTCTGGCTTTGCCATAAAACTCTTGTACGATGATACACGTGTAGACATGATGTACTATTCTGAAAACCAAGAGGTCAAACACGCTACAAATGCCCTCTTGGCCAACAGAGCTGCCTTATCATCAACTTTCTTCTTCCCAAAAACCAAGGTATCACGAAGCACACATGGCAAACAGTAGAACAAATTGAAAAACACACCGCCAAAATCAACACTGCGAAATTGACGGAACCAACGCCCAGTGTTGCTTGGACATAGGCGTTGGTTGGACAAAGGGGGGGGGGCGGGGAAGGGGGACATGCT
>OZ038400.1:25167348-25237348 GCA_964036045.1 Eutreptiella sp. 'Long Island Sound 2002' | reverse complement strand
TCACAATAACAAAATAGAATGCTAACGGTCACCCTCCAACCGCCATCGATTACCCTCCAACCGCCGTCGGGTACCCCCCAACCGCCATCGGTTACCCCCAAAGGTAGGGGGAAAAAGGGGTTTGCACGGGCAGGGGGCCATTTGAGCCCCTGCCAAGGTGGGGCGCTACATCCTTTTTCTTTGTGCTATGGGATGTCGCCAGAATTGACTGTACTTGTTGGTGGGGGGTGGGAAACTGCTAGAAATCAATTTTGATCGTTGAATGGGCCGTTTTCAGTTGTGTACGCCACTTTTTAGGCCGCCTGACATTTGAGCCCTGAATGTGGGGGGGGGGGTCCAGGGGGGGGGGTCCAGAAAACAAATTTGGGATTTTTCTCCCCATTTAAATGAAAAATATCCCTGAACTACCTCCCACCAGTCCCTACGGGGTATAAAAGGGGCACGTGTAGGGCCCAGCGGACACTTCCTAGATTTGACTCTGACCCTGACTCCAAAAATTCTGATTCTGCTCTTACTATCGGTGGTTCTGGATCTGATTCTTCGGATTCATCATATTCTTCATCTAACGCCGCGTTGTAGTGCCAACAGGAGGTGCTATGAACCCCTTTTCTAGAACCCCCCCCCCCCACTCTTGCTGGGGGCTCAACCCCCCGCCCCCCCCCCCCGGCAAAACCCTTTTTTCGCCTTCCCCAACCGCCGGCGGTTACCCCCAACCACCGTCGGTTGCCACCACAACCGACATCAGTTATGCCCACAACCGCCGTTGGTTACCCTCCAATCGCCGTCGGTTACCACCCAACCACCGTCTGTATTGGATGTAGACGTGCATGGGCTGATGATGCGCGTGTGGGGAGCGGGTTGACAAGGTTAGGCTGTGCAGCGAGGGCGGGCATCGGCAACGACGCACAGGGTGAGGGTGCACAGGCTGAGGGTGTGCACTCTCGGTACCATCGGGGGTGATCAGGGGTGCGATACCCACATGGCGACGCATTTACAATATGTACGCACTCACAGCCCCAGCAGTGCATAGGGAGGGGAGGCAGCCCCAAGCGGAGTGTCGGTAGCAGTCGGGAAGGCGGCAGAAGGGGACGCACAAACTGGTGCGGAGCCGTTTCTGTCAGTCACCAATGCCACACAGGGGAGGTCCCTCTTGAAGGTGGCGAAAGCGTCTCACCTCTGTGATGCGCATCCACACTGCGTGCAGCACGCAGAGAGCCCCCCTTGCAGCCTGTGTCCAGTGCCCACATTTTGGCACACAGCATCCGTAAAATTGGAGAAATTGGCAGGATGTAGGGCTTCCAAATTCGTCCACATCAATTTTTTCACCCTCTAAATCCGCCCCCCCCCCCCGGTAGTGCTGACCACCTAATCAGCCAGTAGCCCTGCTTTGGTCCGTAGGTTGCAAAGCCCCAGTGGGTTCAGGCCTGGTTGAGGTCATGCACAGACAACAGTCAGCCATAGATGGGGTGCCGTCACTGGCCGGGGGGGCCTGTGACATCTGTGCTGCAAGATACGCTGGAGTCATTGGACGTCAGACTCGTCAGAGATCACCGGGCTGATTGTGGAGAAAGGGGCTGCGTTTATACAAGCATCAGTGAAGACACGACATATAAGATACAACATACAACACACAACACACAACATACAACATACAACAAACAACACACAACATACAACACACAACACACTATATATAACACACTACATACAACACACAACACACAATATACAACACACAATATACAACACACAACATACAACATACCACACACAATACACAACATACAACACACAACACACAATATACAACACAGAACACACAACATACAACACACAAACATACAATATACAACATCGCACAACACTCAGACTCAGCCATAAGTGGGGTGCCGTCACTGGCGGGGGCGGGGGGGAGGGCTTACCAGCGGTTCTGGCATGTCCCGATCACAAATTCGCCTGAACTCGCCGGCGCTGAAGTCAAAGGACCGCGTGGTCGTGTTGGTCAGCGCCACACCGCTCCGGGCCCGCCACGCCAACGCCAGCAGGGGGTCGTTGAGGGCGCAGTCGTCCACGTTCTGGTATTTCTTCCACTTGGGGAACTCGGCCCCATACGTCGACATCAGCAGCCGCCCCTGTGGTGTGTGGTGTGTGGTGTGTGGTGTGTGGTGTGTGGTGTGTGGTGTGTGGTGTGTGGTGTGTGGTGTGTGGTTTATGAGATAGTCTTCTTGGGGGAAAGGGGGGGGGGGTTGGCTGGGACCCCCCTCCTTCCGGGGTCCCCTGCTGGTCCCCACGGAAGGCGGGCCGAAGGCTTCAAGCTTAAATCCTCTTGGCGCCAAAGGGGCTGAAGCAAAATTTTGGCAGTCAGCCTTAAACATTGGAAGGGGAGGGGGGGGGAGGGGGGATGAGCGGGGTCTAGGGGGGGGCGGTACCCCCCGTCCTCCTGCGGTGTACGGCCGTTCGAAGACATCACTGGTCAGGGGTCACGCCCTCCCGGTGTTGCAGATGCTGCTGGCCCCAGTCGGCCACACCGGGAGGGGGGGGGGAGGGGGGGGGCTGTTCGTTTACAATTGTTTCTTGTCATTCGTGACTAGCGGTGCCGTGCCCGGAAATGCTTCAGAAGACCTGATCGTCCACGATCGCCAGGCGCTCCCGGTCCTGGTCCGTCAGCATCTGCCGCATCTCGTCCCGCAGGACCGTCAGCTGCGTGTGGGCCACCCACGTCGTCTGCTGCGCGTTGTTCCGCGCGGCGAAGAGGATGTAGATGTTCACGCCGTCCAGGGCGAACATGAGCCCCGGCATCCATTTGCGTGTGGCGTTGGTGCCTGCGGGCGGGCGCGCGGGGGACCAGGGGGGAGGGGGGTGGCCCGAAGCAGTGCGATGCTGGGCAGCAGCGGCAACCTCCAGCATCCATGGAACCCCCCCAAACGTGCAGCATCATGCCCATTTTTTTGGCGCTAAATTGGCAACGCTAAAACGGCGCTAAAAAGAGTAGGGGCGCTGGACCAATTCAAAATTTGAAGATCAAAAATATTTACCATCTTTGACCTGGCCAGAAATGGGCAACAGCAAATGTTTTATGTACTTTTCTTTTTTATTATTCTCGTTTTTTTTTGTCCAAAGAGCTGAATTAGTCAAATTTGATCATTAATTTTTTTTTGGAACCTTTTTTGGTCTGTTTTTGAAAGCAGTTTCAGACCAGACATGCAAAGGGTTGGCATCAAACACTCGGGGTATCCCCAACGTGCTCAGGGGACGTTCCTACAGGAAGAGCTGCAGATGCCACATCGTTCTTGATCTGCTGACTAGGCCTCTCATGGGCAAGTTCATTAAATTTCTTGATTAATATCACAAAAAGAGCCCCCATTCTCCCATGCCAGGTTGCCCCCGATCACGTTTGGAACACGGTTTGGAATAGCTTTGGAACATTTTTGGGTCGCAAACTGCCCCCATTGCCCCCCCCCCCCCCCAGAACACCGGTAAAAGCACAGAAAACGACGGGAACGGCACCTCCTGTTGTTCTGACACGGGCGGTGTTCACACACGCCCCGACAAGACACAGGCAGTGGCAGCAAAGGAACGCATCGATGAGATCCGCAGGACCACGTCTGTAGAGGCGCAGGGGAGGGGGCAAAAGCAGCAAAACAACAAGCAGCATCCACGGGATCCGCCCCGAATGCCGCGTTGCAGCCGTGCAGCTTACGTTTGTGTGTTTGGTGAAACCCAGTACACGCTGAAGAAAAACTTAGTAAGCCTAGTACTACTGAAACCTAATAAAAAGAATTCTATTCCCTTTAGCAAGGCACCTCGAAGAGAGGCGGACAGTCAGCCAATCAGTCAGCCAGTCAGGCAAGCAGTCAGTCAGGCAGTCAGTCGGGCAAGCAGGCAGGCAGACAGGCGCCGGTCGGCCGATTTATCAGCTTTATTATTACGCAGCCCTGGTTCAAATCCTTCTGAGCCCAAGCTTTTGACCCCCCCATTTGTGGTCTCCTTCAAAATCAAAAAATCCATTGGGGTATCGTTTTGTCAGGCAAAAATAATGATTTTATAAGGGTTTACACATCCAATATCAGCCTTGGGGTATGCTACGCGAACGACCCCCTAAAAGTGGGGGTATATGGCGTCCGCGCCTACGCTTGATCTAACAACCTCTCTTTGAGGTGATTTTTTACTAGGTTTTACTAGAGAGCCCCTACATATAGTGCCCCGCATCCCCCCCTACACGCCCGTTGGGGCCCCAGGGCACCGCCGCACAGTCTCTCGCTCCGTGCAGTCACAGACAACACTGCACTGCAATGCCACCAGGTGGGGCGATTGCGCTGATGGCCATTGACTTCACCAACACATGCAATCAACACCCCACAGACCGCGTATCACTGCCGCACTGTCGTACGGAAAATGGGGACAACTCCTGGGCCATAGTCTGCAGCTCCACCTGTAAATACTTCACTACTTTGACTCCACCAGCCCTTTGAGCCCACTGACTTAATGTTAGACGGGTCCAGGACCCCTGGTGGTCTGTCGTTTACCACCGCAGATGCCACCACCAGCCACAATCCCGCACCACCATTCTGCGGCCAGGGTGGAGTTGTCCACACCCCGCACTGTGCAGCCGCCCAGTGCGTCTGGCCAATATGGAGCGGCGTTCCTGCACAGCGCCCAGTAGTAAGTTCGCTTTCCCGTGACCAATCTGAACACCGCCCACCACCGGGGAGGCATACGTCCAGGGGCTCATTCTCTAAGTTTTTGGACTGAGTAGCAATGTGGGGCAGTCCCGTGTCAGGGAACAGTGGTCACCACGGCCACCTTGGCCGTCGGCGAAATCGGGTCCAAAATAGCCTATGTTTTTGTACAGCGCAGGCACAGCACACGGTGCGCCTCAATTCAATATGCCTAAATGCAGATGGAAAACAGCATCAATCAACACTCCAGGAGGGGTGGCCACAATATACCAGCGCCGTGACCACAACTCGGGCGGCGGACCCCACGGAGCCCCGAGTGTTGCTAGGGCAGGTATTCCATCCTTTTCTATGACTGCTGAGCCCATTTACCTGTGGGTTTGGCCTTCAGGGCCACCGCCGTGTGTCTGGACAGTGCGCTACAAACAGCCTTGCGTCAGGGGACTGGGGACTGGGGACTGGGACCCGCAAGAACCAAACAAGAGCACCAGAACAGCGGTTGGTGAGAGCTCCTCGGGAGCCGTAGAGCGGTCCTGGACGTCTTTCGGGTACGCAATGGCGCCTGTAGTCCGCTGTGGAAGAGGAAGAGGGTTCAGAACACTGTCCCGTCAACCCTCCCGACAAAGCAAATTAACGTACCACGGAGCCTTTCACGCACGCACGCACGCGCAGGTGCAGGCACACGCACGCGCACCCACCCCCAGTCGCCTGCCCACACTCCCCCGCAGGCACGCAGGCGCACACGGAGGCGCGCGCGCGCACGCAGGACACAGGCACGGCGCGCACAAACCAATAAACATCTTCATCCAGGGCCTCTTTGTCGTCTCGTACAGTTCCGAATAAGCGGTGGTGGGGGCGCTGGGGGTCAGAGTCTGCATGTCGTACTTCGTTTGGTACACTGTCGGCAGGCGCACCCCCGTCTCGGGATGGGGCAGCGTGGTGCCGTTGGTGAAGCGCAGGGCCCGGCCGAACACCGACGTGATGCACACGGACCCGTAATCCTCCGCGAAGCCGGCGCCGGACACGTACACCATCGGCAGCGCCGCCTGGATCATGCGCAGCCCAAAGGGCACGCAGGTGTCATAGGTCCGGTTCTCGGGGGTCTGCGTGATGACAAACTCAATGATCATCTTCGGGAGGGACACCCGCCAGTCGATCGAGTGCTTCAGGTGCTCCAGGTTCTTGTGCGCAATCTGCACGCCCAGTTCGGTCGCCGCGTCCCCGGCCATCATCCGCGTCACAAACCACGGGACGAAGGCCGCCACTACGGCAGTCAGCGTGACCACCAATGGCAGCAGCAAATTCATGGAAATCGCCATTTTGCCTGTTTACTTGTTGCACAAATGGGAACACACTGTGGGCAGCACAAGAGGACAGCAGAGGGAAGGTGTTGCCCAGGGAATATGCGGTGGGGAAACAGGGATGAGAGGGCGAAGAGTGATGCAAAGTGACTCCCCCCCTTTGTGAGAACTATAGTAAAGTTCCGAAATTTGACGGAAACAACACCAACTGTTGTTCTGACACGGGCGTTGTCTGCGCAGTGAGAAGACACCAGCAATAAGACCACCACTACCCCCCTTTGTATAAGGTATGCCAAAGTACCAAATTAATATGGTCCCTGCACCTGCTGTACCTTGGACAAGGGCGTGGCTTGCGCGCAACACATACAACTACCAACACGTGAGTGAGCGCATGGTATGAGTGCACCTTAACCTCCACCCACATTCCCAAAGCCATGCAAACACAAGAAAGTGTTGGAAACATGAAATTTCAGGTTCACACCCATATTCTCACAAGCAATGAAGCATGAGAAGCCTACAAATATTCGGCTTGGAAACCCTTCTTGCGATCATACACCATGCGGAACAACTGCACATGCTCACCACTTGAAGATGCCTTTGAAGATGCCTTTGCCTGAGGTTTGCATGGTGAGCTGGTGCAAGAAGGGGGAATCTAGTGCTATGTGGGTTCAAGTGGGCAAACACTCACAACAAATGTGTCCATGACTCCATGTGACTGGTAAATGTGTCATCAAACCCATGTCTTATGTGGCTGCACTACATTTGGTATACGTGTAACAAATATGCTTCCCTTGAAATGTATACGTGGTCGGGGGTATTGCTACAACTCTGCTTTGGTATTCACAGCCAACTTTTTAAGTTGGCCCATGCAGACAACAGTCGCTTCCACGTGATCGTGTGCTGTGGTATGGTTGGAACTACTGTTTCCAAGCAGTTCTTGGTAGGAACACCCCGAAAGTTTTCCATGCCTCGACCCAAGGCAATTTCCAAGCACCAATCCCAGCTCAGCCCACCGGCAACCTCGCATGCAAACTTGCAAGCACTTTTCCCAACCACCCCCACCCATCAAAATTACCAAGCACCTTTTCCAACCTCTCCCCCCCACCCCCTTTTCCAAGCAACAATCCCAGCCCAGCCCACCCGGCAACCTCGCATGCAAACTTGCAAACTTGCAGGCACTTTTCCCAACCATCCCCGCCCATCAAAATTTCCAAGCACCCTTTCCAACCTCTCCTCCCCCAACCCCTTTTCCAAGCACCAATCCCAGCCCAGCCCAACCGGCAACCTCGCATGCAATCTCACAAGCACTTTTCCCAACCACCCCCGCCCATCAAAGTTTCCAAGCACTTTTTTCAAGCGGCGGGCGCCTTCGGTTTTCCAAAACAATGAGCTGCACCAAATGTCTTAGAACGTTTTTTTTTTTGGCCCATGCAACTTTCCGGCCCTCGCTTAGAATCGCACCTGGCCATTTTGCAACCAACACTCAAAAAAGTTCCTAGGAATTGTCAAGGTACAAAAATATTTCATGCCAAGGGGATTTGCGACATGTGACTGAATTAAAATCACCTATTAATTAATTACCTATTACCAAATTAATACAGTCCCTACGCCTGCTGTAGCTTGGACAAGGGCGTGGTTTACATATGGGTGGGGGAGGTACCATACCATTCATGTGCCATTCTCCCATAGTGAAGCAAGGAGCAGAATGAGGCATGACATGTGCAAGTGAGCATCACCAAGTGGCAGGACACAAACCGGCATCCCCAAAATACCATCCGCAGCCCCTACTCACAGAAAAAAAATGGATCTTCCAAATGAAAACCGCCAAATTCCATCAGGCATCGGCATTAGCGGCAGCTGAATTAGCCAACTCGCCGCAGAGGTGAAGGACAACGGGGAAAAGGGGAAAATGGTGGCGAAATGGGGGAAATGGGGGGGAATGAAGAATAGCGGGAAATTGGCATTGTGGGAAATGTATAAAAGATGCGTGAAATTGGCAAGGAAACGAAACAAATGAGACAAATTTCCCATTTCTTCCTAGTCCCATATTCCCCATTTTCCCACAGCCTCGCTGCCTTTCCCTCAAGATCCTTTGATGAATTTTGCTAGCCAAACTAACTGACTGGGAAAATGGGAAGTTTGGGACTGGCCGATATTAGCTGATGTTTTGGCCAGCGCTGATGGTTGTTCCATGGTCCCAAAAATTGAGGAAACAACAACTTCTGTTGTTCTGAAACGAGGCTGAGGGCTCAATCATGATTCCACTGCAACAGTTTTGAATGTCCATGAGATGCTATGTACAGGCAGCATATTTCTGTGAACAGGAGTGTGAAATCATAGGCAATACGGACCTGAGGCAGAACATGTGGTAGAATTCAGTTGCGGGCACCATGGGAAAAGCGACAGCCCTATAATATACTCACTGTCTGCATGCCTTTACCACTGTCCTACTCAGTTTCTGTTGGTATACACCAGCACTCATTCAGCCATACAGTCGCTGAGTCCTAGACTATTGTGTGTGTGTGTGTGCGTGTGTGTTGTGTGTGCTCAAAACAATGTAGCGCAATACTGTCAAGGAAGACATAGTATAATTCACCACATGTTCATCAGTGAAAAACAAGAAACAAGGTTGATCTCGCACGGGGGCGGGGGGGATCATTGTTCCAACAGCAAGTAGTTGCAGTGAAAAAGGGGAGGGGGGTTCGCACCTGCATTACTTCACACTCTGGTTGACCGCAATTACTGTTCACCCATGTCCTCATCCCGTATTGACCCTCGCAACATTCCCTCAAACTCGTCAAACCCACCAACATTCGTCACTTCACTCAGGGCCATCACTTTCACCAATGGTCATCACTCAGCCACAAGCCATCACATTGTTTGCAGGCCATCACTTCGGTCAGACCCATCATGTTGGGTCACCTGCAGCACCACTGGGACATGTCTCAACTGATGGGTATCGCCTCGTCATTGCGTAGTTCCAATGCACTAGCCACCCATGATGTGCACATTTTGCATGACATGGCCATCGGGCTTCCCGGTAATGGCTCGGAGAGATTACTCGGTGTGGGACACAGTATCAACAATATCAGAATGTGATGGAATGGATTGTGAAGTTGAGATAGTACATCCAATCGATACATATTGAAATGCAATCCTATGGTTATTTGAAGCCGAGCAGCACATATGGTCATGATGGGTTTGAACCCTCGCCCCTTTGGGCACAGCCTAATAGTCTCGGTAGCACACACTTGACAGAGGAAGGATCGCCCGTTGCATCCGAAATGCTGCGATCACATGCAGGAGGGCTTTAGGGCGGTGGTGTCCGATACACTATGGTACAAGACCAGACTCATTCAGTATCCCTAAGGCAGGGCGGTGCCTCACAGAGAGGGGAGGCGACCAAACTCCACCTTTCGTGTTTGGTTGGTGACAGGCTTGTTGCTTTGTACGTACCAGGCATCTCAGGAAAATGGTGGACTGGCGTCTCACCAGCACCAAAGTGCAACCGTGGGGCAAACTTTGGATGCTCCATCAACGCCTTTGCCCAGCCCACGACCAAGGGCCCAGGAGCACTTGGTCAGGGATGAGACTGCAGCCGCCAGAGCAAGACCAGAGGGACGCACTAGTGCAGTCCCTCCCAACGTATCACTGGGACGTTGTGGGATGTGCGAGGGGCCGTGCCCCTCACACATCAGTCACAATTCACATTTGTGGAGTGTAAATCACTGAGTGGCAATCACTTATCAGTATTGTACCTGGGCCGGGGGCTGGGGCAGGAGATTGATGTGGGTCTGGAACGGACCGGGGCAGGGGTCCAGGGCACAATCATCAACGAGCTGCAGCAGTTTGTGGGGGATATGAACGATGGGTACTTCTGGGTGTACGCATTGGTTCACGGTTTCAGGGGGGCGAATGTCTGCGGCGCTTGCCGCAAGGCACTGGGGAGAAGTATGTTCACTTGGCAAGAGTGAGACTGCTGTCCTCACAAGTCCCTCGGGAGAAGGCTTGCCTGGGACTGTCTTTTATACTCAGACTTACCTGTGCTCGGACGACGTGACTGGACCTTAGGGACAGATAAACTATGACATCGGTCGTCCCGTGTGGCTGACCACAAGCCGCCGGAGGCCTTGGGGCGTGCATTTGGACCGCAGGCCCTGACATGAGTGTATGCAGTGGGATGACTGCAACACCCGTGCGGACTTCCCTGACAAATCTGTGACGTAGACAAAGCTGAGGTCTATTTAGTGATGCAGGAGAGGGAGGCAGATCTTAAAATGTGTAGAGAGAGACGACGAGAACGGCCCTGGGGGATGGTGCTGACCAACTGGATGTCCCCGCCATAGACAACTCCAGCCATTAGCCCAGTCAAGCATACATGCGTCCCTTCTTAGGGGGCGTCCTGGCACGGTGCGCGCACAGCACGTGTATGACAGGGAGAAATTGGGGGTTGTTGCTACTAAATGGCATTATTCTTGCCTGTACAAACCATACTACACCCCCACAATGTTGGACAGCCTCAAAAGGAATCTCCAACTCTACTATGTCTGACCTGCAGACAATGAACAAATGTAATCCACAGCAAACCCCAGCACTATGCCCAAAATGGCACATCCTTGACTCAACGCAGCACATGCGCAGGGCCTTAAAATCGATGGCAGATCATTGATAGCGTCAATAGTGTCGTTGTATGTACCGATTTCAACGTCATACTCCACAAAGGTTGGAAACGATCGCCGAAGAAAGCAATAGTGCTGGTCGGCTAACATGGAAAAATCGGTAGCATTGCCAATCAAAACAGGCTTCACATTGCTCAACTGCGCAGTGTTGCCCGCGACTATGCAGCTTGGGTATGGTCTTGTACGTCGTGCACGTACGTCGTGTAGTTGGGGTGCTCCACTATCTATGCACATCTTCAAAACAATGACTCGTTTCGGTGGCGCTTCGTGAATCTACATATGTACCTCCAAAATGGAGCAAGCTGATCAAGACCCGAACTCAACTCATGCTGAGAACGAGGTACATGCTGAGAACAAGCTACCATGCCGATGGACTGGTACGTTTCAAACATACAGAAAACGTTGAGAGGGGAGAGCAGCAAAAATGTGTGAATCACAACAATGTAGTCTATGTTTCCATACGTTGCCAGGCTAGGCACAGCAGCTCGCGGAGGGGCGCAAATTTATATCAACCACTACCATCCCGGGGAGGGGGAAGGGGGGAGACATAAGGTGAGCTAAGCGAAGCTGCAGGTGGACCCTTCGGTAGGGTCACTGCGTTTAACACAGCCACCTCCCAAGAGCCACTGGATTGCACCCACGAGAATGGAAACACACTGTCAGGGCGAGAAACTACTGCACGTCTGCTTTTCGGATCGTTGGCTCCATACGCACGGCATCAAAGTGTTGCTGGTGACTGAGCTGCTCAAGATCCTTTTTGAGGTCAAAACGCACAACGCATTACCGGCATGGCCGTTAAGGGCTTCCCGCCACCGACCAACCGGGAGAGACTCCTGGGGGCCGAGGCCTGATTAAGATGAGCTGGGAGAAGGTGTAGGTGGAACCTTTCGTAGAAGAACCTTGGGGGGTTGGGGGGGGGGGTGTGGGGCACGGGAAGGCGGGGGGGGGGGGGGGGGGCTGACTGCCCTGAACAGGGCAGTTGGGGCAGTCGAAGCGGTTTGGGCGAGTTGGGGGAGTTGGATGGGAGGGGTGTGTGCCATAAAGGCCGAATGGGGGCCGGGGGGGTGGCCACCTACTTGCCCTCGAGGACGTGGAGCCCGTTCCACTGGGCATCGGGCGGGTTCTGCAGGTAGAGCTTGCACAGCGCCGCCATCTCCACCGCCGACGCATCCTCTGGGAACTGCTTGAAGATGCCGTGGGCCTGGTCAAACTGGCGCCCCATGTACAGGGACATGGCCTCGGAGTACTGGGCGCACATCTCCTTCACCCCCTCCGGGGCGTCCTGCTCCAGGGCCTCCGCCCCGTAGAGCTCCGTGGGCTTCGTCTTGCCCTTCACCAACACCGACCCCAGGTGCCGGGCCACCACCCCCTCAGCCCCGTCCAGGACCTGCTTGCTGACGAGGACGTTGGTCGAGAAGTACCTGCCCGCGCTCTCCAGCCGCGCTGCGACGTTCACCCCGTCACCCAGCGCTGTGTACGAGATACGGGCAGCGCAGCCCATGGTGCCAACCAGCACGCGGTCCGTGTGGATGCCGACGCGGTTCTCCCACAGCTTCTGCACGGCGATGGTCCGCTGGATCATCAGGGCTGCCTTGACCGCCTTCGTCTGGGCATTGGAGTTGTGAGGGGGATGAGGGTGGGGCAGGCGGCGCAATGAGGAACGTGCTGCAGGGCAAAAGCCCCAGCCCATTTTCGTTGGGGCGGGCCGGGGGGTCTGGGCGGGAGGCCCGGCCCCGGGCCAATGGCGAATGGGAAGAAGAACGTAACACTGCGCCCCCCCCCCCCCTCATTTACACGGACTAGTCAGTATAACTTTTGTGTTGCTCTTTTTTGTGGGATGGTTCGTTTTAGTGGGGGGGTTCGTTATATTTGGGCCCTACATTAAACTGCGTGCATTACACTGCCCCCATGTATGTTCTTTTCCGAACAGAATATAGCTCAGAAAATCAACGCTGTTTGGTATGATATTGTTGATGAAAACGATGTTTCTGGCAGTGATGAGGACGATTATGGTTTTGTTGAGTCCAATATTGAAGTGAATGTCCTCCGTGATGCTGCTTGTGCTCATGGAGAATGTGCTGATGACCCTGCCAATGCAGATGCTGGGGCTGATGTTGATGAGCCGCATGTACCGCGGTTGTTGAATGAAGCTGTTTACCATGCCCCGTGATGATAAGTATGCCAAAAGAGATGATGTGATCTAGACACTTCACGCAACAGTGTTGGCTGCTGCAAAACCACCTCCTGCTGCTGAGCCTCTTGAACAACCCAAATAGAGCTTTCCATTGCTTCATTCTTCTGTCCAAACAACAATCCTTGGTGAAGAAAAACACTGTCTTGCGAAATGCAATTTCTGTGCAATGGCTCGGTGTATGCACGCTGTCTCAGGTCCAAGGGTTCGGTGCATTTTGGGGGTGTTCATTACAGTGGGGGGGTTCGTTCAAAACGGGGGGGGGTTACATAGGTAAAGCAAACGCCATGTGTCTGGCTTTGCCATAAAACTCTTGTACGATGATACACGTGTAGACATGATGTACTATTCTGAAAACCAAGAGGTCAAACACGCTACAAATGCCCTCTTGGCCAACAGAGCTGCCCTATCATGAACTTCGTGCTTCTCAAAACCAAGGTATCACGAAGCACACATGGCACACAGTAGAACAAATTGAAAAACACACCGCCAAAATCAACACTGCGAAATTGACAGAACCAACGCCCAGTGTTGCTTGGACATCGGCGTTGCTTGGACAAAGGGGGGGGGCGGGGTAGGGGGACATGCTGGCTAGGTTGGGAGGACTGTTCTGAGCCTGCCCAGCCCGCCAGTCCATACCCTGAGCATCCAACCCTTCACCCTGCAGCCAGTACTGCCACTCCTTGTTTGTTTCGCCCCCACGTGATTGTGTCTTTGTCGTTGCGTTGCATGACATGGAAACCCGGTGTTGGGCTGCTGCCCACGTGCAAGGGACCCCCACAGGGCTGCCTGGCTTCTGTGGTCCTGAGCACAGTTTTCCTTAAGGGAAGGGTTGGGGGGGGGAGGGGGGGCGAAGGGGCTGGGGGGGCTGTGGAAAGGACGTGATGGGATATGGGTGGTCATGTAATTTCGGGCTGGCCCTTCCTGCCATGAACGTTGTTACTTGGGACTGTGAACTTGTGTGAAAAAGGAAAGCCGGCCTCCGGTACACTCGGACCTTCGCAGAGCGCCAGCTGACGAGTAAATGCTGTCGGCCATCCCCCAAACCGGCATCGGCTGACCATCAACCGCCGTCGATTGGGTGTCACCCGCCGTTAACCGAATGCAACCGATGACCTCTGGCCGTCCTTCGTGAAAGAGAACAAGACGGGAGACAAAGGCAAACGGTCCCCTTTTGTGGAAAACACCAATTCTCGGCACGAGGTGGCGAGAAGTCGTAAAGGACACGAATGCAATATCTTTCTGGTCATGCCCCTTTGCAAAACAAAAAAAAACATTAGTTGGACCCCAAAATCTGCATGTCTTGCCTTCCTGCTTCCCTTTCAGGGAATGTGTGAAGGGATGGGCATTCATGTTATGTGTTCAGCAGAGAGAATTGCAAAGAACAAATGTTTGTTGGTCAAACTAATACTGATACCAATAACGTAGTGTTTGCCACAAAATTGTATCTGCCCAAAAGTAGTATTTGCCCCCGAAAAAAATCGCAAAAAAAGATTTTTGTGGTTTTTGGCGGCTTGGCAAAGATCTTGCAAAAAGAACCAATTCAAATTGCCCGTCGAACAACTTGCGTTCCGCGCAACATGACCGTTAGCACGGCATCTGGGTCCTGCAGGCCGGCGCTGCGTCCCACACACAAGCACACGCCCTTGTACCTGGTGGTTCTCGATGGGCTCGGGGTGGTTCCAGAAGGCCATGCAGCTGTCCCCAATGTACTTGTCCACCGTCCCCTCATGTGCGACGATGACGCTGGTCAGCAGCCCGAAGTAGACCTGGAGCTTGCTCACCAGCGCGTCCACCGGCGTGTTCTCGCTGATGCCCGTGAACCCCTTGACGTCGGTGAACATGACGGTCACGGTCTGCCACGCCATCCCCAGCCCGTTGCTGCCCACGCTGGCGTCCTTGATGATGCCCTGCACCACCGCATTGGGCACGAACTTCGAGAAGTGCCACATCCCCACCGCCATCTTCGAGAAGGTCTCCTCCAGCGCCGCGGTCTCGGAGATGAACGGCTTGTACACCACCGGCGTGGCCTGCGGGCACAGGCACAGCGCCTTAACAGCGTGCACTCATTGCACATTACATCTCACGACTTCTTGAACAATTTCTTGCGGAGATATTTGATGAAGAAATGCATTACCTTCTCGAGAATCAAAACACAGGCGCTTGTTTGCACGTTGTTGTTGTTCTTGTTGCTGTTGCTGTTGCTGTTGTTGTTGCTGTTGTTGTTGTTGTTGTTGTTGTTGTTGTTGTTGTTGTTGTTGTTGTTGTTGTTGTTGTTGTTGTTGTTGTTGTTGTTGTTGTTGTGGTTGTGGTTGTGGTTGTGGTTGTGGTGGTTGCTGCTGCTGCTGCTTGCGCTGTTGCTGATCGTGCTGCTGCTGCTGCTGCTGCTGCTGCTGCTGCTGCTGCTGCTGCTGCTGTTGTTGTTGTTGTTGTTAGTGTTGTTGTTGTTGTTGTTGTTGTTGTTGTTGTTGTTGTTGTTTGGGGTGGTGGTGGTGGTGGTGATGCATGGCGGTGCATTCAAGAATAGTGCTGTCCAATTTTCTCAGAAATTAGCTGGAGGACATCAACGAATGCAGGAGAAATCTGCTGGCGGGCAAACTCAGCTACAAACCAAGACTCCTAAGCCCAGAAGAGGAACAAGGCATCAGGGAGGCTCGGCAAAGCAGAAGCGGGCACAACAAAATTCAATCCAAGCACAGTAACAGGGGCCTGTGGGACAAGCCGGCTGCCTGTGCAAGCACATGGGGGACGTGGGGGAAGGGCAGGGATATAGGAGGCCTCCTGTCTTCAACACAGCCGCCTCAATTCCCGCAAAGTCTGACCACAATGGATGCGTGTCTGGGGGTGCGGGGGGGGCCGGGGAGCAACGGATAATTCGCTACCGATATAGCCCCCTTGACACAGGCATGCTTATGTGGTCACGGCTCTCATGAGCACCAGACGATTACCAGAGCAGAACGGAGAGCGGCACTGCTGGCGCTAGCGAAGAAACAGCCGTTGCATTTGCTGACTGATTGTGAGTTAGTGTGTTTGGGTTTGCAGGAGAAAAGTGGGAAGTGGCAGTGCAATTGGTGAGTGGGATCTAGTCCGCTGGCACACGTGAGCAGAGGTGTGGTGTCTCAGTGCAGTGTGTCCCATCACGTGTTGGTGCGATTTTGATTTTGATTTGGGTAAAAACGCAATGAGAAGGCAGATGAGGGGACGGTCAAGGGTGAGACGAGGTAAGGAGGTCAGGGATGTCTGGCAAGAGTTGGGGCGAGAGCAAGCGATGATCATTTGAGTGGTGATTTGCAGGGGAGCGAGCGGTTTGACAGTGAGTCACCAGAACGCACAAACAAAGACATCGCGCACAGTGACAGGAATGCTGGAAGCACCAGTGACAGTGGTGCACTACCAGTCTATAAATGACAGTGCCCGGGTGTGCGGGCAAGAAGTTGCGGACCAGGTTCTAGGGGAGGGGGCAGAGCTTACCCAAACCAACGTATGCAACATTCAATAGCCCGATGGGCAAGCCTAGGCAACATTTAACACAGGTTTGGCTGGCAGAGGTTTGTGCTTGTTTCTGGAGTCCCCCTCTCAAAACCAAACACTATATCCCGCATGCGACAACCCTGCAGTTTGCTTATGGGACCTGTCACAATAGGCCACGCCCCATCCATGATTTCGTTTATCTTGTTTATGATTGTTCGCATCCAAAAATTAAGTGCTGCCACTTGGCTGCCTCCCGCACCACCGGTTGTCTGTACTGTACCGCTACTCCCAGCGGCACCTGCACACCAACCGGAAACATGGCATCCCCCCGCAGGAATTGAACCAAATTACCCTGGAGATGCAACCCCGCCTCTCTGTACAATGAAGTTTCTGCAGCAGTCACCCAAAACTCCAACCCAGACCCCCACCGTTGCACAAATACCTGCGCCGAATGCTACACAAACACTGTCTGCATTGAATCATTGCGGGGAAAACACACGTGATGCCACAGGGGCATGCAACCTGGCACCGCCGTCACTGGCGGAACCGGAGAAGCGGGATGCCGGGGGGGGGGGGGGGCTCCGCATCGTGAGATTCGGCGTTGGACCAACTTCCTGAGGGAGCGCTTACTGCGCACCACAGGCGTTGCAGGGTAATGGTAATTAGTGTACACTGTCTAGGAAATACATACACCGGAACAAAAAAATTCGGTGCACGTTGATCTGTTGATACCATCACTCTCCACAGAGGAGAGAATACGGCACCGCCACATTGAGCCAGGGCTGAGCTCAAGGGCGGGATCTTCAATGAACAAACAACATTTGTATAGTGCCTCGTCATGCCCAATCTGGCGCTCAAAGCACTCTTACACGCCACCATAGGTTTCGTTTAGCTTGTTCAGCAGATCACTTCCAAAGCCCACAAAACCCATTGTTCCGTAGAACCATTTTGGGGTCCGTGGAGGGGAAGGTCCCCCCCCACCCCCACTTGGGGTCGGGTCCTGGCTGGCAACCACGCCCGTGCTACCTAACCCTTGCCGTCTTAGGAGTGCCCAGAGCAGGGACGATCTAAAGTTCATCCACAACCCATTCCATATTGGGGACGGGCAACAAGTGCACCAGTTGTGGGGGGAAGAGGCCCGAAAAGGTAAAAATAGTCACAAAAATAGGGGAAAAAACGCATATAGGGGTACACATTACATAAAAAACGCATGCGTGTATGTACCACTATATTGTCTCTGTTCCAAGACAATTACCCAAATTGCGCACCGCAGGGTGCGCCGCAGGTGCCGCAGGCAGCGCAGGATAAGCACCCCCTGAGGGCCACAGCCCCCGGGCCTACGCTTGAAGGGGGTGTTGTACCACCCTCTCACCCTCTTTGAGGGATGAATGTAAATCCTGCCACAATCGCTCCTTTCCGCGCCCCACTGCCCTCCAACCGCTTTACAACCGCCTGCACGGCGACTGTACCCGCTCCCCAACCGCCAGTAACCGCTGCTGCAGCCGCGCTCTTGAAACCCTGCTTTCAGCCCCCCCCCCCCCCCCTTCAGGCGCAGCCCTGGGCCTCCCCCTGCCTTTCACAAAACACAACAGGGGACCTGATACAACTCGGGCTCGATGACAGCACGCATGCCCGCGCTGCTGGTGTCACTGAACACCGACCCGCGGCGCTCGCGGGAGGGGGGCGCCACCATCTGCGTCCCATCGGCCGGGGCCACTGCCGCCGCCTTGTCATTGGTGCCCGGCCACCCCGACAACGCGGAAAGGTGGCTGTCGCGGGGCTCGTCGGAGGGCACCGCCGTGCGGCCCCTGCGCTTCGCCTTCTTCAGGCGGTTCTTCAGTTCGATGATCCCGTCGAAGTTCAGGTGCTCGAGGTTGGACATACGGGCGGAGAGACTCCACAGGGGCCGCGTCACCCACCACGCCAGCAGCAGCCCCGCAACCAGCACCAGCCCCAGGAATGCACCAAAGAAGATGGTGCTGATGACGGAGGACTGGTGGATCGGCCCGAGGATGAGGTCGGAGTGGATGACGTGCACCACGGTCCAGTTCAGGCCGTAGTCGTCGGTCACGGTGTCGACGGTCAACATGTATTCGCCCTCAACAAACCGCCTGCCGTCCTGCAACGGAGCGGTGCACCACCCATTGGATGGGACGATGGGGTGAGGTGGGGGGGGGGGATCCCTCCTCCGTCGCAATAACAAAATAGAATGCTCATGGTCACCCTCCAACCGCCATCGGTTACCCTCCAACCGCCGTCGGGTACCCCCCGACCGCGTTCGGTTACCCCTGAAGGGAGGGGGGGATAAGGTTTGCACGGGCGTTTTTTTTTGTTCTATGGGATGTCGCCAGAGATGACTGTACTTGTTGGTGGGGGGTGGGAAACTGCTAGAAATCAATTTTCATCATTGAATGGGCCGCTTTCCGTTGTTTATTCCACTTTTCAGGCTGCCTAACATCTGAGCCCTGAATGTGGGGGGGGGGGGGGTTCCAGAAAACAAATTTGGGATTTTTCTCCCCATTTAAATGAAACATATCCCTGAACTACCTCCCGCCAGTCCCTACGGGGTGTAAAAGGGGCACGTGTAGGGCCCAGCGGGCACTTCCTAGATTTGACTCTGACCCTGACTCCAAAAATTCTGATTCTGCTTCTACTATCGGTGGTTCTGGATCTGATTCTTTGGATTCATCATATTCTTCATCTAACGCCGCGTCGTAGTGCCAACGGGAGGTGCTATGAGCCCTTTTTCTAGAAACCCCCCCCCCTCCTTCTGGGGGCCTCACCACCCCCCCTTTTTTCGCCTTCCCCAACCGCCGGCCATTACCCCCAACCACCGTTGGTTACCCTCCAATCGACGTCGGTTACCACCCAACTACCGTCTGTATCAGATGTAGACGTGCATGGGCTGATGATGCACGTGTGGGGAGCGGGTTGACAAGGTTAGGCTGTGCAGCGAGGGCGGGCATCCGCAACGGCGCACAGGGTGAGGGTGCACAGGCTGAGGGTGTGCACTCTCGATACCATCGGGGGTGATCAGGGGTGCGATACCCACATGTCAACGTATTTACAATATGTACGCACTCACAGCCCCAGCAGTGCATAGGGAGGGGAGGCAGCCCCAAGCGGAGTGTCGGTAGCAGTCGGGAAGGCGGTTGAAGGGGACACACAAACTGATGCGGAGCCGTTTCTGTCAGTCACCAATGCCACACAGGGGAGGTCCCTCTTGAAGGTCGCGCAAGCGTCTCACCTCTGTGATGCGCATCCACACTGCGTGCAGCACGCAGAGAGCCCCCCTTGCAGCCTGTGTCCAGTGCCCACATTTTGGCACACAGCATCCTTAAAATTGAAGGGAATAGTTAGCAGGAGAAATTGGCAGGATGTAGGGCTTCCAAATTCGTCCACATCAATTTTTTCACCCTCTAAATCCCAACCCCCCCCCCGGTAGTGCTGACCACCTAATTGGCCAGTAGCCCTGCTTTGGTCCGTAGGTTGTAAAACCCCAGTGGGTTCAGGCCTGGTTGAGGTCATGCACACACAACAGTCAGCCATAGATGGGGTGTCGTTACTGGTTGGGGTGCCTGTGACATCCGTGCTGCAAGATACGCTGGAGTTATTGGACGTCAGATTCATAGGAGACCACGGGGCTGATTGTGGAGAAATATACACATAAGATACAACACACAACACACTACATACCACACACAACACACAATATACAACACACAACATACCACACGCAACACACAACACACAACATCCAACACACAACACACAACATACAACACACAAGACACAACACACTATATGTAACAGACAACATACAACATAGCACACACAACACACAACATACAACATACAACACACAACACACAACAAACAACATACAACACACAACACACAACATACAACACACAACACACAACACACTATATATAACACACAACACACAGCATACAACGAACAGCATACAACATACAACATACCACACACAACATCCAACACACAACACACAACATCCAACATACCACATACAACACACAACACACAACATGCAACACACAACACACAACATATAACATACAACACACAACATACCACAAGCATAAAACACACAACATACCACAGACAACACACAACACACCACAATCGAACATACAACACACAACACAGAACACACTATATAAAACATACAACATACAACATACAACACACAACATACAACATACAACATACAACACACAACACACAACATACAACATACCACATACAACACACAACACAGAACATCCAACACACAACACACAACATATAATATACAACACACAACACACGACATTCCACAAACATAAAACACACAACATACCACACACAACACACAACACACAACAATCCAACATACAACACACAACACAGAACACACTATATATAACACACAACATACAACATAAAACACACAACATACAACACACAACACACAACATACAACACACAACACACAACACAGAACAGACAACATACAACACACAAACATACAATATACAACATCGCGCACACAACACAAAACATACAACACACATTCAACACAACACACAACACACAACACACAACACACAACATACCACACACATCACACAACATACCACACACAACATACAACACAACACACAATATACAATATACAACATACAGCATACAGCATACAACACACAAACATACAACATACAACCTCGTACAACACTGGCGGGGGAGGGAGGGGGGGGAGGGCTTACCAGCGGTTCTGGCATGTCCCGATCACAAATCCGCCTGAACTCACCGGCGCTGAAGCCAAAGGACCGCGTGGTCGTGTTGGTCAGCGCCACACCGCTCCGGGCCCGCCACGCCAACGCCAGCAGGGGGTCGTTGAGGGCGCAGTCGTCCACGTTCTGGTATTTCTTCCACTTGGGGAACTCGGCCCCATACGTCGACATCAGCAGCCGCCCCTGTGGTGTGTGGTGTGTGGTGTGTGGTGTGTGGTGTGTGGTGTGTGGTGTGTGGTGTGTGGTGTGTGGTGTGTGGTGGGTGGTGTGTGGTGTGTGGTGTGTGGTGTGTCGTGTGTGGTGGGTTCCGTCGGTGCTTCCGCGTAACTGAATTACGTGTTTGTGAGACTTCCGTTTTTATTTATGAGATAGTCTTCTTGGGTCTCCTTCGATGTGGCGGCTCTTGGCTGCGATCCCCTGCATCACATCACACAACTGTCCACGACCGCTGGGGTACTGCTCGTGTGTTCGGGCGGGTGTGGGCTGTGCACCAGCAATAGAACTCCATCGATCGGAAAAAAGGTTCCAGTTCTCCAACTCAGCCTTTCACCCGCAACAGAAGGGCGGGGGGAGGGGGGCGTTGGACCGCGGGAGGGCCTCGACTGGTCGGGTTGCAATGTCCGCATTAGGCTCTGGCCGCGCCTGCCCCGCGGCTGCCATCGCCTTCTGTCCATTATGCCAATCTACCACGCCTTCACAGTATGATTTGTGATCACAAGGTCAACCCTCATCCCTGCTTCCGCGGATGGCGGGCCGAAAATCTTTAAGCTTAAATCCTCTTGGCGCCGAAGGGGCTGAAGCAAAACTTTGGTGGTCAGCCTCAAACATTGGAAGGGGAAGGGGGGGATGAGCGGGGTCTAGGGGGGGGGGGGGTACCCCCCGTCCTCCTGCGGTGTATGGCCGTTCGAAGACATCACTGGTCAGGGGTCACGCCCTCCCGGTGTTGCAGATGCTGCTGGCCCCAGTCGGCCACACCGGGAGGGGGAGGGGGGGGGGGGGGGGCTGTTCGTTTACAATTGTTTCTTGTCATGCGTGACTGGCAGTGCCGTGCCCGAAAATGCTCCAGAAGACCTGATCGTCCACGATCGCCAGGCGCTCCCGGTCCTGGTCCGTCAGCATCTGCCGCATCTCGTCCCGCAGGACCGTCAGCTGCGTGTGGGCCACCCACGTCGTCTGCTGCGCGTTGTTCCGCGCGGCGAAGAGGATGTAGATGTTCACGCCGTCCAGGGCGAACATGAGCCCCGGCATCCATTTGCGCGTGGCGTTGGTGCCTGCGGGCGGGCGCGCAGGGGACCAGGGGGGAGGGGGGTGGCCCGAAGCAGTGCGATGCTGGGCAGCAGCGGCAACCTCCAGCATCCATGGAACCCCCCCCCCAACGTGCAGCATCATGCCCATTTTTTGGTGCTAAATTGGCAACGCTAAAATGGCGCTAACAAGAGTAGGGGCGCTGGACCAATTCAAAATTTAAAGATCAAAATGATTTATGATGTTTGACCTGGCCAGAAATGGGCAACATCAATCTTTTTTTTTCACGTTTCTATTTTATTATTCTCGTTTTTTTTGTCCAAAGAGCTGAAGTAGTCAAATTTGATCATTAATTTTTTTTGTAACTTTTTTGGTCTGTTGGTGAAAGCAGTTTCAGACCAGACATGCAAAAGGTTGGCATTGAACACTGGGGGTATCCGCAACGTGCTCAGGGGACGTTCCTACAGGAAGAGCTGCAGATGCCACAACGTTCTTGATCTGCTGACTAGGCCTCTCGTGGGCAAGTTCATTAAATTTCTCTATTAACAGGGCATCTTTGGCACGGGTTGTGACCGGCCCTCGGCAAGGCTACAGACTGCAAAAAAACGTCCTGTCGTATCCTAGTAGGCATATACTGTCACAACATCCCCACTCACACCCCTCAGAGTGAGTACCACAGGGTCACCGAGGTTGCCAAGACCGCAAACATAGCAAAAATGGCTGAAAAGTGCATAAACTGCATAAGCGCCCCTCCCACTCCGCCCCATACAAACCCCACGGAGTTGGGACCCGGAAACACTTTTTCGGCTCAAAATCGAGAAAAAACAAAAGATTCATGATTGCGCACGCAGGACACAGGCACGGCGCGCACAAACCAATAAACATCTTCATCCAGGGCCTCTTCGTCGTCTCGTACAGTTCCGAATACGCGGTGGTGGGGGCGCTGGGGGTCAGAGTCTGCATGTCGTACTTCGTTTGGTACACTGTCGGCAGGCGCACCCCGGTCTCGGGATGGGGCAGCGTGGTGCCGTTGGTGAAGCGCAGGGCCCGGCCGAACACCGATGTGATGCACACGGACCCGTAATCCTCCGCAAACCCGGCGCCGGACACATACACCATCGGCAGCGCCGCCTGGATCATGCGCAGCCCAAAGGGCACGCAGGTGTCATAGGTCCGGTTCTCGGGGGTCTGCGTGATGACAAACTCAATGATCATCTTCGGGAGGGACACCCGCCAGTCGATCGAGTGCTTCAGGTGCTCCAGGTTCTTGTGCGCAATCTGCACGCCCAGTTCGGTCGCCGCGTCCCCGGCCATCATCCGCGTCACGAACCAAGGGACGAAGGCCGCCACTACGTCAGCGTGACCACCAATGGCAGCAGCAAATTCATGGAAATCGCCATTTTGCCTGTTTACTTGTTGCACAAATGGGAACACGCTGTGGGCAGCACAAGAGGACAGCAGAGGGAAGGTGTTGCCCAGGGAATATGCGGTGGGGAAGCAGGGATGAGAGGGCGAAGAGTGATGCAAAGTGACTCCCCCCCTTTGTGAGAACTATAGTAAAGTTCCGAAATTTGACGGAAACAACACCAACTGTTGTTCTGACATGGGCGTTGTCTGCGCAGTGAGAAGACACCAGCAATAAGACCACCACTACCCCCCTTTGTATAAGGTATGCCAAAGTACCAAATTAATATGGTCCCTGCACCTGCTGTACCTTGGACAAGGGCGTGGCTCACGCACAACACATACAACTACCAACACGTGAGTGAGCGCATGGTATGAGTGCACCTTAACCTCCACCCACATTCCCAAAGCCATGCAAACACAAGAAAGTGTTGGAAACATGAAATTTCAGGTTCACACCCATATTGTCACAAGCAATCAAGCATGAGAAGCCTACAAATATTCGGCTTGGAAACCCTTCTTGCGATCATACACCATGTGGAACAACTGCACATGCTCACCACTTGAAGATGCCTTTGAAGATGCCTTTGCCCGAGGTTTGCATGGTGAGCTGGTGTAAGAAGGGGGGAAAGAGTGCACAAATATCCCCAAAATCAGAGCTATGTGGGTTCCAAAAGGGCAAACACTCACAACAAATGTGTCCATGACTCCATGTGACTGGCAAATTTGTCATCAAACCCATGTCTTATGTGGCTGCACTACAGTTGGTACCAAAATAAAATTAGGTGCCAAGTAGATACGGTCCCTACGCCTGCTGTAGCTTGGACAAGGGCATGGCTTACACAGGGGGGGGGGGGGGTACCATACCATTCATGTGCCATTCTCCCATAGTGAAGCAAGGAGCAGAATGAGGCATGACATGTGCAAGTGAGCATCAACAAGTGGCAGGACACAAACCGGCATCCCCAAAATACCATGCGCAGCCCCTACTCACAGAAAAAAATGGATCTTCCACATGAAAATGGAACCGCCAAATTCCATCACGCATCGGCATTAGCGGCAGCTGAATACGCCAACTTGCCACAGAGGTGAAGGACAATGGGGAAAATGGGAAAATGGTGGCAAAATGGGGGGGATGGGGGGAAATAGGGGGAAATAGGGGGAAATGGGGGGAAATGGGGGGAAATGGGGGGGAATGGGGGGAAATGGGGAATAGTGGGAAATTGCTAGAAATACATTGTGGGAAATGTATAAAAGATGTGTGAAATTGGTAGGAAAGGGGAGAATCGGAGAAAAATGTGACAGCTTGGGACAAATTTCCCATTTTTTCCTAGTCCCATTTTCCCCATTGTTCCACAGCCTCGCCACCTTTCCCTCAAGTTCCTTTGATGAATTTTGCTAGCAAAACTAGTCAACTGGAAAAATGGGTTCCATGGTCCCAAAAATTGAGGAAACAACAACTCCTGTTGTTCTAAGACGAGGTTGATCTCGCACGGGGGCGGGGGGATCATTGTTCCAACAGCAATTACTTGCAGCGAATGGGGGGCATTCATACCTGCATTACTTCACACTTTGGTTGACCGCAATTCCTGTGCACCCATATCCTCATCCCATTTGGACCCTCGCGACAATTCCCTCAAACTCGTCAAACCCACCAACATTCGTCACTTCACTCAGGGCCATCACTTTCACCAATGGTCATCACTCAGCCACAAGCCATCACATTGTTTGCAGGCCATCACTTCGGTCAGACCCATCATGTTGTCACCTGTGGCACCACTGGGGCACATCTCAGCTGAGGGGTTTCGCTTCGTCCTTGCACAGCTCCAATGCACTAGCCACCCATGATGTGCACATTTTGCATGACATGGCCATCAGGGTTCCTGGTAATGGCTTGGGGAGATTACTCGATGTGGGACACAGTACCAACAATATCAGAATGTGATGGAATGGATTGTGAAGTTGAGATAGTACATCCAATCCTATGATGATTTGAAGCCGAGTAGCACATATGGTCATGATGGGTTTGGAGCCTCGCCCCTTTGGGCACAGCCTGATAGTCTTGGTAGCACACACTTGACAGAGGAAGGATCGCCCGTTGCATCCGAAATGCTGCAATCACATGCAGGACTATGGCACAAGACCAGACTCATTCAGTATCCCTAAGGCAGGGCGGTCCCTCACAGAGAGGGGGGCAATTGAACTCCACCTTTCATGTTTGGTTGGTGATAGTCTTGCCTTTGTGCCGATGAACAGAAATAAATTAATTAATGCAGCCACAGAGGGGTGCCCAATGCGTCCGGTGTGGGACCATTGAACGTGCATGCACTGAAAAGAAAAAGGTAAAAGCACCTGCCTGAATTTTCGGGTGGAAATTCTCAGGAGGCAGTGCTCAGTTGAAGCCTGCCATAGTATTTTAAACGGGAAGACTTCACCATGTGCAAATAGGAGTATCTGTCACTTGCCGTTTTTTCATCCCACAGGTGATGAAGACGTTTGGCACACCTGTTGCTTCCTAGGTAAAAAGCATATCAAGAAAATAGTGGACTGGCGTCTCATTAGCACCAAGGTGCAAGCGTGGGGGCATGGTGTGCAATTCCTCTAGCATCCGGATGCCATGGTTTCTTGGGTTTTCGAAGACTCTAGAACTAAGCGCCCAAAAAAGAAAGACGGTCTGTTGATGAACGTTTGTTGGGTATCTCCTTTGTGCACAAAAAGGCAGCCTATGGTGTGTGCCCTGGGGAAAACATCAAAGGGCACACAAACATGTGGCGCATGAAGTCATACACAAAAGTATTGCCAAATTGACCACTGACACCTCTCAATGATTCTCAACTTTCGGAGTGACAATGGACAGTGGCGGGAGGATGGCATATTTAGGAGCTTAGCCCATGGGCTGAGCGCCTTGCTCTGGCACCTGGGCACCTCTTGATGAGTTGCCATGATGATGGCTGGACGGACACTGCGCCTCCCCTGCTCCGACGATTAGGTTTGGGGGGAATGTTTGCCTGGCGTGCTACTTTTGTATCTATCTCTAGTTTATCCTCACCTAGGGAAGTCTCCCGAGTAAACCGCACTTGACTGCAAACCTTCCCTGCAAGGCACCTTGCATCAACCAAAATATGAGAATTCAACAACGCAAACTGTCCCTCCCACCACTTCCAACCACCCTTGCCATCGTCATAAACTCCGTGCAAAGGATGGGCCAGATTCTTAGACACAGCGAGAAGGTACTCCAGATTGTTTGGTGAGGGGGGGCAAAAACAGGCACGGGTGGGGAATGGGCAAAAAAAGATGCCCGGCACACTGATACTCCCCCTTGCTCACCTGTGGCCTGTCCAGGTCCCTCCACAGTCCCTTCAAAAAAAAAAACACGGTCACCCGCCAGACACATGCTGTACAGCATCGTGTTGTGCATGGGAAAGACTTCCTGCACCCATCCCCTGGCCTCACCTGGTGCCTCAGCACAGTGTCGCATCCACTGCCTGGCTGGTTGTGCCTCCCTTTCTTGCAACAGGGGGGAGATGGGGTGGAGCCTCCCAAGGTCCAGTGGTTGCGGAACCAATGGGACCTCATACCGTTGCATCACTATGGAGTCATTCTCCATGTCCTCACAGCCTGACGGTTGCGGTTGCAAAACCAAGGGGACTGCATAGAGGTCCCCCGGGGGAAGGTCTTCTGTTCCCACCACTCACGGCTGTCCTCCAATCTCATCGGACGGAGATGCAAGGCATGTTGGTGCCAGGGTGACGATGGACAGCGGCGCTTCCTTTGGCAACATTTCTGGGACTCAGGGGGGTCAAAGAATGCGCAGACCATGCACCAGACTACTCCACCAATTGGCAGTGAAAGGCGACCCCAGAGGCAGTGAACGTGGTGGGTAGGCAGGCGCAAACGGAGCCCAACACCTGACCTTTTTTGTTTGGCCGACTTTCGGAGTGTGTGACTCCCACTACAAAGTTTGCCTTGTTTTTTGGTCCAGAACAAGAGGACCTGGCGTAGCCTGCTCACAGTATGGAACTCGAGACAACCTCTCGGAATCAAGCCCCCCCACCCCGACTCCACCTGCCGATGACGAAATGACGATTATGAAATTCGGCCGGCAAAGTTTGGCCACTTTTGACCTTTGGAGGAAAAAGTCATTTTTGACACCCACCACATACATCTTCGTGTTCAGCACATTCCGCAAATCAGCTTGAAGGGCCTCATGACATTCTTTGAAAGAAATTTTTTTCGAGAGTTTGGACCACTCTTGGCCCCCAGAATACATTTGGCGGGTGCAGCGCCGAAATTTACCCTCCACCATCAGAGGGACAACGGAGTTTCACAATCGTCATTTTGGGCCGTCAGAGCCCCACCATCCCCACCCCACCCCCAACAAACCAAAAACATCACTACTACACCCATCCCTGCCCTTCACCAAAAGCACCAAAAGCAATGCGAGGCAGCAACACATCAGCAAACCGGCCCAAACCGCGTGTGGGAATGTGCATCGAAAGGTCGCTTGTTCAACCGGCTCAAAAACAATCGATGAGCGGGCTTGGGAGGGGGGCACCATCGATGCGGTGTCAAGCGCGGGCGACTCGGGCAGAGCAGTGCATGGCATGGCGTCCTGATGAGTTTCTGCGTTTGCTTGAACCGTTTGACAAATACGTGCGTCACGTCCTCCTACGGCCACCACGATAACTCGTCCGACAGCCCATGAGATTGTAACTGTGGGGGAAGCAAGTGGCGACCCGAATTCAGCGGCCGTTTGGCCAGGGGTGGTTGCGCACAGCGGTCGTTGTGCAAAGGAGGGGGCGCGCAATCGACTTATTCAAACGCCGCTGAAGTTGCGAGGTTCGCAACATTGCAGCAAACCAAGAGTGTTCATGTCCGCAGGGGCGCACAGGGGCGGGGGAGGGGGCATACAATAACAAGTTGGTTGAATTTTTTGCAGTTCTTTTTTTGGCGGGGGAATTTTTGGAATTTTCCGCCAAGAGCTCCGCTCTAGCCCTCCGCCCCGACCCTCGAACAAATGTCTGGGTGGGCCAGGCAGGGCGCAGCGGCCTCAACAAAGTGTGTGCGCCAGGGGCCCGCGCGCTGTGGGTCATTGGACACATCCTGAGGCGACATGGGGCTTCCGATGGTGGAGCCCGCATCGGGTGTGGGTTAAGTCGAGTCGCGTACGGAGTCCTCCGACGTGTTTGCCCCCCCCCTTCAGAGCCTCTGCATTCCCAAATGGCAGAGTCAACAGCCGCCTCAACAGCGGCAATCCGGGCCTCGAGGCGAATGAAGGGGGGTGCACGACACCCCCTTCGAACGCCGGGCGGGGGGCGGGGGGGGGCGGGGGCATGAAGGCTGGTGCGGGTACCATGTGGCACCCCCGGTGTCCAGTGCCAATGGCCTGCTCGAGGCTCTCTGTGCCTCTCGACGGGGGGGGGGGGGTCAGGGTCAAGGGGAGGGTTCGAGAGGAGAAGGTGTTGGGGGGGGCGGGGGGCGATCCCCCTTCTGGCACAGCGACTCGGTCTGCATCCCCCCCCACCCCCCTCCCCCTGACGGGGGTGGCAGGGTGGTAGGGATAGGCCAGACCGGGAGGTCCAGGGCACTACCGCGGGGGGGGGGGGGGGGTGACCTAATTAAAAAACAGACAAATACAAACCAGAGGTAATGCACTCCACAGTCAGGCATAAGTGCATCTTTATTCTCTATGCCAAACCTGGTTAAACCTCAAGACACACACTGTGTCTGAAACAGAAAACAGAACATCATGTCTGACTACATTAATCAGACAATCATAGTCAGTAGCTGTCAGTCAGACATCAGCACCGGGGGGGGGGGGGGGGGCGCTGCGTGCGGAGGGAGAGGCGTCAGGGAAAGGACAAGGGTAAGTGGCAAGAGGCCGATAGGCGCCGCCGGCTGCGGACAGCAATGCACCGCAGGCGTCATGCCGTACCCCCGAGGCTGACGTGAAAAGAGAGGGGGGGGGGGGGGGGCTGGGACCCAAAACATTTGTGTACCAAAAATGGCCTGACCACATTTTCCCAATTGTAAATTTCGTTTCCTCCCGCGCTGGTCACTTTGGTCTGGGGGGGGGGGGGGGGGCTGAGGTTGCCAGCCCTTCTAATGTCCGCCTGCATACCCCCCCCTCTCAACATGAGGCGGGGGGGGGCGGGAGGGGCGCCCGGTCAGGCCACCCCAAAGGCCGCGGCGGCGACCCCGCACGCGCGCAGGCGCACCGGGACGCTGCCGACCCGATGCACAACGGCGCGGTCACACGCATCGGAGGCGCCCGGGCGACGGTCCCGCCCTCCGGCCCCAGTTCGGAGGAGTCCGCCGGACTCCGCGGGCCCCGCCACCGGGGCCACGCCCGCGCAGCGCACGTGCACAGCGCCGGGGGCGCGGGCGCGGACCGCGCGTCTGTACCGACCCACCGACTGACTGACGCAGACGTGACGGGGCCACCGGGGCCACGCCCGCGCAGCGCACGTGCACAGCGCCGGGGGCGCGGGCGCGGACCGCGCGTCTGTACCGACCCACCGACTGACTGACGCAGACGTGACGGGGCCACCGGGGCCACGCGCGCGCGGCGCCCGTGCACAGCGGCGCCGACGGGGTCAGACCGCAGACGTGACGGACCGATGGGGCCGTCGCTGTGGAGGGGGATGGGGGCCTCTACAAAAGGCGGTGCCCAGCCCCTCTGTAATGGGGCTGACCGTCGAGGGCGTCTGGGAGGCGGTTCGCGTTGGAGGCACATCCCTGACATCAGCGTTTCCCTTCCTTCGGCGGTCCCCCTTCCCCAAACGGAGGGCAGAGGAGGACGCGGAGCGCTCCAGTCCGACCCCGTTTACCCCCCCCCCCCGTGTGACATTCCGTCGGGTCGCGGTTTCTTTACGGGGCCCTGGACAGTCCCCCGGTCGTCCCGTCACGTGCCGCGGCGGTTCGGTGCGGCCGGTGTTCCTTCGGTGTGCCGTTGCCGCGTTAGCGGGGCCCAGTAGTTGGCGTACCGGGGGTTGTGCTGGTGGTTTGGGGGGCGTTTAACGGTTTGTGCTGCCCACCCCCCCCTCCACGTCCCGGTCGTCCACCACATGCCTCGCGGCGTTTCCGTGCGCGTGAGGCAGACTCACGATCATAGCCATCCGCAAAGGCAACCCCCGTTCCTGACCGCCGCGGGGGCATCGCGCTCACAGGTCCTGCCCCGCAGGGCCATGGCGCGGCGACGGTCGGCACCCTCCGGCATCCCTCGGGCACGCGCGACAGTACTTCAGCAGCGACGCCGTCGCGCATGTCGTCCGGAAGACGCCCACACACATCGGCATTCGGTGCAGCAACGGCGCCCCCAACGGCACACAGGCCTGCGAATCGATGGCGGTGCCAGGGCCACCGCTCACCCCTGCGGTGTCTTCACACGCCCCCCGGGGCGGTGCGCGCGCGACCCGATCCCGCACACCATCCCCCTCCTCCAGCGGTGCCCATCCCTCGCAATGGACGCGTGGGGCACCTCCTTCCCCACGCCCGCACTCCGATCCCCAGAGCCCCCACAACCCCCGGGGACGATGCAGGCGGGGGGTTGGGGTGCCGCGCTTGAGGGTAGGCGGCCGTTGGACAGCGGCGGGTGCGCGATCCCGGAAAATTCGGTCATTGACTGCTGGCGAGTGGGGGTGCACCGATGCGGCGCACCCCCTCCCCCCAATGCCATTGCCATGCCCTTCGCCGTCCACCTCCATCCCCATGCCCCATCCCTGCAACATCGACTGTCCCGTCCACACGTCTGGGGCTGTGCTTCATCACCCATCGCCCCTTCCACTGCATGATCGCCCGCCCCTCCGCCCGCGCCTGGTCTTGTTTGCCTTCCCGACAGAGAGCCCCGGGTCGGTGGCTCAGACGCAACGCGCAGGACCCGCAAACGGCAAGTCGTGGGTTCCATTCCCGGGCCCCACTCACGCCGGCGGCGCACGGCAGGTGACCGGGTCCGCCTGCCCCAGGCAGTCCCGGAGGTACGTGTGCACGATGTCCAGGTCGTACTCGTACCAGTGGGCCATGTCCTTCGCGTTCTTCTGGTCCAGGTCCAGCACACTGACGGTGTACTGCCACCCGCTGCCATCGGCCCCCTCCACCACCCGCGAGGCCCCCTCCGTGGCGGCGGCCAGGGAGATCATCAACGAGCAGTCCTTGGCGGACTGGCTCAGCAGGAACTTGTGGATCTCAAACAGGTGGTCCACCTTGTCAAGGCGACGGCTGGCGTCCTCCACCTCCGCCGTCCGGGTGGACCTGCACAAAATCAATCGCCGAGCACCCAGAACCCGCTCACCCCTCCACACCCCTCCACACCCCTCCACACCCCTCCACACCCCTCCACACCCCTCCACACCCCTCCACACCCCTCCACACCCCTCCACACCCCTCCACACCCCTCCACACCCCTCCACACCCCTCCACACCCCGCCACACCTCTCCACACCTCTCCACACCCCGCCACACCCCTCCACACCCCTCCACACCCCTCCACACCCCCCCACACCCCGCCACACCCCTCCACACCCCTCCACACCCCTCCACACCCCGCCACACCCCGCCACACCCCGCCACACCCCTCCGTACCCCTCCACACCCCGCCACACCCCTGCACACCCCTCCACACCCCGCCACACCCCTCCACACCCCTCCACACCCCTCCGTACCCCTCCACACCCCTCCACACCCCTCCACACCCCTCCACACCCCTCCACACCCCTCCACACCCCTCCGTACCCCTCCGTACCCCTCCACACCCCTCCACACCCCTCCACACCCCTCCGTACCCCTCCACACCCCTCCACACCCCTCCACACCCCTCCACACCCCTCCACACCCCTCCACACCCCTCCACACCCCTCCACACCCCTCCACACCCCGCCACACCCCTCCACACCCCTCCACACCCCGCCACACCCCTCCACACCCCTCCACACCCCTCCACACCCCCCCACACCCCGCCACACCCCTCCACACCCCTCCACACCCCTCCACACCCCGCCACACCCCGCCACACCCCTCCGTACCCCTCCACACCCCGCCACACCCCTGCACACCCCTCCACACCCCGCCACACCCCTCCACACCCCTCCACACCCCTCCACACCCCTCCGTACCCCTCCACACCCCTCCACACCCCTCCACACCCCTCCACACCCCTCCACACCCCTCCACACCCCTCCACACCCCTCCACACCCCTCCACACCCCTCCACACCCCTCCACACCCCGCCACACCTCTCCACACCTCTCCACACCCCTCCACACCCCTCCACACCCCTCCACACCCCGCCACACCCCGCCACACCCCTCCACACCCCTCCACACCCCTCCACACCCCTCCACACCCCTCCACACCCCGCCACACACACCTCCACACCCCTCCACACCCCTCCACATCCCCTCCACACCCCTCCACACCCCCTCCACACCCCCTCCACACCCCCTCCACAACCCGCCACACCCCGCCACACCCCGCCACGGCCCTCCACACCCCTCCACACCCCTCCGTACCCCTCCACACCCCTCCACACCCCTCCGTACCCCTCCGTACCCCTCCACACCCCCTCCACACCCCTCCACACCCCTCCACACCCCTCCACACCCCTCCACACCCCTCCACACCCCTCCACACCCCTCCACACCCCTCCACACCCCTCCACACCCCTCCACACCCCTCCACACCCCTCCACACCCCTCCACACCCCTCCACACCCCTCCACACCCCTCCACACCCCTCCGTACCCCTCCGTACCCCTCCACACTGTTGACCCATGAAGAAACAGCAGCTCAAAGGGTCCTCAGTGCACCGTCTTCCTTGGCTGTTTCCAAATTGCCAACCCTTGAGCCCTTCCAGCCTCCTGCCCTCTACACCCCTCCACAACATTCGACCTCTGGGCCTGGTACTCATTCCCCAACGCCTCGTAGGCGGTGTCGGTCTCCCCCCGCAGGCCCTTCTGCATGCTGGACTGGCAATGGATCGTCCCCACTTTCGGGGGGCACGTCGCGTGCGCCATCTTCACCAGATCCACGACCCTCGGCTCACTCTCCAAGACGTGCCCCTTCAGCCACTCCTTCACCGCAGGGTACAGCGTCTCGATGTCGACCTCCAGGCGCTGCATCGTCTGAACGGCCTCCAGGACCGTCCCCCCGTCGGGGGTGGCGGGCTGCTGCAGGACCTTCGTCAGGAGGTCCGCCAGGAACCCGCTCGGGGTGGTCCCCGGGGCGCTGCCGAACAGGTCTGTGAGGTCGGCGTCCACCAGCGGCGCGCAGGACGGCGAGGACGAGGTCGCCCCGTCGCTGCCCAGCGGCGCCACCAGCCGCCCCCCGCGGAACACGCGGATGTTGTTCTGCGGCGTGTCCATCACGTGGCCCAGCACCGCCCGCATGCGCTGGGGGTCGCCGCTGAACAGCTCGACGGGGCAGTACCGGCTGATCTCGGTGGTCTTGCCCGCGGCCTGGGCACGCGGAGGGCGTTTGGGAGGCAGGCCCCAGAGCAGGCCAGTGCTGGACGGCGTGCCGGCGGGGGAAGAATTTGAGGGGAGGGGGCAGGGAAGTGTTGGAAGCGAAGGGACCACAGAGGCCGCAGCAGCGGTTGGATAGGCGGTTGGAGGAGGTTGCCAAAGCGGTTGGGAGCGGTTACTGTCGGTTATGCATGCCGTTGGCGCTGGCCCTTGCCATCAGGGGGACAGTGGCTGGGCATGGGCTGGGTGCCCTGGAGAGGGGGGGGGGGGGTCTCCCCCCCCTTCCAATGTATCCCTGGGGAGGGGGGTTTGAGAGGGCCAAAATTGGAGTGGGGGATTTTTGGTACTAGTTCTTAGAAATGAAGGTATAAAGTCCCTTGCTGTGGTTTCCTAGTGGATGGTTGCTGACATTCCCTGATGGGGTCTGGACTCGAAGCACCTAGCATACTGAAAATTGAACGAAATATTTATTCGGAGGGAGCGCTTCCAACATTTGTCTACATCAATTTTGTCCCCATCTGAGTTTTTCCTGCGGTGGTGGGTGGTGGTGTGTATGTGGGGGGGGGGGGGGTGACATTGAGACACACCCACCGTCTGCACACCCACGCCCCAGGCACACCCACACACTGTGCACACCTTCATCTTGCGCACGTTTTCGCTGTACCCTCACCTGTGGCTGTGGCTGTGGCTGTGGCTGTGGCTGTAGCTGTGGCTGAGACTGTGGCTGTGGCTGTGGCTGTGGCTGTGGCTGTGGCTGTGGCTCTGGCTGTGGCAGGGCCTGTGGCTGTGGCTCTGGCTGTGGCTGGGACTGAGGCTGGGGCTGAGGCTGGTATTGAGGCTGTGGCTGTCGTTGAGCTGTGGCTGGGACTTTGGCTGGGGCTCTCGCTGTGGCTGGCGCTGTGGCTGTGGCTTTGGCTGAGGCTTTGGCCGTTTGCGCACTTCGCCCCCACCGAGAGGGCACGTTTGCCCGGCGCGCACCCGGCGCGCGCGGCATCCACATCAATGCCCCGGCCATCTGTCCCAATGCTTTACCCCCCAAGCATCACTCCCTCCACCAGCCCAGGCTCCCTGACCCCTGCCGTCTCGGGGGCCCACGTGTGGGCGGAATGGCTACATCACCCCTGCCTTCTCGGGGTCCCCAACACGGGTCAGAAAATGGGGAAAAGGGGGGACAACGGGGGGGGAACAGGGGAAACCGTACTAAACCCACGCCCGCTAGGTTCAGGAATTCAGGTTTCCGGTGGCCAATAGGCCAGAATGACCCAGGGCAAGGCCAGAACTAACCTCCACTGAATTTTCTGGCCCAGAAATGCCCGTAACTAACCCTAAAAACACTGTTTTCTGCCTGTGGGCGCGAGCGACGACTATTTTGCCCCCCCTCCCCCCCCAACACACACCGGGGGAGCGCCTCAGAAGGTCGGGTGTGGACCCGCCACTGTGCTCCAGCCGCGCCCGCCTTCGCACGGCCTTCATCGCCATCTCAGTTCATTGCGTGTTCGACTGGCCATTGAATGTTCCGGGGGGGGGGGGGGGGCGCACAGCAGAGCCACCCTGACGCCATACGGGCGCGGGCACCGGGGCATGCCGCGCGTGCACAGGGGCCACCTGCAAGTTAGTGCGGTCCCTCGGAAAAATTTCTTGTGCCGCGGCATGCTGCGGCATGCTGCGGCATGCTTCTACCTGCACATGTGGGTACCTACGCTTCTGTGGCAAATTGAACTCACATGCAAGAGACGACATGCACAACACTGGTGGGCCGAATTAATCACTTTCACCATCCGGATCGTCTGTAGTGGGTTTGTTGACATACATCATAGCCAAATGGCGCAAAGTGTTGTTGCCCATATGCAAACGGTCCTTTGTCTGGATGTGGCCCATCAAACTGAACGTTCGCTCAACATGGCAAGCAGAGCGTGGTCGTCGGACAAAGAAAACAGCAAAGCAGACAGGCACATGAACGCAAAAAAATGGATGCTACGGCATGCTGCGGCATGCTTCAAAACCCCCATGTGCAGCTCCAAAAAAAGGGTGCTGCGGCATGCTGCGGCATGCTGCGGCTGCACATGCTTGGCCACCTGCTTGAGGTACTGCAGCATCGCGAAGCGCGACACCACCGCCTTGAGCCAGTGCGTGCCGTCGGTGGGCGGGGGGGTCCAGCCCCACTTCAGCTTCAGCTCCACCGACACGGTCTCCTCGGGGCCTTTGCCGGGCAGGGCCGTGGCGTCGGCCATGAGGAGCTGGAAGGGGCTCTCCACGTCCAACTGCGCCTCGGCGACGCGGAACTGCGGGCGGGCCTTGTCCATCGCCGCCGCGACCTCCTGCATGAACTCCGGCGTCACCGACACCACGCGGCCCGGGTCGACGGCGTCGCCGAGGCGGGGCACCGCGAGGGCCTGGACGAAGCTGTTGTAGGCGATGGCGGGGTGCCCGGCCACCGTCCCCCGGAAGCGCTTCGTGGAGGTGGTCTTGGCCAGGCGGAGCACCTTGCCCTGGCACTCCGGGGCGGTCCCGGTGTAGCCGGCCACGATGCAGTCCCGGCCCTCCGCCCGGTAAGACCAATCTCGGGGGTCAAGAGGAATGTCGGTGTCGGCCTCCGACCGAAGGATCTGTGAAGGACGGAAGAAGGGTGGAACAACGTGGGGGTGATGGGGGTTGTGTTGGGGATTGCTTTTGATTGCTTTTGAATTCTTTCAGGATATTTGTGGAAGTTTTTATGGATTTTTGTGGGGGGTTTTTTCGGTATTTTTTACCTCTTTGATGTTTTTTTGAATCTACTTTTGGAACTTTTTGGAACTTATTTCGGACTTTCTTGCTTTTTCTTTTTTGACAAATAAATTCACAAAACACTTTCAGGAAAAAAATTCCAAAAAAAAATCCAAAGAGTTGGACGCCGCCCAGGGAAGTACTCGAAGGGGGGAAGGGGGATCTGGGACCCAAAAGTTTATGTACCAAAAATGGCCCAACAAGATTTTCCGTATTGTAAATTTCATTTTCCCCCACTACCGTCACTTTGAGGAAGGGGGGGGGATCCAAAGGGGGGAGGGGTACCCCCCCTCTTCCTACGGTGTGCGGCCATTCCAATACGTCCCTGGGGCCGCCCCCTATGCTCAGCCGCCCCTGCCTTCACACGGCCTTCACTGCATACTGAGGCTGGGGAATGGAGCAAGGGAGTCAGGGAGGAGGTGGTGGCAGCAGAGTAGGAGAAGGAGAGCATCGTGGATCGCACACGAAGCCCGGTGCACATGTCCAGGCCAGCGGTGTGGTCAGCCTGGGGCGTCAGGTTACACCATGTACCTGGAGGGAGGGTGGGGGTTGCATGTACTTCACTACGGTGCATCACAATGCAAACGCAATGACAGTGTGTGCCATCCACCTATAGAATACAAAGGCCTTTCCGTTGCAAGCCTTTCCCAAAATACTAAGCCTTGCTACATTCCAACCTGCTTTGCTTAGATGTGGGCACCTGTATCAGGTTGGCCTATTCGTTTGCACACAGAGCCGTGCTTGAGGGGTCCTTTCTGGGATGGGATCCTTTATGGGAATCCCTGCTTCCTGATTCCACATCGCCGAAGCTGCTGATGCAGCGCATCAGGGAAGAAGTGCTGCGCAGGGGTTTGGGGGTGGGGGGTGGTGGGGCCTATCCCGGCTGATATTTGGGAGCGCTATGTCTTTTGCATCGGTAGCAAGTCGCCACTTCTCTGGAGTTGGGCCCCCGTCGGACGAGGCGGTGGTCATTTTGCATGCTTTGTGTAGTGTGCAGGTGATAGTTCCCAAGGCTCTGTTGAGGTGTGTGGCTCAACGTGGGTCGACCCCCTGGGCTGTCAGCTTCCATTTGCACCAGCCCCAGGAGCCTGGCTGCCGAGGGCTGCTGTTGCCGCATGGTTTCGCTGGTCCATGAGGCTGTGAGCCAGTGAATTGGGTGGCCCTTTGCGCTTCCAGTGCTCACCCTAATGTTTTGGGAGGAGCTTGGGGGCATGTGCAGTGTAGAGGCCAGGCCAATGAGGGTATCCCCCCACACCTCGTGCGATGTGTACTGGGTCCTGGGAACTTGGGGCTGATGGTTCTTATCGGCGGTTGTGTCTCTGTGGGCGGCCTGCGGTGCTGCGACGAAGACGTACCTACGTCTTTGGGGGGGGTGAGCCTCTTCTAAGCACCGTTCTGCGCGTTCCCCGTTGTGGGGATCGCGATCTTTCCGGCACAATACCGCACTATTCGTGTTGCAGTGGTCAAACGATGGCCAGCAGGGGCCTGTGTCTTCTGCCATGGCTCCCTTGTACTTCTGCACTTCCAGGGTCCAGGGTCCAGGATCTGGATCTTCATCGTTCGCAGTCCAACAAAACAGGGGGGCAAAGAGCCACAAACCATCAAGGGCTCCAGAAGAAGCAGACCAGCAAACAAAAGCCAGCCACGCAGCAGGAGTTCAACAGGTGCAGCACCGTCAAAGAATGGAGCACCACTGGAGACATGCAGGCACAACCAGGCACCCGAAGGGGGCAGGGGCAGTCGTCCGACAAACGACAAATTCCAGATCCAGATCCACATCCAGATCAAGGAGGAGCAGGCAGAGGAGGAGGAGGAGGAGGAGGAGGAGGAGGAGGAGGAGGAGGTGGTGGTGGTGGAGGGTTTGGTGTTGGGGTGGATGATAGCCTCAAATTCCCTTGCTCCCACATGTGGAGTGGGGACGTGCGCGGTATTTGGCAAAGAAAGTTGACACTCACAGAAATCTCGTAGCGACACAAGGCGTTGGCGTGGAAGCATAGGAACACTCAGAGACCGGGTATCCGGTATGCCAGCAGGGGCCAGTAGGTACAGAAATTGGGACCCTGGGACCTGTGGGAAGCATCAGGGTAAAAATGAAAAATTCCTGGTATGCCAGCAGGGGCCGATAGGTGCATAAATTGGGACCATGGGACACTGGGCCCAGCTGTGTGTTCTTATTTTGGACTAAATGATAAGAACATGCATGCGTGTTCTTATTTTGACTGCGTGTTCTTGTACGGGGGCAAGGGGGGGTTATGAGTGGCTGGTGTATAACCATGCCTTACCCTTTCCCTTGCCTTTACATGTGGGCCTCCATGACCCCTCGGGATACCAATCCCTATTCCAGGCTCCTGATTGCTGCGGCCATTGCGAAGACCAGGGTCTCTTGGCCGTGCCTGCAGATGACAACCGCGGCGATGCCAAGCCCGCTTTTTTTCTGGGTTAGGATTCTGGTTTACCCACTCCACCATGCGGCGCAAGAGGAGGCGGCGGAGGAGGAGCAGGAGGAGGAGGCGGCGGAGGAGCAGGAGGAGGAGCAGGAGGAGGAGCAGGAGGCGGAAAGCAGCGGAAGAGGAGGATGAGGACAGTGGCGCTAGCTGTGACTGTTACGTCCAGGCGGCTCGTTCACACAATGGTCCATATCAGCAGGTGCACAAGCGAGAGGAGTGAGTGAGAGCCTGTATCAACTGCCCCAATCCGAACAAATAACCGTCCTCGTAGTTGCCTTGAATCCACTTTGAGTTGTGATTCAGTCGATGAGGGGCCGGGCCGGTCCTCCCGAAATCGATCATCCAGGAGCCGGCCTTGTGCGGGTCTTTGCCATCGTACACCAAGAGAACGGAGGACCCAATGACTTCCTGCTGCGCAAACCAGTCGGAGGCGGACGCAGCATCGTGGATGGCCTGCAGCCGCGTCACGATGGACTGTTTTTGGAGAGGGCTTGCCGCCTGCAAGAATGCCCGCAGGGTCTGGCGGCAGTCTGCCATTGTCCGTCCAGAGGCGTAGCGGTGGCTAAGCCTCTGCCCATTCAACATGGCCCCTTGGATCCGGAAGCCAAGACTCCCGGTCGTGGAGTTCTCATCCCGCATCCGCATGAACATGTACTTTGTGATGCCCTGCGGTTGCGTGGGTGCGACAGCGGCAAAACATGCTCCGATGTCCTGCTACTCACACGCCACTATCCGACACGTGCGCGCACCACCCTCCAACTACGCACACTCCACTCCCCCACTGCACGCACATCCTGTCCCATGCATGTGTGGGGCACGAAGGCGGTGGCCGTGCCCCCCAGTGCCTTGTACGCCCCCCCCCCCCACCCCCGCCCGCTGCGGCGGCAGAGGGAGCACCGCACGGAGAATGGGTCGTGCACGTCTGGCAGTGCGGGGTGTGTGTTGGGGGGGGGGGTCGGAGAGTATGACACCATGCAGCTCGTTCCTACCAAGGGGTCTTCAAGAGATGCCGTCCGTGTGCCTTCATTGTGCGGCTGGTGGTTGTACTCAGTGTTGGATTAAGGTGTGGCAGGCCTGGGCAGCGACAGGACATAGGTGACACAGAAGAAGATCTTGCCAATCGCCATAATATCCCATTGTTGTCATTGTTGTTGTTGTTGTTACAAACTCAATCAAGGCGAGCAGAAAAGCACAGGCACTACTGCTGCAAGATGGCAGAGCCCGCCAAGGGGTTGCCACACAAAAACCTGATGCACGGTGCAAGAGAGTCTTCGGTTTTCGCCTATACTTCGTTAGTTCTACTCATTCAATTCATGTTCACTCATGTTGGTTCCTGTTGTTGTTCTTGTTGCTGTTGCTGTTGTTGTTGCCGTTGTTGTTCTTGTTGCTGTTGCTGTTGCTGTTGCTGTTGCTGTTGCTGTTCTTGTTGATGTTCTTGTTGCTGTTGCTGTTGCTGTTGCTGTTGCTGTTGCTGTTGCTGTTGCTGTTGCTGTTGCTGTTGCTGTTGCTGTTGCTGTTGCTGTTCTTGTTGCTGCTGCTGCTGCTGCTGCTGCTGTTGTTTGTGGACATGTATTTCTGCATGTGCTGCCCATCACGAGCATCTCAGCAAGGGAACATTTATTCAAGTGTCACATTGAAACGGGTCAACACGTGCCATTGGTCTCAATAGTTCATAAATGCGATCAACTGCTCGCTGCATCCTGCAGAATCACAAACAGGGGACCAAAGCTATAATGGCACCTACTAAGATACCACTGGCAAACAAAAATCCATTGCATAAAACATGAGCACGACAACCCTCCCTTACCCACGTTCCGAGCACGGTCGCCAGTTTAGCCCCCGCTTTTCGTGTGCTGGCTCCTGCACTGTGATAGTCATAATCACACACAGCAATAGGTCGATATTGAGTTCAGTTGGCTTTTGAGCAGTTGATTTACTTCTCTTTACCTTGTCCTACTCCTCTTGGCCTGGGAGAGATACCCTATAAAGTACCTGATTTCAATGGACACCAAAGCACTTCCACGGTGAGTGATTGTCCCTGTGAAGTTCATAGTCATACTTGCAGTAATGCGTAGCATGCTCTGTCCTCTACCTACAGCTTGCATGGCATGCAGTGTAGTTTCATGAGCGTTTCATAGTGTTTCATGGTTGTGTCACAGCATTTCATGAGCATTTCTCCGCGGTTCATGGCTGTGTAATAGCATTTCATGGTTGTTTCATAGCGTTTCATCGGCTTTCCTAGAGTCTCATGGGCGCTTCATGGCGCTTCATGTGGGCGCTTATGGCAGTCCGAGCAGGATCCCACACGCATGGCCCGAGGCTCCGCAATATGGACTACCCCATGACACGCCCATGCAAGTTGTGAGATGGCCAGAAAACGCTGTGACACGGCACACGGTGCGCCAGTGCAACAAAAACGAACTTCCCCAACATGACCATGCTCTATAGCGCCAACAATGAGCAGTGAGCAGTGCACAATGACCATGTGCATTGGGGCACACTCCAATGAGCAGTGTGGTGTTGTGCATTGGGGCACACACACACACACACCCATATATGCAAGGGGTGGACGTGGCACGTGCACGAGTCGCATAGCATGCACCTTTTCTTTGTCCTCCTCAGTCAAGTGCACGTCACCACCATGTTCCTTTAGCTTCACGGCCTTTTCGTAGAGGTCGGGGCGCCTTTTCGGGTTAGAGGCTACGGACTCGTCGAAGGTTCGGAGCCCTAGCTTGACGTCCATGACATGGGGCTCATTGTAGGGCAGGAGGACGTCTTGCATCTTGAGGAAATGCTCGCCGTCCCGCTCCACACGGCCCATGTACTGAGGGATGAACTGTTTCAAAGGCGTGTCTTGGATGGCCTCCAATATCTTAGCCTCGCCCTCGGTCAAGGCCTTGAGCAAATACCCATGCTCTGACTTGAAGGTGCCTGCGTGGCCTGCAACCTGGGTGTCGGCCCTTGATAATGAGTCCGATGCCACACGCACTCCCATGAGTGTGGCTGCTTGTAACACGCGCCAAGAAGGCACATCTAGAAGGTCGTCATTGTTGTTATCGCTGTCGTCGCTATCGTCACCGCATACGACTGACGATAGTACATTGCCATGCATGGCTTCTCCGGGGACCTTGGCCATCGTGTCGTGTGGTGGCACTGTGGACATAAAGAAAATGCCGACGATGGTTTGTCGCTCGCAAGCACTCAACCCCTCCCCATTTTACAAAGCTGACTTCATCCAATCTCTACACTTGCCTAATATATTCCTTTCAAATATCCAAAAATGCCCCACTACTTGTTCCACAAGTTTCCCAACCACATCCCAATCAACATCGCTATTCGGACAACTTTGAGTGCAGAGAAGCCTAAAAAGGCCCCATGTAGACCTAAGGTGGAACCATGTGTATGCTACATGTGTAATGAGGTGATCCCTCGCAAACGTGACACCATTGCTCTTCAGCTAGTGTCATGTGATGCATGCCGCGCAACCTAACACCTCCGGTGTGCCAAGTTGGCTCGAGTGCCTCGGCATGGCTCATGGATTTGTGACAGCTACACCATGACCCCCTAGTTCTTCCTTAATTATGGCTTAGAGGGAACAATGTAGTAGCTATGTGGTCGCCATTCCGCCTCCAATTGTGCGGGCCCGGGTGCCACAACAAACAGTGACGTTTCGGGGTAGGGGCCCCGGCATTTCTTTGCCAAGAAGTGACATCACTGAGTGTTTCCTGTATAGTACATATGCAGTTACGGTCGCAATGTTGGAAGCGTCGTGCGTGGATAGCATCACGACCCACTCTGATACGACCTCCGCCACGTGTGTACAATCACGTTTGTAGAAAGATGTGTGTCTCGTTTTTTTGTCCCCCGGCAATTCTTTGCCGGGGTAGTATGCATATGTGATCAGCTTTGTCTGTGCTTTGTGCCGTCCAATTCCCCTGACAACATATCACATAGCGTTTCTCTACATCCGCTATTGAAGTCTCACAATTTCTCGACCAAGAAATGATATCACCAATCCTGCATCGCAAAACCCACATTCCCAAGACATTGACATCAAGAGGGGTAAAGAATTCTCTTGAGGTGTTCTTTTTGCTTGCGCCTCTTGTGCTAGGCGGGAAGGAGCAAAGACCAATACACCAGTCGACACAACTGTGGTGTACGGTGCATTAATCTTCTTTTACATGGATCGTGTCGTACGAAATGCAACATGCTACAACGTAATGATCATGATAATTTGAGCCTTTGCTCGCACTGTGGGGTTGACTCTTGCAGCCCGAACGCTTGTCGGGCGACTTGACGTAGTACCCAAAGCAAGGTCAATTTGACAGTTTGGCACCGCGGCATGAGATGTGAGAGGGCCTTTCGCCGTGTGTGTGGCATCCAACACCTGGTGGAGATCCACACCTTGTACTTTGGCGAGGTCTATTGTAAAGGCATGGGTGAATTCGATACAGGTTTCTGTGCTGTTTGAAATGAGACCCCATGTGCATCACTACATGTGTGTATGACGTCAAGTTGCATACATGCATTCGCATAGAAGGAACAAAACCGAACTGCCCATTGCACATGGTTGACATTATGCACAACACAAATAGAGCGGGAGATAAGATGGAATGGATGTCTTGGTTGTTTGCTGCACCCTCCTCACTCGGTGGGGCTACAAAAGTTGCTTCACAATATTCATCATGACCTGCTGCAAGTGAGGCAAAGACAACCCCCTTTTGAGACACTTGGGTCGGGGGAAACTCTTCACATTCATTTGCTTCATCTCCCAACGAGGAAACCATAGAAGCATTCAACAAATCGCTGGAATGTGAGCTTAGCAAATCATCATCAGAGATGGTATCAGTACTGGACATTAGGCGTGTTAACACAGCCGGCCAACACAGAGGTAGAAAGTACCCCCCACCCCCTCCTGTGTTGTGTTAACACAGGCCCAACACGGACCTGAAAAGTACCCCCCCCCCTCTTTGTCCACCCCATGGCAACACAAGAAGCCAAAGATTTTGTGTTGTGTTGTGTTGTGTTGTGTTGTGTTGTGTTGTGTTGTGTTGTGTTGTGTTGTGTTGTGTTGTGTTGTGTTGTGTTGTGTTGTGTTGTGTTGTGTCGTGTTTGGTTGCCCAACCCAACCAACCCAACCCAACCCAACCCAACCCAACCCAACACAACCCAACACAACACAACACAACACAACACAACACAACACACGACCAAGCCTCCGACAATTCCAGCGACCAGGAGTCAACCAGCTCAGGTATACCAACCCTTCAAAGCTCCAGCACCGATACAACCGACGATCGGCCATCAGGATCATTTTGGGATACTTCATCTGAGTCAAATGCTCCGGCTCCGGCAGTAAAACCGTCATACTGGTCAAGCGAAGCACAATCGAAGTACGACGATCCCACAACCCAAGAGGAATTCTGGTCCACTATCTCTCAACCTGGTCCTGAGCTTGAGCCAGAACCCTTACCAGTGAAGGATCTTCCTGAGGTCAAAGATTGGACTGGTGTTCGTGACAAACGTCTCTTAAACAATCTGGAGAAGATGCTGACAGACCCTGATGTAAGGTTCCACCTAAAGCTAGACGCCTGGAACTGGGTAGCCATTTCATACCCTGACAACTTTAAGTCAGGGAGGTATTCCGCCAACATGATTGAACTATTCCTGAGAAGACTTAAACTCAACATTTCCAGAGACACTCACTGACACTGTTGATTTAATCACGCCGGCTCTGCTTGCTCATTCAAGGATTGGCCTAGTGTTTACCTGCGTGTGCACCTGCTGTGTCTTTGATCTCTCTTTCCTTTTCCTTTTCCCTGTTTCAAACAAATTTCAGATCAGCCCACACTCTCTCACTGGTCCAACTTCGGTGAGTTTATCCACACAAACACAGCTGTAGGCGCCCAAACAGCAACACTGACACTCAGGCCTAAGCCTATGGTTTTCTCGAAAAGTGTCTCTGACACCTTATGTCTGAATTCTGTACGGTTTTGCTGTAAATAGCGGCTGTCCTTCGAGGAACCTCGCAGTTGAGCAGATTTGTGTAGTCTTGGGCGGGGGACCGCCATGCACCAAAAAAAAAAACACAACACAACACAACACAACAACACAACACAACACAACACAACACAACACAACACAACACAACAAAATAAAAAAGAAGAACATTGCACAAAATGACACAAGAAAAAAACCCAAAACGAAACAAGGAATGACACAACACAACACAACACAACATAACACAACATAACACAAAAGGAAAACAGCACAACACAACACAACACAACACAACACAACAACACGTACCACAACACACCACCTATTGGACGTGTTAACACGGCCCCAACACGGGCGGTGAAAAGTACCCCCCCACCCCCTCATGTGTTGTGTTAACACAGGCCCAACACAAACCTGAAAAGTACCCCCCCTCCCCCCCCTGCCTATTGCCCACTTACTTGACGATCGTCCATTTTGGGTGGTGACTCGGATTCCACTTTAATTGGTGAACCTTGCGTTTGTGGTTTTGGGCAAGGTTCCGCTTTGACTTCCGGTTTGGGGTATGGTTCTGCTTTGATTTCCTCCTCTTTGGATTGGAGCACAGTGTGTTTGCTATGCTTTGAATTTCACCTTCTTCCCTTTTTGGTGATACATGTAGTGTTCTAGATACTTGTTGTATGTTACAGAGTTTGAGACGACTGTGGAGTGTCTGACACAGGAGTAACTAGCTACAGGAAGGTACCACCTGTACACTGTCCCCTCAGCAGCCCGCACCACCCAGAGGCCAGTTGCTACCTACCAGTTGCCTGTTGGGCCAATCGGATCGCCGACTGCATTGGTAATGGGTTTCCTTGTATGTCACTATGCTGTACAGTAAAATTTACTGTACTATGTAACTACTCCCTTAAATGAACATGCCAAGGGAAGAGGAGAAGGGGGAGGAGAGGCACAAGACGGGTCTGGACATGACCATGTCCAGAGCTGTCTTGTGCCCCGACTGAGCCGTCGTGTGGGCTGTCGCCTGATCGCTGGTTACCGAACACAACCCGCCGTTTGTTGGGGGTTTCCAAAACATTCCGTGGAGAAGAGCGCACTTGCGCCAGGTTCAGTACAATGACCATAGAGTGGTTGGCAAGCCTGTGTTTGCTTATGGAAAGCGGACACTTTCAGCTGCAATGACCATAAAGCAGTTTTGGCAAGCCTCAGGCTTGAGTACACTTTCAGCTCATATCTGGCCTGGTGAGTACGTGGTGTGCACCTGGTGTTGTACCTGGTGAGTATGTACTCGGTAAGTATGTACCTGGTGAGCAGTTTAGTCTAGGGGCATTTAATGAAAATGTGCATGGAATGTGACACGTGACCCATGAGTACAATCAAGCAAGTACGCATACGCCTGGCAACCCGAAAAACATGCTATCTACAGATTGTTTATGACTTTCCGCTTCATGTCGTACCACTGACGAGGGTTCGCCGGCCATTGGGGTTTCACTTTGCTTGGCGGTCACTGAATTTATCAGAAAGCAATACCCGGGTGCTTGGTGGAAATTAGGGCTAGTAAAGGGTGCCCTGCGTGATGGGAAATATTCCAAGACTGATGTGATACATGTCGTGTACCCTAAACCCATATGCTTGTTGCCTGATGACGCAGGGATCAATACATGAGGCCGCCCATGGGTTCCTTTGCCTACACCGGTCATGTTACTCCCCTCCATCCATGACTCCCTCTCCCCACATGTGTACGACTGCGTCAGCCGTGGTATGCCAAATGTGGTCTTGGGCTGCATAGGTTGCAGCGTCATGTGTACATACCACCGCAGCACAACGACGGGCCTCCACAACGTGGGGGCCATGTAGGGGCATTTAATGAAAATGTGTATGGAATGTGACACGTGACCCATGAGTACAATCAAGCAATAAAGTACGCACACACCTAGCAACCCGAAAAACATGCTATCTACAGATTGTTCATGGCTTTCCGCTTCATGTCGTGCCACTGACGAGGGTTTGCCAGCCATTGGGGTTTCACTTTGCGCGTTGCTCAAGTCTCTTCCCACACTAGTTTAGGCTTTTTAGATGGGCTTGCACATAGGCTATGCACGGCATGGACACGAACTAAGGGCCCTACCAGGGGCTACACCTGACTACTGTCATTGGGCCACATTGCCACAAGAGACGAAAAAAAATACCTGAGGCAACACCATTGCGTCCACGGGCTATGCCTGTGTCTTGTTTGGTGTTGGGTTGTGCAATACATGGCGAGACAAGCGTTTTCTCGTACAGCAGCTTATGGAATTTATCTCCACGAGTTGATTGCCTTGCATTTCTTGTGTTTGCGTTGCCAACAACATCCTTGTAGACGGGCCGGAAAGGAGTTCCCCACGACGCACGAGAGAACAAGACAAAATAATTCCTCAAATATCCTTCGCGTTCAACCTGTCATGCCACACTTGTAAGTATTCTCGTGTCGTTCATGTACTACCGCCGTCCATACCTGTCGGGGGCCCTCAATGTGTTTGTGCCCCCTGTATGTGCACAGCACTCATCTTTCCAGGAGAGTGGCATTCCCTCAACTCAACCACGAACCGACAGTTTCACGGAGTCCCAAATGCAAATGGGGCGCGCCGTCCGACTCCCTTGACAACAAAATCAATGTTTCTTCACATACCCCTTCTCACTAGGATGGCCATAACCTTTGGGTGCTGTTACGTAAGTGGGCAGATTGTGTTCGTGGGAAGCGTCCATTGAAATTCAATTGCCTACAATCTTACAATGTCATTTAAGTCGTTGTTCTTACTTGTCACCTTGTACTCTGGACTTGTACTCTGCATTGTGTACACAATGATAATCCCTCCGGCGACCGTTGTGCATGTTGCGTTGTCCAAATGGGACCCCAAGCATCATGACGTTGTGTTCGTAGCTTGTTGTTTTTTGAAGCCGTTGAGCGTTTGCTCACTCTCTTTTTGCAATTCTTGAAGCTTTAGCACACGTGCTGTGTGGCTACATTGTGCCAACCTAGATCACGCTATGACGTAAACGGTTTTTGGTAAGTAGTCACTAGTGGTGACAAAGGAGACCAGCCAAACACGACATCGATCACATGTATTTTCGCTGGGTATCGCAATGGCAAATGTGCTACAAGACAAGCAAAAATTAATGGATCATAGGCAATCTAAGACAAGCACTACATGTTGAGTGAGCAAACAGAACAAAGCAAAGCCTACACACCAAGCAAAAAACTTGTCAAGGGCCCAAACAAGTGCTTTTGAGATCTTGAAGGTTGAAACACCCCACCACAAATCTTCACCAAACCTTGGCCTTCACTCGAACTCTGGGCATGCTATTATCGTGTGTTTTGAAGACTCACGAGAGACGTAGTTGGGGTTTTGTGCCCATGCCCCTTTGATTGGCGAAAACGTATCGGTGATCATTCCTACTTTGTGCCTACCTCTCCATTTCTCCGACCACACAATATGGTTGTGGTGGGCCGAGCCAAATGGACCGGCCTCCCCTCCCCTAACAATTGTTTTGTTGCTTGGTTGGTTCTAAGCGTGCTCCTCTCGTCGGTGGCCGACCATGCTAGTGGGAATCGGGTGCATTGGCTCATACCTCTCATCGGCGTGGGCCCCAAGGGTGCATGTCTCTTTGTATGTGCACGAACCACTCCTTGTTGGCACCCCCCGGCTCGGTTGTTGTTCGTGTCAGAGAGGAAGTGCGCTCGGGGAAAATTGGGGCTGTGTTTGAGATAGACGGCGGATCCCAACTTTGGAGGAGATTCCAGTGGTCACTTGGTGTATCGCGCACCCTATGCGCGCCTACATGCAAGGCGAGTGGAAGGGGTGGGGACGAAGAATAGAGTACATAGATGTTCAAAACCGCAGAGACAATGGACACTCAGCAGGCTCGCTTCTTCGTCATGCCAAGAGGAATGTGCGTCCGGTTGCAGCATCCCCCAAATGGCCACAACCCTCCCCAATCTCTTCATCCGGTGACCACCGCAGCGCACTGTTAACTAGCAAACTTCCCCCTCCGGAGAAACGCTCGGATGTCCCGTTTGGCAAAGACCAGATTTCGATTCAGAGCAGCGCAACGTGCCTTGCAGGGTGGGGTATCTGGGAGCTGACCCTGACAATATGAGCATGCTTTGAATTATGTTGAACATTACACTCACACAGGGGTTGGGGCATGGACATTGGGACTGCAGGGCGATGGTATTTCACAAGCACTACATATTCCTTTGGCTACTAGCACAACGGTCTTGTCCGGTCTGGATTTTTGTGCAAATTGTGACTTTTGTGTGAAAAGTTGGGTCAGGGGTATTTGCATGTGGCGGATCTTGTGGTTTTGGTGTTTTTTGATGATTCAACGAAGGATTAGAGTTTTGCATGTAGACCAGTTTGGCAGATCACAAGACCGGTCTAGACCGGTCTTTGTACCAACTCAAACGAACTCAAACGAAAAAGGGATACAAGGATTACAAGGTTTTTACTTCTTCTGCGCCAACTGCATAAAACGAGACGAACTGATCGAACCGACCGGACCGAACCGTTCATTTCACTTCGTGTAAAGACCAGACCGGACCGGTCCGGACCGGTCTTTGAACAAACTGCATAAAACGCGCTAAACTGGGCGGTCCGACCGGTTCGACCTGTTTATACCTGTTTTTGATGTGAACTGCATAAAATGCATAAACTGCTTGAAATGATCGGACCGGCCCGTTTAGATCGTTTTACGCGGTTTGTTCAAGGACCGGTCTGGACCGGTCTGGACCGGTCTTCTGGTAAACTAAAACGAACCGCATAAACTGCATAAACTGTTCGGTCTGCATAAACTGCATAAACTGCGTAAACCGGCGTAAAGTAGAAGTTTTGCTAGAATAAACTGCGCGAAACGGGAAGACCGGGCAGACCGGAAGACCGGACTTTATGAAATGCGTACCTGTAGCCAAAGGAATATAGGTGCACATCTTGGTGTTGCGCTGCACTGGGAAGCTGTCACTCTAAAGCAGTCCAGCTCTCAAGTTTGGTCACTCCGCTGAAGGGGTAGAGCACAGCCATAGGGCGCGCAACGTGCGCTGTGCCCGCGCTGTGCGCGCGCTGTATGAAAAGTAGCGGCTTGGCATTCCATTCCTCTGTTGCAGTCCTTCTTCTCGATGTCCACAAGTGGGTGGGAGAACATGAACTACCGGCTGTGTGCCCCAGCCGTGGCAGCCGTGTTCTTGTTCCTCGTTTGGTGTATGAAGTCTGATAGCCTGATGCCAATCAAGCTCCTCCTCAGCCCCGAGGTTGGTGCCCTGTCCGATGCGGAACCGGGACCGGGGGACGTGCATCGGAGCATCACCAACATCTCGGGCCGACCCTCCCGGCCACCACAGGCCAAGGCGAGGACCATCCTAGTCACTGGGGCCCTTGGCTGCATTGGCCCAGGGGTTGTTCAGCAGCTGCTGGCGGCACAATACGACGTCACGGTGCTGGATATCTCCGGGGAGCTGGAGGTGCTGGGGGAGGCTGAGGGACGCGTGCGCTTCATCCAAGGGGACATCCGAGATGAGGAGGTGCTGGCGGAGGTAATGCCCACTGTCAGTGGGGTGGTGAACCTGGCGGCGATGTCCAGGTACAAACTTGCAGGAAAGTGCTGCGCAGGGATGCGCTCGAGGGTGAAGCGGGTGGTTGCAACAGCGGTTGCGGGCGGTTTGTAGGGCGTGGGAGGCAACGTCCGACGGGTACAAAACGATCGGAGGGCCGTTGGGGGTGGACAGAAGCGGTTGGCAGGGCTGACGGCACCCCAAAGAGAGGAAGGGGGGGAGGCTGATGGTGAGGGCTGGACATGGCCGGAGAGAGTTGGGCCGGAGAGAAGGCTGTTTCCTGGGCAGAGATGACCGTTTGCAATGCACCGCATCTCTGCACTGTTCTGCCGCCCCCCGCAGCCCTCCGCATCCCTGTCTGCAGGGTGTCGTGGTGCAGTGTGTGGCCCGCGGAGTGCATGGACATCAACGTCCGCGGGACCCGGGCCATCCTGCGCGCCATCCTCGCGCAGCCGCGGCCGCCGTGGCTGGTGCAGGCCTCCTCGCGGGAGGTGTTCGGGGGCGTGACGGAGATGCCGGTGTCGGAGGAGACCCCGCAGAAGGCCCTCAACACCTACGGGCAGAGCAAGGTGGAGACGGAGGCCGCGGTGCGGCGCGCGGCGCAGGAGGAGGGCCTCGCGAGCGTCATCGTCCGCTTCTCGAACGTGTACGGGTCCCCGAAGGATCACATTGACCGGGTACGGGGTTGGGGGTGGGGGTGCTGCGGCCCGGGGGGGGGGGGGGGTCTGGAGGGGCGGAGAGTGTTGTGGAAGGTGGTGGGGCCCGTAGAGTGCTGCAGGGCATTGTGGAGGGGTCCTGGTGGTCCTGGGGCTGGGGCCTGAGGCTGTGGCTGTGGCCGTGGCTGTGGCTGTGGCTGGGACTGAGACTGTGGCTGTGGCTGAGGCTGTGGCTGTGGCTGGGGCTGGGACTGAGACTGTGGCTGTGGCTGTGGCTGAGGCTGTGGCTGTGGCTGTGGCTGTGGCTGGGGCTGAGGCTGTGGCTGTGGCTGTGGCTGAGACTGTGGCTGGGGCTGGGGTTTGTTTGTGGCTGGGGCTGGGGCTGAGACTGTGTCTGTGGCTGTGGCTGAGGCTGGGGCTGGGGCTGTGGCTGTGGCTGTGGCTGTGGCTGTGGCTGTGGCTGGGGCTGGGGTGTATTTGTGGCTGTGGCTGAGGCTGTGGCTGGGGCTGTGGCTGGGGCTGGGGTTGGGGCTGAGACTGTGTCTGTGGCTGTGGCTGAGGCTGTGGCTGGGGCTGGGGCTCGGGCTGTGTTTGTGGCTGGGGCGGCTGAGACTGTGGCTGTGGCTGTGGCTGAGACTGGGGCTGTGGCTGTGGCTGAGGCTGTGGCTGTGGCTGAGGTTGTGGCTGGTGCTTTGGCTGGGGGGCTTTGGCTGGGGTGGGGGCTGGGGCTGGGGCTGGGGTTGGGGCTGTGGCTGTGGCTGAGCTGTGGCTGGGGCTTTGGCTGGGGGGCTTTGGCTGGGGTGGGGGCTGGGGCTGGGGCTGGGGTCGGGGCTGGGGCTGGGGTTGGGGCTGTGGCTGTGGCTGAGCTGTGGCTGGGGCTTTGGCTGGGGCTGTTGCTGTGGCTGTGGCTGGGGTTGGAGCTGTGGCTGTGGCTGTGGCTGTGGCTGTGGCTGTGGCTGTGGCTGTGGCTGAGACTGTGGCTGTGGCTGAGACTGTGGCTGTGGCTCAGGCTGTGGCTGTGGCTCTGGCTGTGGCAGGGCCTGTGGCTGTGGCTCTGGCTGTGGCTGGGACTGAGGCTGTGGCTGTGACTGTGGCAGGGGCTGTGGCTGTCGTTGAGCTGTGGCTGGGACTTTGGCTGGGGCTCTCGCTGTGGCTGGCGCTGTGGCTGTGGCTTTGGCTGAGGCTTTGGCTGGGGCTGTGGCTGGGGCTGGGGCTGTGTCTGTGGCTGGGGCTGTGGCTGTGGCTTAGACTGTGGCTGTGGCTGTGGCTGAGGCTGTGGCTGAGGCTTTGGCTGTGGCTCTGGCTGTGACTGGGGTTGGGGCTGTGGCTGTGGCTGTGGCAGGGGCTGTGGCTGTGGCTGTGGCTGTGACTGGGGTTGGGGCTGTGGCTGTGGCTGTTGCAGGGGCTGTTGCAGGGGCTGTGGCTGTGGCTGTGGCTGTGGCTGTGACTGGGGTTGGGGCTGTGGCTGTGGCTGAGGTTGTGGCTGAGGCTTTGGCTGGGGCTTTGGCTGGGGCTGGGGCTGGGGCGATGCATGGCATTGGCGTCCGTTTTGATTTTCGGGTGCGTCCGTAAGCGTCCGTTTAAACGGACGCTAATGCCATGTATGGCTGTGGCTGCGGCTGAGACTGTGGCTGTGGCTGCGGCTGTGGCTGAGACTGTGTCTATGGCTGTGGCTGTGGCTGTGGCTGTGTTTCTGGCTGTGGCTGTGGCTGAGACTGTGGCTATGGCTGTGGCTGAGGCTGTGGCTGAGACTGTGGCTGAGGCTGTGGCTGAGGCTGTGGCTGTGGCAGGGCTGTGGCTGTGGCTGTGACTGTGGCAGGGGCTGTGGGTATGGCAGGGGCTGTGGCTGTGGCTTTGGCAGGGGCTCAGACTGTGGCTTTGGCTGTGGCTGTTTCTGAGGCTGTGGCTGTGGCTGGCTCAGCTGCACTCATTGTCTGCCAAACGGGCGTTGTCGATCTCCACCGTCCCGCTGCCGATCCTGCTGACAATCGTAGTCACGGCCTCGCTCCGGTCCAAATCTCGGTCCCGGTTGCGGTCCCCGTCGTGGCCCCAGTCTCTGTGACGTTGATCACCTCCATCATTCCAACTAGGCCTCTGGCACACCCCCTCGGTTGCTGGCATAGATATGACAGGAGGTAATGCCTAAACTGACTCTGTGTGTGTGTGTGTGTGTGTGTGTGTGTGTGTGTGCGCGCGCGCGCCAAGGCAAGTAAGACACGCGCTCCTCCATAGAGGCATCAGCTTGCACCACACTTTGCATGCCTGCACTTCGTTGCACTCTGTCAGACCGAAAGACGTCTAGGGCTGCCCTGCAGCTCCTGAGGAGTTCTCTCCAACCGCTCTTGTTTTTGCGATTCCCGACGTGTGTGTGTTCTTGTCTGTCTGGGTATCGTGCCGGTCGTCTCTGACTTCCTTCTCCCAGGTTCAACCAAGCCTGTAATGGCGCATGCCGATGCACTCAATTGGGGGAGTGCATTGCCTCCGTTCTGTATTCTTTTGCTTTTTTTTTTGCTTGGGTTTGTCATTTCATCCATCTGGACCCCCCCCCCCCCCACACCCCTGCCCGCCCGCCCCTCCCTCCTTCATCTTCCTGCCCCCCCCCCCCAACTCAGGTGATCCCCCTCTTTGTGCGGGCGGCGCTTGACGGGCAGCCACTGGCGGTCAGCGGCAAGAAGATCGTCGACTTCACGTTCCTCAGTGACGCGGCCCGTGGCGTAGTGCTGGCGGTGGAGCTCCTGCAGCGGCGAGGGCGTCGGGGGTTCTGCGCGGATTACAATTTGGGGAGTGGGAATTCCAGTGACTTAATGGAGGTGGCAAGAGACGTGATCTCCATTGCCGACTCCCGCTCCCATGTCTCAAATCCGCAGTCTGACCCCCACTTCGTGGATGAATACCGGGTTCGCACCCTGGCGCAGCGGCAGGGAGGCAGGGGCAGGGCCAGGGGCAGGATGAGCAGGATCAGCGGAGTGGCAGAGGTCCCGAAGGTTGATGCATTTGGTTTTGGATACAATGCTATACCCCACTGCATACCGTATAGCGTGTGCTGGTGCCTTGTGTTGTGTTATATCGTGTTGTGTTGTGTTGCGTTGTGTTGTGTTGTGTTGTGTTGTGTTGTGTTGTGTTGTGTTGTGTTGTGTTGTGTTGTGTTGTGTTGTGTTGTGTTGTGTTGTGTTGTGTTGTGTTGTGTTGTGTTGTGTTGTGTTGTGTTGTGTTGTGTTGTGTTGTGGCGTGTCATGTCGTGTCGTGTTGTGTTGTGTTGTGCTCTGCTGTGTTGTGTTGAGTTGTGTTGTGTTGTGTTGTGTTGTGTTGTGTTGTGTTGTGTTGTGTTGTGTTGTGTTGTGTTGTGTTGTGTTGTGTTGTGTTGTGTTGTGTTGTGTTGTGTTGTGTTGTGTTGTGTTGTGTTGTGTTGTGTTGTGTTGTGTTGTGTTGTGTTGTGTTGTGTTGTGTTGTGTTGTGTTGTGGCGTGTCATGTCGTGTCGTGTTGTGTTGTGTTGTGCTCTGCTGTGTTGTGTTGAGTTGTGTTGTGTTGTGTTGTGTTGTGTTGTGTTGTGTTGTGTTGTGTTGTGTTGTGTTGTGTTGTGTTGTGTTGTGTTGTGTTGTGTTGTGTTGTGTTGTGTTGTGTTGTGTTGTGTTGTGTTGTGTTGTGTTGTGTTGTGTTGAGGTGTGTTGTGTTGTGTTGTGTTGTGGCGTGTCGTGTCGTGTCGTGTTGTGTTGTGCTCTGCTGTGTTGTGTTGAGTTGTGTTGAGTTGTGTTGTGTTGTGTTGTGTTGTGTTGTGTTGTGTTGTGTTGTGTTGTGTTGTGTTGTGGCGTGTCGTGTCGTGTCGTGTCGTGTCGTGTTGTGCTCTGCTGTGTTGTGTTGAGTTGTGTTGTGTTGTGTTGTGTTGTGTTGTGTTGTGTTGTGTTGTGTTGTGTTGTGTTGTGTTGTGTTGTGTTGTGTTGTGTTGTGTTGTGTTGTGTTGTGTTGTGTTGTGTTGTGTTGTGCCGAAGGCGCTGTTACCAGAAGGCAATGGCCGGGATGTCTACCCACGGGTACACGTAAACGGGAGGGCTGTGTGTCTTAGTGCGCGCTGTGTGCTGGTGTGTTATTGTACAGCTGGGAACTGTGCTCTGTCCCACTTGGCCGGTACTGTTCTGCCGACGCCTGTGCACGATCACACAGGGTCTAAGGGCCCACTGCACCGTGTGTGCTGTGCTGCACCATCAGTACTTTGTGTGCGGTGCCGCACTGCGTGGTGTGGGCTGTGGACTTCCTGCAACACACTGCCTCACTGCCCAGGGGCAGTGGGCAGTGGAACTTCTGCAGCGCACCGCCGCACTGCCTAGGGGGAGTGGGCAGTGGAACTCCTGCAGTGTACTGCCACACCGCTCGGGGGCATTGGGCAGTGCAACTCCTGCAGTACACTGCCTCACTGCCTGGGAGTAGTGGGCAAGGGAACTCCTACAATGCATTGCCACACCGCCTGGGGGCGGTGGGCAGTGGAATTTCTGCAATGGGCAGGCCCACCAGCCAGGGGACGGGGAGTCCTGCCCAAGAGGCGGTCGCTGCCTATGGAGTGCTTGCGGGGGACGGCGGCCCCCATCGGCGCGGGCCCATCAGTTGGGGGGACGGGGAGTCCTGCCCACGCGGCGGTCGCTGCCTATGGTGCGTTTGCGGGGGACGGCAACTCCCAAACGGTCCGAGCCCACTAGCTAGGGGAACGGGGCGTCCTGCCGAGGTGGCGGTCGGTGCCTACGGAGTGCCCGCGGGGGACGGCAGCCCCCATCGGCGCGGGCCCACCGGCTAGGGGGACAGGGAGTCCTGCCCAGGCGGCGGTCGGTGCCTATGGAGGGCGTGCGGGGGACGGTAGCTCCCAACGGCCTGGGTCCACCAGCTGGGGGGACGGGGAGTCCTGCCCAGTCGGTGGTCGGTGCTCTTGGAGGGTCTGCGGGGGACGGTAGTTCCCAACGGCCCAGGCTCACTAGCTGGGGGGACGGGGAGTCGTGCCCAGGCGGCGGTCGGTGCTCATGAAGGGCCTGCGGGGGACGGTAGTTCCCAACGGCCCGAGCCCACCAGCTATGGGGACGGCGCGTCCTGCCCTGGTGGCGGTCGGTGCTCATGGAGGACCTGCGTGCGCCGGCAGTTCCCAACGGCCCGGGCTCACCAGCCTGCGGGGACAAGGAGTCCTGCCCAAGCGGCGGTCAGTGCTCATGGAGGGCCTGTGGGGGACAGCAATTTTCAACGGCCCGGGCTTGCCAGCCTGGGGGGACGGGGAGTCCTGCCCAGGCGGCGGTTGGTGCTCCAGGAGGGCCTGCGGGGGACAGCAGCTCCCAACGGCCCGGGCTCATCATCCTGAGGGGACAGGGAGTCCTGCCCAAGCGGTCGGTGCTCATGGAGGGCCTGTGGGGGACGGTAGTTTCCAATGGCCTGGGGGGATGGGGAGTCCTGCCCAGGCGGCGGTCGGTGCTCATGAAGGGCCTCCGAGGGATAGCAGTTCCCAACGGCCCGGTTTTGCTAGCCTGGGGGGACGGGGGGTCGTGCCCAGGCAGCAGTCGGTGCTCTTAGAGGGCCTCAAGGGGACGGTAGTTCCCAAACGGCCCGGGGTCACCAGCATGGGGGGACGGGGTGTCCTACCCAGGTGGCGGTCGGTGCTCATGAAGGGCCTGTAGGGGATGGCAGTTCCCGACGGCCCGGGCCCACTAGCCTAGGAGGACGGGGATTCCTGCCCAGTCGGCGGTCGGTGCTCTTGGAGGGCCTGCAGGGGACGGCAGTTCCCAACTGCCTGGGCTCACCAGCTTAGGGGGACGGGGAGTCCTGCCCAGGCAGCGGTCGGTGCTCATGAAGGGCCTGCGGGGGACGGTAGTTCCCAACGGCCCAGGCTCACTAGCCTGGGGGGACGGGCAGTCCTGCCCAGGCGGCGGTCGGTGCTCATGAAGGGCCTGTAGGGGATGGCAGTTCCCAACCGCCTAGGCCCACCACCAGGTGGCGGCCGGTTCCTGGAGGGTGCCTGCAGGGGGCGGTAGTCTGCAGCGGCATGTGCCAGCCGGCCGGGGGGGGGGGGGGGGCTGCTCAGCTGGTGGCCGTTGCTGAGACACGTCCTGCTCGGCCTCCTCCACCCGCTCCTGCATCGGGTTTCCCCATCCGTAGAGCTCTGGCCTAGGTCCTCCGGTCCGAAGACCGCACAAACGACTCGCCTCCGCGAACTGTAAGATGGGGTCACCCTTTGCCCCTACCCGGCTACGCTAAGCAGCAAGCAGGCAAGGTAAGCAGGCAGTACCGGAGACCATAACCCCGGGGTAGCAGTAGCAGGGACTCAACGTGAGTCCTCTTAACCGGAACCCTAAGTCCCGCCGGGGCTTAACTCCCGAACAATACAGTACTTAGGGCCCCCTTGGGCAGTTTAAGCCCGTGGGGTGGCGAAGAGGCGTGACTGCCAGCACTTACGTCTGGCATGTCATACCCAGATAAATGGGCTCGCCTCAACGCGGCCGGTTGAGTCCGGCTCTGGGGGCGCACTTAACTGGGCCTGGGGGAGGCAGTTACGGTAGTATACGCAGTATGTTTGCGTTATTTAATATATTGTACATTTTTACCCCGCAGACATGCCCCCTCCGGTGGTGCGCTCACCATTGGGGCTGCCCCTGGGGGATCGGGGGCTGTTACCTCTCCCGGACGCCCTCCCTGCTGTGGGCGGGGGTGGTGGCCGGGGGGCCGTACCTTACCCATACTCAAAGGATGTTGTGTACCTGTACCGGGGGTCCGACCGGACAGGTGCCCACCAAGGGGCATTCTAATACAAGTCTCTTAATATCCAAACGAATCAAGGTCTTTATACATTCTAACGAAGACAACACATCCACGTTTGGGCTGCGCAAGGGCGGCATGGCCTCGAACCGCTCCACCAGCGGGGCCACGCCGCCCATTTCGGGGGGGTTGTGGGGGGCCCCGCCCCATCTCTGGAGGGTTCCGCCCTGCATAGGGCACGACCCACAAGCATGGGAGGGTTTTGCCCGGCATAGGGCACCACCCACAAGTTCAGTTGGCCGGGGGGGGGGGGTGCTGGGTAGCGCGAGGTAGGTGCCATCGCCCCGGTGCAGTGGCGTCGTTGCTATGGGCTTTGGCTCCATCCCCGGCGAAGTGTTTGGGGCGTTCGGGGGGTGGGGGGGGGCAGTTGGCGAATAGGGGAAGGGGGGGGGGTCCTACAGGGCCGTCCCACCGCTCCCTCTCGCCCTGCGGGTCCCCTCGCTCTCCCCATGACCCGCCTCCCCTCAGCCACCTTCCTTGCTACCCTCTAAAACAGACCTGGCCGCTGGCGAAGCCCCACTGCGGGGGGCCTCCTTGCCACGACCGGATCGGGTGAAGGGGCGGGCCCAGGGAGGCAGGTTCTTCTCCCGGCCCCCAGTGGTGTAAACCCCCCCCAAATAAGGTACCCCCCCAAAATAGTGTACCCCCCCAAATAGTGTACCCCCCTTGGCTTAATAAGCGTTTTGCCAAATACTGTACCCCCTTTTCATCACATACAAGCAAACGAAACACAAACAGATTCAGGATATGGTCTCAACACCACAACACAGTAGCTCACTTGAAGAAAGTGGTGATTGTGGTTTGCCTCTTTACATTGGAGACACTGCTGGAGGCGTGGGACACAGCAGCAGAAGGTGCTGCTCCAGCTCCATCAGCCCCTGTGACACACGCATCCGCAAAAGCCTCATCAGGATCAAACTTGTAGTCAGGCAAGGAGCGGAGGCTGACCACCTCACCATGGCCCCAAGTGTAGCCCAACTTGCCAAAAGCCTGTGGACGCGTTGTAGCAATTTTTAGTACTGTGGCATCCCAAGAAGGTGGATCAGAGAAACCGTCTTCTACACTGTCAACCGCGTGAAGTTCAAAATCAGATTCAGAATTAGAATCACCCATGGAGGCAACACAAAGCAAAACTGAATAGCAAGCAGTGGTAGCGGCAGTCTACAGCAAGCATGCACACAAAGCATATCTACAGCCGCATCAGCATCGGAGCCGGATGCCATTGATGTGGACAGGGCTGCATACCTATGACGAAAGAGAAGGCAAAGGGGGGTGAGGGTGAGGATGACAGCGAAACACCCAAATAGTGTACCCCCCCAAATAGTGTACCCCCCTGGCCCTATTGAGCGTCAGGCAAATACCGTACCCCGGGGTATGTTATTTGTGGGGGGGGTTTACCTCCTACAGGGATAAAGGGGGTGCATGGGTGGGAGTGCAGCGGGGCAGCGGCGGGAGCACGGTCTCGCGCGGGGGGAGGGGGGGTCGGCCCCACCTTCCCATTACCCCTCCACCATCATTCCACGCCTCCTGTCCTCTCCACGATATGTCCCCCCTTGTGCCCTCTGCTCCTACTTCCCTCGCACACACGTGGCCGTGGCGCTGCCGGCGAAGCCCCACTATAGGGGGGCGTCACCACCTGTGGGGACGAGGTTGCATGCGGGGATGGGAGGGGGGCACAAGGGCGCGCGCGGGGGCGGCGGTAGGGGGAGCAGAAGCATGCAGCGCGGGGCAGGCGCATGCCAGCACTCCGCTGAGAGGAGGGGGAGGTTGTGCAAGCCGTCCTCGCTAGGGGTCGCTGGTCCGTTCCCGAGGCCCTGGCGGCCGGTACTAGGGGGCCGCAAGCTCCCTTGGGGGTGGTGCTTAGCGCTGGCGTGCGCGTACACCCGACACTGTTAGTACACCGCCCACTCGGGCGGTGCCTGGGCCCTGTCGCCATGGGCTTCGCACCTGGCACCCAGCCCATGGGTAGAGCTGGGGAGTACTCAGTGTGTTGTGTTGTGTTGTGTTATGTTGTGTTGTGTTGTGTTGTGTTGTGTTGTGTTGTGTTGTGTTGTGTTGTGTTGTGTTGTGTTGTGTTGTGTTGTGTTGTGTTATGCCGAAGGCGCTGTTACCAGAAGGCAATGGCCGGGATGTCTACCCACGGGTACACGGAAACGGGAGGGCTGTGTGTCTAGCGCGCGCGTCGTGTGTAAGTGTGTGGTTATCGGCGGAAAGAGGTGGAGCCAGGGAAACCTGGATGTCACCGACCAGGCGAAAGCTGTCATCCCAGAAGTTCCTGTTGTACTCCCTCTCTCTCCGCCTGTTGGTGCAGGCGCAGCTCTTGCAACACCCACGCCATCGTGCTGTTCGGGCCTAGGCGGGCTTTCAGCAACGTGGCCCGCGCCTTGGCGCGGGCGTACCAGACTCTGGTGGACCCCTCGACGACGTTACGTATGCACTCAGTCCCCAGCGTGTGGGGCCCTGAGCACTCCATGTGGGCCCGCTGCATGGAGGGGGTACGCAAGGCCACCGCCCATTGTTCCATTACAGCCGGCTCCCATAGCTGGTGGCGCACCGATTCAGCCCGTTTCCCCACCTTAGCAGACAAAATAGGCAGGCCGCCCCTCCCCTCACCTCCCACCGGATGGTGGAAGGGCGGTTTGTAACACAAGCCAGTTGGTGTTCCAATCAAGGCACCATTCATGATGCCCACCGACGTGTGTTACATGAAAAGATGCATATTTATATCCATCCCCTTTTGGTTGAGCCACTCCGCGAGCCGGCCCCCACTCATGGGACTGGGCCGAGTAGGCCCAAAGGTGGGGCGCCGTTTCGGGCTGCACTCCACAGAGGAGGCACGTGGTGTCCAGCATCGTGTTTTGGTGGGAGGACCGGTGCGCCAAGACAATCATTGTGGGGATGTTGTCCATGCGGTGCGCCGTAATGTGGCGTTGCTGGTCACTATCAAACCAGTCTAGGGGGAGTCCACTTCCTAACATGTAGTTTGCTCCCCATCGGGCCGCATAGCCGACTCGCGCTGGTATGGAGGCCCAATCCTGCAACCAGTCGCTCAGCGCCGTGGGGGAGAGCTGGCACCGGTCCCGGTAGGTCACCGGGGGGAGAAGGAGAAAGGGCGGCGGAGGAGCCATGTCAGGTCTACCTCTGGCGGCTCCTGCGTCGCCGCATCCACACGGACATTCAGGTGGCGTAGTAACCACGTTTATGGCCGAGGCCGGGGAGAGTCGGCGGCCTCCCAGGCTCGTGGTGTAGAGGTGGTGTATGCCATCCCCACAATGGCATCCTTCTCGGTATGTCCGGAGGGCTCCCACTGCCGCCTCGGAGTCCGGTACCAGCCAGAACACCCCTGGTTGTTGCGCCAGCCTGCGGATGTACGACAGGGGTATCATGGCCTCCCCCTCTTGGGAGGTGCCCACCCCGGAGGCCACGTGGGTCTGGTAGGCCTCGAGCCCGCTCTGGGCGACCCCCGCCATTGCCATTCCGGCCGGCGTGGCCCCTGCATCCACCGTGGCTATGGTTCCGCGGAGGGTTGCCAGCGCCAGTAGGTCATGCAACCAAATGCCTGGCTTGACGTTGGGGGCCAGCACCTGTGGGGGGTCAGTGGCCAGGCCGTGCGGCGCCAGGAGGGCCAGGTCTCCATGGTGCTCACGGAGGTGGGTTCGTAGGGCTGGGTAGAGCTCTGCCGGCACCGTACCCGCCGGTTGTGTTGTGTTGTGTTGTGTTGTGTTGTGTTGTGTTGTGTTGTGTTGTGTCGTGTCGTGTCGTGTCGTGTCGTGTCGTGTCGTGTCGTGTTGTGTTGAGTTGTGTTGTGTTGTGTTGTGTTGAGTTGTGTTGAGTTGAGTTGTGTTGTGGTGTGGTGTGGTGTGGTGTGTTATGTGGTGTTCGCTATGGAGCGCCCCGTGCTTTCAGTCCCTCGGACCCCTCTATCGGAACCCAGCATCTAGTCTCCCCCTGGGCCGCCCTTCGCAGACCAAACTCGACAAAGCCGAAAGGGACCTGGGCTACAAACCGATGGTCTCCATGAAAGAGGGACTGCGGAAGTACATCGCGTCTGTGCGGTCGGGCAAGACCTTCCCGGGCACGACCCCCGCGTTCTACCGCGACGCCGTGACCCAGAGCCTCATGCTGCGCCTGTACCAAGTGCCCCTCGACGTGCACAGGGCCATCCCTCGCAGCCCCCGGATCCTCATCATTGGCGCAGGCGTGTGTGGGATATGCGCCGCCCTGCGGCTGCAGGAGCTGGGGCACACCAACTACGAGATTTTGGAGGTCCGTGTGCCACGTGCCGCTGCTGTGCCATCCCCCTCTCTCCTCAGCCCATTCCCTGTGTGCCCTGCCGAGTCTCAGGCCCTCTGGGGCTGATGTCGTGGTCCGCACACACGCAGCGCTGTCAGACCAGTCGCACCCCACGAACAGTGTCGCACTGTGGCATGTGAGACACCCCAGAAAACGCAGATGCCTCAGATGACCCCACAGCACCACCGCCGCACCCACCGCCCCACCGCCCCACACCCCCACACCCCCACCGCCCCACACCCCCACACCCCCATACCCCCATACCCCCACACCCCCACCGCCCCACACCCCCACACCCCCATACCCCCACAGCCCCACCGCCCCACCGCCCCACACCCCCACACCCCCATACCCTCATACCCTCACAGCCCCACAGCCCCACACCCCACACCCCCACACCCCCACACCCCCACCGCCCCACACCCCCACCGCCCCACACCCCCACACCCCCATACCCTCATACCCTCACAGCCCCACAGCCCCACACCCCACACCCCCACAGCCCCACAGCCCCACCGCCCCACACCCCCACCGCCCCACACCCCCACAGCCCCACACCCCCACAGCCCCACCGCCCCACACCCCCACACCCCCATACCCCCACAGCCCCACAGCCCCACAGCCCCACCGCCCCACCGCCGCACACCCCAACCGCCGCACACCCCCACCGCCCCACAGTCCCACAGCCCCACCGGCCCACCGCCGCACACCCCCACACCCCCACAGCCCCACAGCCCCACAGCCCCACAGTCCCACACCCCCACAGCCCCACAGCCCCCCACCTCATCGATTCCGCAGGCCCAAAATTACCACAACGGCCTCGCCTCGTCCTACGTGGACCGGAGAGGCTTCACATGGGACATCGGCGTGCACGTCCTCTTCTCCCACTTCAACTTCTTCGACACCATCCTCGACCAGCACGTAGAGCCCCGCCAGTGGGCCTACCACTTCCGGGGGGTCAAGGCCTTCATGCGGAACACCTTCGTGGACTACCCGGTCCAGAACAACCTCTTCATGCTGCCGGAGGCCGACATGATCCGCTCCATCGAGGGCGTCCTCAACATCGCCCTCAAGCCCAACGCCACGCCCCCCGCGGACTTCCACGAGTGGATCGTCAACAACTTCGGGCAGGGGCTCGCGGACACTTTCCTGCTGCCGTACAATTACAAGGTCCGCCCGCACCCAACGGCCGGGGGTTGAGCGTTCAAGGGCAGTTGCCGCAGCGGTTACTGGCGGTTGGAGAGAGGTTGCAGTAGCTGTGCTGGCCGTTGGTAGGCGATGGGGGGGTGGACAGAAGCGTTTGGCGGACTGACAGTCATGCCCAAAAGAGGACTATAGTTCAGCACGTCGTCGGCCACTGTGCCGCTGCCGAACTGTGCGTACCCATTGGCGCCCCGATACCGGGCAGCTGATGTGTGTGTGTTGGAGGAGGAGGGGGGTCGTCTCCGGACCCCCCGGCTCACGCCGCGGGTGATGAGGTCCGGAACTGAAGTGGACCCGTCCCTCCCTCAAGGGACTCGCACGGAGCTCCAGCCCGCCAGTGTGGCTTATATCCCCGGTCCAAGCGTCGGCCTTACGCGCGCTATGGTCGGAAGACCTATATGTGTTCCCTTTGTCTGCTGATGCCACAGTGCTGTGGCACCCTGAGGCACAAGTGCAGCACTGGCGCCTTCCTGTCGTGACATGACCCTCCAGTGTCGTGCGCGTCTTGTGCTGTGCAACCTCGGGGAGGCGGAGCGGACCATCAGGGACGACGGCAGCCGCTGGGAGTGGGCGACTACAGCGGCACTGGGGACCTGCGTGCGCAGGTTCCCGAGTGGGGACCCGGCTGTGTGGTCGGCCCCTTAGCGGCCCGTGCCGTGCGGCATGGGCTGCGACAGTGCGGGGCGGGGGGGGGTTCGCGGTGCGTCGCACAGGGTGTTGCACTTGCTGCGGTATTGTGCCACCTTGGCCCGGCCGGGACCGCGGGCAACTGCCTCCTGCGGGAGGCGGGACCTGGCGTTGACACCATGACACCATGACACCTCAAGGGACTCGCTTGAAGGGAGTGCCCCTCCCCTTTCAAAGTGCCCGTCGGTTCCACCGGCGTCCAACCGCCCCCGGATGCCCTCCAACCGTAGTGTAACCGCCAGCACCTGCCCGGCAACTGTTTTTTCAACCGCCATTAACCGCTTTTGCCGGTGCCCTTGAAACACTCCTCCAGCCTCTCCCCCCAATCCTGCGCATCCTTGCCCCCCCCTCCACCCCAAACCCAGTGCCTCAGACAAGCCTGGCCCCCAGGCCAGCGCCCTTGTGCAAGGCTGACTGCCTCGCCACGCACACGCACACTTGCGCTTGCGCTTGCCCTTGGGGCGCACACGTGTTTGCGCACTCACCAGCAGCCCACCGCCGGGGGTGTGCCGACCTGGAAGCGTTGGCGCCGCCGGCCAATTCTGGTCGGTGCAGCCTCAACCGACGTCGGTGGCCGGGCCACGTGGAGGGGCATCCTCCATCTTCCCCAGGGCAGCGCTTGAGGGCAAGGGGCGCTGCAGCGAGCGTTCAAGAGCAGTCGCCGCAGCGGTTACTGGCGGTTGGAGAGAGGTTGCAGTAGCTGTGCTGTCGGTTGGAGGGCGGTGGGGGGATGGACAGAAGCGTTTGGCGGACTGACAGTCATGCCCAAGAGCGGAACATAGTTCAGCACGTCGTCGGCCACTGTGCCCGCCGCTGCCAAACTGTGTATACCCATCGGCGCCCCGATACCGGGCACCCGATGCGCCGATATGGTCTGCTATTGGCCACTGTCAAGCCGCTGTGTTCTGTGCTGCTGTGCGCGTGTCCTCGCACTGCCACACCACAACTTTCCACTCGGAAGGGGGGGCCGCCGTAAATGCATCGCTTTTCTGATGCGTTCATTGCCGGCGACCAAAAGACACGCTGCCCAGCTTCTGTGCACATGGCTGCGTCGATGTGCCTATTGGGATGGGTATAGATATGCATCTTTTCATGTAACACACGTCGGTGGGCATCATGAATGGTGCCCTGATTGGAACACCGACTGGCTTGTGTTACAAAGCATTGCCGCCCTCCCACCATCCGGTGGGAGGTGAGGGGAGGGGCGGCCTGCCTATTTTGTCTGCTGCCATACGTACGTGCTGCTTTTGATTGCGATGTTGCCCCCCTCTCCACGGCAAAATGGTCATCTGCACCATCTTCCCACTGACCTTTTGCAAAAGGCGCCTTGGGCCGTCTTCGGCTTTTGACAAGCTTTTTTCTCTCCTTCTTGGGAACTGCATGTGCTGCATGTTGTGCTGATCCTGCTTCAACCAACGAACATGTGACGGCTCACACGTCACCATTCGGGGGGGGGGGGGGGGGAGGCTGCAAGTGTGTTGCGGTGTGAAGGTCATCCCACAAAGACGCCCTTGCCCGAGGACCGAGTGGTCGCGCATGCCCATTGCAGGTCTGGGCGCCGCTGACGCGCAAACGGCACATCCCGCCACATTCAGCACAGCCCCAACACACCAAACCACTGGGCACCGCAAATGCGGAAACGACACCAGCAAGAGCACCGGCCGCAGCGGCCGATTGAACACAATGACCTGACGCAACATGCGAAGGGACGAACGGGTGACTGTCCAGGGCCCCGTAAAGGAGCAACAACCCGACGGAGTGTCACACGGAGGGAGGCTGCGAGTGTGGCGGTGTGAAGGTCATCCCAGAAAGACGCCCTTGCCCGAGGACCGAGTGGTCGCGCGTGCCCATTGCAGGTCTGGGCGCATCCGGCGCGGGAGATGAACAGCGTGTGGGTGGGGGAGCGCGTGGCGACGCTGAACGTGACGGACATCATCGTGAACACGCTGCTCCAGAAGGTCGCCCCCCCGTGGGGACCCAACGCCATCTTCCGGTACCCCATGAACGGCACGGGGGAGATCTGGGACGCGCTGTACGACACCATCCCGAGGGACCGGGTGCGGCTCAGCGCGCGCGTGAGTCGCATTGACAAGGGGAAGAAGGTGGTGCTGGAGAACGGGGACCAGGTGTGGGGTGGGCTGGGCTGGCCTCCCGCCTCCACTGCTGCGACGTCCACGGACCTGCACACCCACACCCACACCCACACCCACACTCGCACCCACACCCACACTCGCACCCACACCCACACCCACACCCACACCCACACCCACACCCACACCCACACCCACACACCCACACCCACACCCACACCCACACCCACACCCACACCCACACCCACACCCACACACCCACACACCCACACCCACACCCACACCCACACCCACACCCACACCCACACCCACACCCACACCCACACCCACACCCACACCCACACCCACACCCACACCCACCCCCACACCCACACCCACACACCCACGCGGCGCCATAGAGTGCGAGCTGCACAGCATCACAGTGAGCCTGTTACACTGTGTGACGGACTGCCTGTAGCACAGTGTGACAGCGTGTCTGCTGCACATCGTGACCGTGTGCCTGCTGCACTGCGTGGCAGTGTGCCTGCTGCATAGCGTCCCTGTGTGCCAGTAGCACTGAGAGACAGTGATCCTGCAGTACAGTGTGACAGAGTGCATACCACACAACATCACAGAGTGCCAGCCTCACTGCGTGGGTGTGCCGGCTGCACAGTGGGACAGTGTGCTGCAGCGCAGCGTCACAGAGTACCAGTTGCACTGCGTGATAGGGGGCCAGCTGCACAGTGTGACGAAGTGCATGCTGCACGGCGTCACAGAGTGCATGCCGTGCAGTGTCACGATGTGCCTACTGCACTGCGTGATTCAGTGCCTGCTGCGCAGCGCGACAGAGCGCTTGCTGCACAGCGTGACACAGTGCTGTTGCACTGTGTGTCGGAGTGCTTGTTGCTATACGTGACAGAGTGCGTTCTGCATAGCATCATAGGGTGCGTGCAGCACAGCGTGACAGTGCACAGCGTCACAAGGGTGCCTGCTGCACTGCGTGACAGTGTGCCTACCACACAGAGTGACGGCGTGCCAACAGTGTCACATAGTGCGTGCTGCACATCGCCACAATGTGCCTGTTGCACTGTGTGCCAGTGTGCCAGCTGCACGGCGTCACAGAGTGCGTGCTGCGCCGTGTCACGATGTGTCTACTGCACTGCGTGATGCAGTGCCTGCTGAGCAGCGCGACAGAGCGCCTGCTGCACAGCGTGACACAGTGCTGTTGCACTGTGTGTCGGAGAAAAGGCGCCGCACGTGTTTACCTTTTGCCTAGACTTTGGCACTCACTCCCTAGACAGCGACATCTCAGAAGCAAGCAAGCAAGCAAGACCGTCACGGCCATAACTGACCTGGCCCAACTGACTGACAAAACCAGGGAACATCAGAGCGCAGCAACCAGAGTCTGCTCCAGCTGCAGCAATTCATTGCACGCTTGTGCGCGCATCACACACCCAGCGTGCATGTCTCTCCTTCAGCACGTCGTTTGTGGGCTTGTGCGCGCATCACACACCCAGCGTGCATGTCTCTCCTTCAGCACGTCGTTTGTGGGCTTGTGCGCGCATCACACACCCAGCGTGCATGTCTCTCCTTCAGCACGTCGTTTGTGGGCTTGTGCGCGCATCACACACCCAGCGTGCATGTCTCTCCTTCAGCACGTCGTTTGTGGTACGCGCTGCTGCTATTGCAATCCATCGCGCGCCACCGCACGCATCCTTCGTTAAGCGCGCTGCATGCGATGCGCACGGTTGCCATGTATTCCATGGCGCGCCGCAGCGCGCGTCACTCAACAAGCGCGTCGCATGTGACACGCGCTGCTGTTCTTGTATTCGACCGCACGCGCAAATCGATCGCCGCTCGCTTTCGTGTGGGCTGGTAATATCCAGAACGTCTTCTGGCCTCGAGACTCCTGAGCAGAGCACCCCCCCCCCACACACACACACAAGCGCACCCGCATCTACTCCAACACGTACATGCACCCCCACCCCCACTCCCACACACCACTCAACAACCCACACCCACCATTCATCCGCAACCACAGCCCACAAACCCCCGCCCCCGAGAATCCACGTCCACACCTACTCATGCACAAACACACACGCACACGCAAGCACGCACGTATGCACACAAACACACACACACGCGCGCGCGCACGCACACACACACACACACACACACACACACACACTCACGCACACGCACACGCACACGCATACACACACACACACGCACACACACACACACACACACACACACACACACACACACACACACTTGAGTGTTTACAAAGCATAGCACAACAGCGAAAGCTCTTCTCAAAGCTGCAGCATGAGGCTGTAGAGTGAAGGCAGTGCAACGAAGAACCGGTGCTGTTCGAGGCAATTGGTACTAGTGTTCATGCACCTTTGGGCTAAGGGTAAGGATGTTGGGCAGGTAATCAGGTGGCAACACCTCCACCTCGGGCTGAGGGTCAGGGAGTTGGGCAGGTAATCAGCTGGCAAAACCTCCACCTCAGGCTTGGGGGCACTCAGTTGGTGCCGCCTGCTCACTGGCACACACGTGAACAGTTTCTGCTAGGAGAATCCTGCTTCATGTGGTCGCTGACTAACACTGTACGCCTTTGCCTTTCGTTTCACTGTGCGTTGGGGGCGGGCGCGTTGCTGTGCTTGTAAGGCCTTTGGAGTACTACCTTGTGCGGGAACCGGGACCTGCACAATACAGCCGGTGACACCATGGACGGCGGCACACAGAACAATACATTGAGACATCAAACATCAAGACATCAGCACCCTAGGGCATACTGCGTGCCGGGGCTGTGTATGCGTGTACGCACTCCATGTCCGTGTGATCACATTTGTTCACACCTTCAGGTGATGGCGCAGAGGGACTCGGCAGGCCAAAGGGGACACAGCTCAATGCCACCAGCGCAACAAAACAACAAACATCAAGACATCAGCACCCCGGGGCATACTGTGTGCCGGTGCTGTGTATGCGTGTGCGCACTCCATGTCCGTGTGATCACATTTGTTCACACCTTCAGGTGATGGCGCAGAGGGACTCGGTAGGCCAAAGGGGACACAGTTCAATGCCACCAGCGCAACAAAACAACAGACAACAAAACATCAGCACCCCGGGGCATACTGTGTGCCGGGGCTGTGTATGCGTGTACACACTCCATGTCCGTGTGATCACATTTGTTCACGCCTTCAGGTGATGGCGCAGAGGGACCAAGCAAGCCAGAAGGGACACATTACAGTGCCACCAGCAGGGCACGCTGACATAACGGTGGGGCCTACTGCAC
>OZ038400.1:25129848-25162348 GCA_964036045.1 Eutreptiella sp. 'Long Island Sound 2002' | reverse complement strand
ACGTGTGGGGGCAATATTATGAGCAAATGCTGCGGCGGTGAGGCATATTCCCATGACCCTCTGGACTGCACCCCCTGACCACCACTTCTGAAGCATTTCAGACCCCCAAAAAGTGGTTTTGGACAACGATTTTCGGTGCGTGTTTCTCTTGTAACCCACCGATTCTTGCGGTTTCCGGGCATGAGGGGGCGCATCCCCCCCCCACGCCGTGCTCCTTGGGGGTGGTGGCGCCCCTCCGCGAGCTGCTGTGCCTAGCCTGGCAGCGTATGGAAACATAGACTACATTGTTGTGATTCACACATTTTTGCTGCTCTCCCCTCTCAACGTTTTCTGTATGTTTGAAACGTACCAGTCCATCGGCATGGTACCTCGTTCTCACTATGAGTTGAGTTCAGGTCTTGATCAGCTTGCTCCATTTTGGAGGGTACAAGTGCGCCGTCAACAGATCGTCAGGGAGTCCCGGGGTCCAGTGCTGCTGGGGTTGGGGCACCCCTACACGGTGTGTAAGACCATCCACATCATCGCCCAGCAGCACTCCAATGCCATGGTGCTAGATTGCTTCACGCCCCACCTGCAGAAGCATGGGCCTGCGGGGCGTGATCCACATCCAGTGGATCCCCAACGGTCCGCTTCAGGCGTTGCCCCCGGTAGCCCCCCGGGTGAGCCAGGGGTGCCTTCACATGTCCGGGCAGAAGCCGGGCAAGATGGGACATGACACGGACAAGGTGAGCGGGCCAGTGTTGGCAGAGAGGGGTATGCTTCGTTTCCGGCCGCGAGGCCAGTTGGGCGGAGTGAAGCGGTGCATGGGGTCGGTGGAGCTCTTGGGGTTCCAGCGTGCGGTAAAGGGGTTGGCGGCGAATCACCTGTGCCGACTAGTGTATACCGTCACACAGCAGCGCATGCTGAGGCAGGGAGAGCTGGTTGTTCTTCTCCCAAGCCCCCACCCCCCCCCCCCCGAGTCGTCGGGGGGCCCAATGAGTCGGCGAAATTCGGCGAAGTTGCCAACAACCAAAATTTTGGGTGCAGCATTGATTGAGGAGTGCCCTGCAAAATGGAATGATAACTACACAGCTAACACCCACACATGCCACTAACGTCCGGCAGGGAAACTGGTTCTCAGTCGCAATCGGCCCCGCACCAAAGGCCACTGACCAATACCCGCCCCCTGCACCACCAGAACTCAGTAGGAACGTGCCGCGTCCAGCGTGTGGCTCAGTAGGACCCTGCTCCATCGGATCATTTCTGAGATGGCAGACGCTAGTGGCATGTCTGCTAACACCGCATAATAGGTTTTATTTTGTGCCAACCTCCAAAATTTTTGATCCCGCCCTCCAAGTCAGGTTAAGGTGGGTCGCGCCGCCGACTAGTTGGCTGCCAGGTTTGCCAACTCAGGGGGTTGCTCTCGCGGACCAGGCCAATGCATACGGCCAACTGGATCGCCAAGCATGAGTGAACTGGTTCCCACGGAGCTCGCGTGGAGTGAAGCCGTGGAACGGGGCATCCTCATTGATGTCACTCCGCCGGATTGGCGCTTCAGTGCACATGCGGTTGCAAGGGGCTACAATGGTGGGTAGAGGGCTAGTACGTGGTGCTTGCAGTGACAAGCTGCATGCAGTACCGCAACTCCAATGTGCAGGGCTTCCGCATGCCCGTAGCTGGGGTGTTGGGGTAAGGCAAGTGTATTCTGCCCTCTATTGGACGTGGAGGCAACCATCGGGGTCCCGACTGTCAGAGAGAAGGGGATTGGGGTTTTCGACGAGATTGTGACGGAGACAAGAAGCACGGGAATGGGGACAACGCCGCCCAGCGTAGCGGCGAGAGTGGAAACGGCGCAGGGGGCGTGTGGATGAAGCCAGTGAGCGACAGTCCCGTGGCGCAGGCGGATGGCCGAATGCACCCATTTGTCAGCGCCGGTGAGTTGCCTGAGGGGCACGCACAGTGCCTAAGGATAAGTCTTTCCTCCATATCCAATCAGCCTAGTTCAATAACATATCACGGAAGAGTGCATTCGGTCAGTGGGTAGTCTTACGGTCCTTCACCTTATATACAATTTTTGCGGCCTCAGATCAACCCCCGAGGGCTTCGCCACCATACAACAGTTGGGGCCAGGGGGGTCCTTAAGGGACGAGATTTTTTTTTTTTTTGCTAAGGACAGCCCTTAAGGACCGCCCCAAGGGACCACCAACCGCCAACTCCCATCAACTGCCAACCGCCACCAACCGCCAACCACCAACCGCCACCAACCGCCAGCCACCAACCGCCGCCAACCGCCAGCGGCGACCAACCGCCAACTGCCAACCACTGCCAACCGCCTCCCACCACCAACCGCCAGCCACCAACCGCCGCCAACCACCAACCGCCACCAACCGCCAGTTGCCAACTGCCAACCGCCAACCGCCGCCAACCGCCAACCGCCAACTGCTACCAACCATGGTTGAGCACATGGAGTGCCCGCCGGCTTTTTTGGGAAAACTGGTACCGGAACACTTTTCTTTTTTTTATTCCGTTAGGGACACCCCTGGTTGGGGCCCTCAATTCCCGTCACTGTGCCAATCCTTTGTCACAGAGCACCCTCTCGGGTGCCATCAGGTGAGAGGGCTTTGCCAGCTTACCCAGGCCCCATGCGGTGTGTTGACGGGGGGGGCCCAAGAGGGGCTGCCGGTGATGTGGCCGGGTGGTGCCCACGTGGTCGGAGATGGACTGTCGCATGCCGAAGTGCCGGCCCCATTGGGTACCGTGGCTGCGAGGGTGAACATTGAACTGATTGTGAAGGGTGGGTGAGGGGACACCGGGGGGCTGTGTGCAGGGCAGGAACACGCCGGGGGTGATACAACTTCTGTCACTGCGGCGGCGTGCGTAGAGTGTGTGCTGCGCGTGAGAGGGTCGGCAGGGCTGGCAGCGACCCGCCCGCTGTAGGTGGCGAGATACGAGCACAAGCCCGCTTCCCCCCATTTGCCCCCATCCCCCCCCATCCCCCCCCCGATTTCCCCATTTCCCCCATTTTCCCGTGCCCCCCCCCCCAGGGGCTCACGACCTCTGGATACGGGTACCTACTCGGCCTGCACCAAGGCACCCCCTACCCACCGCCCCGCCTACTGCACTGTTGCAGACGAGTACTACTCCCTCCTCGCGGAGATCAGCGAGAGCAAGTACCGGAAGGTGCCGGACGCGAAGAAGATCATCGCCCACACCATCTTAGGGTATCGCAAGGCCAACCTCCTGCCCGCGTCCGGGCACTACGTGGCCTCCAAGTGGCACATCCGCAAGGAGTACGGCTACCCCGTCCCGTATGTGGACCGCGACCGCGACGTGCACACCGCGGACCCGCAGCTGCGCGCCCTCGGCATCTTCTCGCGCGGGCGCTTCGGGGGCTGGAAGTACGAGGTGGGAAACCAGGATCACGTGTGCATGCAGGTGTGAATGCAGTGGTCACGTGTGATCGCAGGTGTGAGTGCAGTGATCACGTGTCATTGAGTGGGGTGGTCACGTGTGATTGCAGGTGTAAAGGCACTGCTGGCGGTCGAGGGGGGGGGTTGTTACGATCGGCTGTGAAGCCCAAATCCGAATCCTCCTTCCGTCCCTCCCACCCACCCACTCCGTTCTTCCTGCCCCCACCCCTGTGCGCCAGGGCGTCGAGGCAGTGGACCAGATGGTGCTGGGTCTGCGGGAACTGGAGCTGTACGAGCCCAACCTGATCAACGGCATGTACCGCCCGTACCCGCCGCACAATCTCGTGCCCACGAAGTACCGCAAGATCCCCGCCATCGACCTGGTCTTGGCGCGCTGCGATGAGAACGTGGGGTGGCTCAAGGCGCTGGTGCAGGGGCTGCCGGCGGGGCTGAAGTTCACGGTCTACGTCTACGAGTTGTGTGATCGGGCGCGCCCCGGCGGCAAGGACGGCCGCCTGCTCATGTGGGATGCCGTGCATCATGTTCAGCGGTGCTCACTCCCCCCTTGCCACTTCGTGCTCAACCCTAACCCCCCAGTCCACACTCCCCCACTTCCAATCCCAATCCCATCCCGACTCCCACACGCACACCCACACCCACACCCACACCCACACCCACACCCACACCCACACCCACACCCACACCCACACACCCACACCCACACCCACACCCACACCCACACCCACACCCACACCCACACCCACACCCACACCCACACCCACACACCCACACCCACACCCACACCCACACCCACACCCACACCCACACCCACACCCACACCCACACCCACACACCCACACCCACACCCACACCCACACCCACGCCCACACACCCACACCCACACCCACACCCACACCCACACCCACACCCACACCCACACCCACACCCATACCCATACCCTCACATCTCTCCCATCACCCACTACCCATGTGTCTCAGGTACAGTGTTCCAGATACCATAAACCCCATCCAGGCCATCCTACACCACTTCTCCCGCCTCAAGGTCACAGACCCGGGCGCCGAGTCCGTGGCGGTCCTCAGCGCCGATCAGTCCGGCAGCCCCGGTGTCGACTCCGCCGCGTTTGCAGCGGATGTGCAACGGGCGCCCGGCTTCCGACCGCTCGGGGGCACAGTGCTCGAGTGCGACGAAGGTGCTGTCTGCAGTGCTTTTCTGCGCGTCCCCCCACCCCCGGGGCAGGGGGCGAGGCCAACAGTGGGTCAGCGTTGCGTCCGAATTGTACGTCGCCCGTTAGTCTCTGGATGTCAAACACGGGGTTGTCTTCGGGGGGCGCACCGTGCGCTGTGCCCGCGCTGCGCCCGCGCTGTGCGAGAAGTAGGCTATTCTGGACCCCTTTTCCCCGATGGCCAAAGTGACGGCGATAACTACTGCGTTCCCAAACACAGGACTGCCCCGGAATTTTTGCTCCGTCCAAAAACCCAGAAAACAAACTACAACCAACTCTACTTCGTATAGAAAATGCCGGATTGCTGTCGGTTTTCTATCCAAACCTACTGTTGTTGCCTCGTGGACGTATGCCTCCCCGGTGGTGGGTGGTTTGCAGGCCGGTCGCCGGAAAGCCACTTTTTCGTCATCCTCGAAGGTCAAGTCACACATGATGTCGTACACGTGGTTGAGGTACAGGTTTTCGTGGGCGGGCTCGATCCGGGCGTCCATCAGCTGCGGACCGCAAACCGAGGTGCGCTTGGCACGACATCACTCCTCCTCCCTCAGCCCCCCCCCCCCCCCCCCGTGTGACATTCCGTCGGGTTGTTGTTTCTTTACGGGGCCCTGGACAGTCCCCCGTTCTTCCCTTCGCATGTTGCGTCGGGGCGCTATTGAGCGCTGTGCGCGGACTGTGCCCGCGCTGTGCCCGCGCCGCGCGCGCGCTGTGCGAAACCGCCCCCTCGTGGTGTGTGCTTGAGTCACAAGAGGGTGACTCTGTCTGTGCGGTGGTGCGATCCCCACGGTCCTCCGTCCCGTGGTGGGGGGGGTCCCGTGGGCAGGGGTAGGACAGAGGCAGTGCCTGCCCTCCTCGCCTCAGCGCCCACCTTCTCCCGCCTTCGACCCCCCGTCCCCGCCCCGTCACTACAGCGGGTTGGTCGGCAACACGTCCACCACCGCTTTCCCGTGGGCGGAAGGAGAGTGCCTGCCGCAGGAGGGCCTGAGGGCGGTGCGTGGTCCGTGCGCGTCGGGACCTGCCAACCAGCGGAGACGATGCGCAGCAGAGGCGCGACGTCGTGCAGAGCCCGTGCCCGCGGTCGTGTCCCTGCGAATGGGGAACGGCTGCACGATTGAGGGGCGCGGAGGCCGCGGCAAGGCCTGGGCCGGAGGGCGGGAATTGATTGCCGAAGGTCCATGTGCACTTTTTTTCGGAAGTTGCTCTATGACCCTCCCCCCCCTCACGGTATTTGGCAGGTGTGGGTGGGTGGGTCTGAGGGTGGGTGGGTGTGGGTCTCGGGGTGGGTCTGGGGGTGGGTGGGTGGGTCTGAGGGTGGGTGGGTCTGAAGGTGGGTGGGTCTCGGGGTGGGTGGGTGGGTGGGTGGGTGGGTCTGAGGGTGGGTGGGTCTGAAGGTGGGTGGGTGTGGGTCTGGGGGTGGGTGGGTGGGTCTGAGGGTGGGTGGGTGTGGGTCTCGGGGTGGGTGGGTGGGTGGGTGGGTGGGTCTGAGGGTGGGTGGGTCTGAAGGTGGGTGGGTGTGGGTCTGGGGGTGGGTGGGTGGGTCTGAGGGTGGGTGGGTCTGAAGGTGGGTGGGTGTGGGTCTGGGGGTGGGTGGGTGGGTCTGAGGGTGAGTGGGTGGGGACTCTGAGGGTGGGTGGGTGGGTGGGCTGACGGCACTCAACAAACATGGGGTGTGTGTGATTGGGCTCGGGGGGAGGGGGAGGGGGGGGGGGTCCCAGCCACCTCAACACTAGGAATGGTCCCCTCATTGCGCTGATTGTTTTGAATGCACGTACCTGAAAACGTCCTCAACGCTGGGGCCCCGCAGGGGGACGGATCCTGAGTGCTCGGGCCTCACACTCTCAGGAACGCAGCCGCAGACTCGTGCGGCAACTGTTGGGCTCGGGGGGCGGGGAACGGTGTCTGAGGGTGGGTGGGTGTCTGAGGGTGAGGCTGGGTCAGCCAAAGTCCCGGGGGCACCAAGTTGCCCCACCCCCCCACCCACCCGAGTATCACTAAGCAATGCCCTGTCGGGAAAACGACCCGTTGTCAACGGTTGTGCTGCTCTGGAAGGCGTCGAATGCCATGCACCGTCCTCATCGCCATTGAGGCGATGCGGGATGATCAAGGGGGATGCCACAGGGCCTCGGACACAAGCGGCGGCGAAGGGCCCACGGGGGCCCCACACGAGCCCACAACGATCCGTTTGGGTAGGCCTGGGCTCCTTTTATCAACTCGGCACCACCGGAGGTGGTGAGGGTGGGGGGGGCGGGGGGGGGGGGGGTCCCCCACCCCCCGCCCCCCCCCTCAAAAGATTGGGCCAAATTTTCCTTCGGCCGATCCACAAATTTCTCTGGTGCCTTCGGCCTCAATCAGTTTCGACCAAAACTTTTCTTCGGCGCCTCTAAAACCTCAGCACCCGCGGGGGGTGGGGGTGGGGGGGGGGGGGGTTGGCTCAACGAGGTAGGCTATGGACGGCCTGTGGGCAGAGGTGTGTGGGCAGCAAAAACAGTCAAACGACCCCGGCAACAACCAGCACAGCCCTCAATACGCCAGCTACCGGGCGCCGCTAACGCGCAAACGGCACATCCCGCCACATCCAGCACAGCCCCGGCACACCAACGACTGGGCTCCGCGAACGCGGAAACGACACCAGCAGGAGCACCGGCCGCAGCGGCCGTCAGAACGCAGCGACGCGACGCAACATGCGAAGGGAAGACCGGGTGACTGTCCAGGGCCCCGTAAAGGAGCAACAACCCGACGGAATGTCACACGGGGGGGGGGGTGGACCCCCCACCCACCCACCCTAGACCCCCCCCTCCCCCCACAACAAAAGTCGACCTCCCGAGGGGTGCGGGGTCACTTGTGGAAGAGCGCGTTTTGGCCCCCCGTTCGTACCCTCTGATCGGGTCCTCGAGTGGCCTATTGTCGCGCCTTTGTGGGGGGGGGACCTTCGGGGGGGGCCGCACGGGGGACCCGACGGGCCACAAACACGTGGTCTGCGCATCCCAAAGGGCAGGGGGATCGCTGGCGGAGGAGGGCGGTGTGGACCCCCTTTGGGCCCCTTTTTGTGGCTGACCCCAGATCGAGGGGTCAGTCACGGGCTGGGCTGGGCGCCCCCCCCCCCACCCCAGCCCAGCGAGTGTGGCACAGACTTGCCACTAGGGTCCGCCAGGTCACACGTGATCAGATCCGGGTCCTACTGCGTCCGACACAGGGCGCAGCTGGTTCCTACTGAGCTCCGGGTGCGACAGGAGCAGATATTACTGAGTGACACATGGTACGGGGCCGATTCCTTGCTGAACTCATCTCCCCTGCCGGACACTAGTGGCACGTCTGGTGGGGCAGCTCCTTAATGGGGGCATCGTCCCGCAGGCATCGGGGGCGGGCTGTCCACCTCTTTTGCATTGTTTCGAACCCGCCCCCTTCACCCCCCACCCCAACGGGTGGACAACCAACCCCCCCCCATCCACAAGTGGGGGATTCCTCAGGGATGTATTGGAAGGGAGGGGGCCTCAGAGGCGGCCCCAGTGGCAGTAAGACAGGCGGTTGGAGGAGGTTGCCAAGGCGGTTGGTGGCGGTTACTGTCGGTTACAAATGCCATTGAGGCTGGCACTTGGCGTCAGGGAGACAGTGGGCGTAGGCTGGGCGCCCTGGAGGGGGTGTGGGGGGCTCCCCCCCTGCCAATGCATCCCTGGGATTCCCTTCTCAAAAGGCGCACACGTTCCCCCCCATTTCACGTGAGTCTTTGTGCATGTCACAGTGCCTCACCATCGGCATATGTCTCGATCTCTGTGTCCGCGTTTCGGCTTCTCATGTCGGTCTCGGTGTCTGTGCATGTTCAACTCCCGGTACCCCCGTCTCAGTCGCCGTCTGTCTGCCTTCCTCTCTGTGCCCTCCCTCCGTCTGGGCCTCAGACTGCGACCTCCGGCCGGCCCTGTGCGCCGCGTACAGCCGCATGATCGCCGGCCCGTGCCCCCCGCGGGTGCGCGCGCGCTCCGGATCCCAGTTCCTCGTGTCGCGCGCGCGGCTCCTCGGCGTCCCCGGCATCGTCTGGGCCAACCTGAAGCAGCTGGCGCTAAAAGAGCCCCGGTCCACCGCGCAGGCGATGGAGCACCTCTGGCACGTCCTGTTCGGAGAGCCCGCCGAGGGGCACGGGGACTATTGACGCTGCGGAGTGTCGGTGCCTCCGCCAGTGCAGTCCGCCGGCGGAGACGGGCCGTGGGCCAGGGACGGCCCATGGCGCTGCGCCGTGCGGATATCGGCAGCACCGGCCCCGCCGTCGCGTGCGCGTGGCTTAACGTCGCGCGTGCACTGTTGGATCGCCGGCCGGTCGGCTCGCACTCCGGTTGTAGTCTCAGCCGCTGCCCCACGTCCCGGGGCCCAATGGCCGGGACAAGACCCGCGAGGACATGCACATTGCACACCACCACCGCATGCGCCACAGAGGCAACACACCGCGCACTTTGTCTATGCCCCGGCCCCCGTTGCTGTCTGTGCCCGCGTCCGTTTTTGTGTTTGGTCATCGAATGGCCGACAGCCAAAGTCCGACAACGTTCACAAAACGACGGATGGCCTCGTGTCTCGACATCCCCCCGTCCGCCTTCGTTGGTGTCCGACCGTCCCTCCTCCCGCTCGATGTGGCGTGTGGGTTGCCGCGCCTGACCCTGACCCCCCACCCCCAACCCCCCGTCGCTGTCCGTGCCGAGGCTGCAAAGGGCTCACGGGGGCCCCCGCACGGGCCGTTTGGGTCGGCCTCCCGAGGCGCGCGGGGTCCCGTCTGTTGGCCCCCGGTCGTACCCTCGTCCGGTCCTCGGGTGGCCTATCTTCTTCGGCGCCTTCTAAAACCTCGGCACCCGCGGGGGATGGGGGGGTGGGGGGTTTGGCACAAGGCCTTGGTGTCATGGTGTCATCTGCCAGGTCCTGCCCCCTCAGAAGCAGTTGCCCGCGGTCCCGGCCGGGCCAGAGCAGCACAATACCGCAGCAAGTGCAATGCCCTGTCGCGCAGCGCTCGTGCCCCCCCCCCCCCCCCCACCCCACCCTCAGTTCGCACTCCGCTCTGGGCCGCACGGTCCAGGCAGTCCATCCGGGTCTCCAGGCCTTGGAGGGTGGGGGGGGGGGTGCACTGAATTTGGATCTGTGACGTGTTTGTCTGCCATGTAGTCGTCTTATGCCCCGTTGCGATGACGCGTATGATGATGAGGATGTTGCCCTCTGTCCCACGCATCAAAGGTCACCCTCCAAACCGTTTCCGCAGACCTTTTTTGCGAAAGGCGCCTGGGGCTCTGTACGGCTCTTGACAAGCCGTTCCTTCGCTCTTCTGATCTGCACGTGCTGCACGTTGTGCTGACGTTGACTCAACCAGCACCGCACACGTGACCGCTTGCACGTCACCATTCCGGGGGGGGGGGGGGTACCTATGGTCTTATAGGCGACTGCCGAGCCCAATTTCTTTCTGCGCTTTTGTGCTGATCGCCTCTTGTGCACCCGTGCAATAGCCCAGCGTTCCTTCGGGGGGGGGGGGGGCTGGACCCCCCCCTAGACCCCCCCCCCCAAAACAAGCACCTCCCAGCCTCGGGTCTTCGTGATGACCGCATACCGGGGCACTGATCAGGCCGTCGGGGGAGGACGCCATGGGCAGAAGTTGCATTCTGGATCCCCCCCCCCCCCCAGGCAGGGGGATGCCCGCGGCAGTGCAGATGCCCGCAGCAGTGCGGATGCCTGCTTGTCATAGCAGAAGGTTCAAGGGCGAGAGGCCAATATGCGCCGCCACAGGCTAACAGAGCCAACCACCAAGGCCTTGTGCCAACCCCCCCCCCCAAAACAAAGCCCTGGGGTCGACCTCCCGAGGGGTGCGGGGTCACTTGTCACAGCGGCCGTCAGAACGCAGCGACCCGACGCAACATGCGAAGGGAAGAACGGGTGACTGTCCAGGGCCCCGTAAAGGAGCATCGACCTGACGGAATGTCACACGGGGGGATGGACCCCCCACCCACCCACAACAAAAGTCGACCTCCCAAGGGGTAAGGGGTCACTTGTGGAAGAGCGCGTTTTGGCCCCCCGTTCGTACCCTCTGGTCCGGTTCTCGAGTGGCCTATTGTCGCGCCTTTTTGGGGGGGGGCCTTCGGGGGGGGCGCACGGGGGACCCGACGGGCCACAAACACGTGGTCTGCGCATCCCAAAGGGCAGGGGGATCGCTGGCGGAGGAGGGCGGTGTGGACCCCCTTTGGGCCCGGTTCATGTCCTACGTTCACGCCCCTCGTCCGCCTTTTTGGGGGCCACGACGGGGCTTCCCGGGCTCGGACTGGGCCGACAGGCACTTGTTTTGGGCATCCCAATGGGCGTGCGGTCCCAGTCCTCGACCAACGCAGTCGGACGCCCTTCGGCCCCTGTTTTTGGTACCACAGGGCCCATTTTTAGGTCTCCACATTCCGTAGGCCGGTCCGGTCGTACTTCGGTCCGTGACACGCCAAACCCTAACCCTAACCCTAACGCTAACCCTAACGCTAACCCTAACGCTAACCTCAACCCTAACCCTAACCCTAACCCTAACCCTACCCCTAACCCTAACCCCTCTCTGTAATTGTGGTTCTGCATGTGCACCTCCGGTGTGCGGGCGGTGTGTCACACCCCCACATCCCCCAGCGGAACACTTGGGTTCAGGTACTTGCTGAAAGGCAAAGGTGTGCCCAACATGCACACGCCATGCACACTACGTGCGCGCTGCGTGAACAACATTCCCAAGTGATTGTCATCATCGCCATCGTGGTCGTCGTCCTTGTCCTCAGATTCCTCTTCAGGGTCTGATTGACATTGATGACGTGTCGCGTGACACGGCAGCCGACTTATGTTTTTCTTGTGGCTGCCCTGCACTACACTACAAGTGCCGTTTCGAAATAGGAAGGCCAATCGCGGCCTCTCCCACCCCGTCCCTCCTCCTTCATATTGTAAAATGCGACTGTTCATCCCCAGCGAATTCAGTGCCATGCACGGGGCGGAAAAATTGTATACCAGCAACTACTTGAACCCGACTTTTGGGCTTCTTTCACGTGCTACGGGCCGAAAGGCAAATTTAACTCCATGGATGGCATTCCTGTGATGAGAATTCGTGTGCAAGGGGGTTACAGAAAGTGTGTTCAGGGGTTGTTGAGGGTTGTGGCCGACACAGTGGACCTGCAACGATCCCGCAGCAACGTTGCTCTTCTCCACATACGAGACCCGGTACAGCAGGGGCTATGCAGCCATGTCTCGACTCCTCTCCGCCCCGAACAACCTGCCTTTGGTGCTGCCTTGCCATCTTGTACCTATGCCAGCCAATCCCGGGAAGCCCTGCACCATTTGCAACAACGTGGAAGAGAAAGACCCTCAACATGGCCTCTTAAGGGGGGGGGGGCACCGTGCGCTGTGCACGTGCTTTGCAAAAACGTGGGCTGTTTTGGACCAGGCCTTTGCTTAGTGACTGGTTGATAGTATACCGGGGGGGGGGGGTCAGAGGCCAAAAAAAAGTTTGTGTACCTAAAATCGACCTCCAAGTTCGGGCCCCTTTGATAAATTTCATTTTTTTCCTGAGGAAAAATTTTCTGATGTGGGTGGGTGGGTGGGTCAGCCAAAATCCCGGGGGGCCAATTTGACCCCCCCCCCCCCCAGTATCACTAAGCAAAGGCCTGTTTTGGACGCGATTTCCCCGATGGCCACGGTGGCCGCGGTGGCCGCCGGGTTCCCCGACACCGGACTGCCCCACGTTCCGACTCAGTCCAACAACTCAGATACCGAGTGAAACCAAAGTTGTTTCACACTGAAAATGCCAGAATGCCGTCAGGTCTGCATCGGAATGCGCTGGTTTGGGCCTGTGGACGTGTGGTGGTGGCTGGTTGTCAGGGTGGTCACGGGAAAGCGAACTTACTGCCGGGCGCTGGCTGTGCCCGCGCTGTACGGGAAAGCAAACTTACTGCCGGGCGCTGGCTGTGCCCGCGCTGTACGGGAAAGCGAACTTACTGCCGGGCGCTGGCTGTGCCCGCGCTGTGCCCGCGCTGTGCCCGCTCGGCGCAGCAACGCCCCCCAAGGCCAAGGCACCATTCGGGCCACCAAAACGTACGCTGCATCCGCTTGCGGGGCCCCCCAGGTCCTTCAGGCTGCCCCACGCACACACTCGCCGTGGGGGACCCTCGTCTGTCCGGTGGTGCTGCTCTTGGCCTCAGGCCGTCGCCCGAGGGCCCCCTTTGGGACCAGGTGTGCCAGCGAGAGAACACAGAAGCCGCAGTACTTCTGACAACAGATCAGCCCTCGCTTGTCTCCCTCGCGTCGCATGCTCCGCCTGTCTTCAAGTGGGTCCAGAGGACCACGGACCCAGGTTTCCCCAGAAACCCAAGTTTGGCATCACTGCCTCTCTTGTCCACAGTGTGCAGTATATTTTCCGCGCGCTCCCGCCCGTCAGATGGTTGTTCGAATTAAACTGTGCCCGTGTCCTGAGGGCAGGGAGGATCCAGGGAATCAGCCAAACTCGATGCACCCTAGACACTAAAAAGGGTTGTAAAACCAAGACTGGTTCCACCAGCTCGGTGACCCTAACCCTAACCCTAACCAGGACTGAATATTGGGACCGAGCTGGTGGGGAAAGGAACATCACCTTCAAGGCATTTTGTGACTTTAGACGGGCCAAAATCGCTTACAATGGGCTCAAAGTGGGCTCATTTCACTTGTCAATGGGGCACGAGCAATGACAGAGTTGCGTCACACGGGCGGTCTCAGGACGCCAGGTCCGTTGACTCTGCACGTGGACATTCGATCTCGTACTCTACCCCCCGTAGCCCCCCCCCCCCCCCGGAGTGGGGCAGCGTGTCCTCCCATGCCCCCCCATGTCTGCGTGCCCCCGCCTTTTGTGTCCGCATCCCTCCCTCGCTTGGGTGGGGGGGTGTTGAGTGGTGCGCGTGTGCGGGCACGACCTTTTGTCTGTGGGGCCGTCTCGGCGTGTCCAAGCTGCGCTTTTTGGGGGACCGGGCCGGTGCTTGAGATGGGGGGGGGGGGGCTTTGCTTGAAGGGAGGGGCACACCCCCCTCCCCTCCCAACGCTCCTCCTACAACTCTACCCGATGGCACGTCCGCAACCCCAATACCACCCACCCGCTTTTCCAACCGCCAGTGACTGCCCCCCAACCGATTTTACAGTGCGCCCCAACCGCTTTGTAACCGCTCTGAGTTGGCCCCAAGAGCGCCCTCCCCTTCAAGCAAACCCCTGGGGGGGGGGGCGGGCTTTCGGGCTTCGGGTGCCTTGCCTGTGACCTGACCGTCCCCTCGTGCCTGGGGCCCGTCCCCTCGTGCCAGGGGCCTCTCCTACCCTCAGCCTGACCCACCGCCCCGATGCCCATCTCTGACCGGCTGTTGCTGACCACATCTGAAGTCACGTCTCGCACCACATCCCTGACCACCTCTTCGGCTGCGCCCTGTCAGCCCCGTCCCTGCGGTCGCGCGGTGCAGTTCCATGTGCGGGAACGACCGTGTGCGACGTGGTGCGGTGTGTTATGGGGGCGGCGGTCTTTTGGAGGGACGCGCAGTTTTGGGGGGATATGATCGGATGGAGCAGGGTCCTACTGAGCCGCACGCCGGACGCAGCACGTTCCTACTGAGTTCCGGTGGTGCGGGGGGCGGGTATTACTGAGGGGCCTTTGGTACGGGGCCGATTGCTACTGAGAACCAATTTCCGTCGCAGATGCGAGTGGCGTGTCTGCTCCGAACTCCTCTGCAAAGCATGCGGAGGTGGGGGCTCGTGAACTGCAGCCAAGCCATTGGCCCTTGCCTGCGGTGTAATTCTCTGACAGGGGCCACAAGCTGTCAGGAACCGCTCTTCAACGCATCAACTCTTCAATGCGTAGAGGCAGGTCATTCGTCGCGAACAAGCCTTGGAAGCGGCATCCCCCGGCGCATGAGACGGACACTTCAAGGGCATGAGCCCAGTGCAGGGGTGCATCAGAAGGGGAGGGACCTCAGAGGCAGGCGGCCCCAGGAGCGGTTAGGCAGGCGGTTGGAGGAGGTTGCCAAAGCGGTTGGGGGCGGGTACTGTCGGTTACCAATGCCATTGGAAACGGCACTTGCCGTTCACGGGGACAGTGGCTGCAAGTTGTACGCACGCAAACAGCCTTTGTGTGTTGAGTCCGGGCGTTGACAAGTCAAATGGCGTTCGGCTGGCGATTGTGAAAGGCACAGCGGCGGTGTCCTGCGGCACATCCGTCCCCGGACCCGGCGCGCTGCTGTGCCCCCCCTGGCCATAGGCACTGTCAAGAGGCTTTGGCGGGTGGTCTCTTGGAAGGAGAGTTTCAACGCCCTCTTCCTGGAGCCCCCCCCCCCCCCCAAAGGGATGTATTAGAAGGGGGGGGGGGCATCTGCCTTTTCAAGTCCTGGACGCTAGTGCGATTGAGGGGATTAGGGGGTTAGTGGGTGAGAGCTCATCTATATACAGTTGTATACAGATATATACGGCCCTTACCCCCCCCCTCCCTGCCCCCCCCAGTGTATCGCGGCGTGACGGAAGGACCTGGGCCTCCATTCTACGTGGGATCCTCCGAGGAGCGACCCTGCCCAGATCTTGGGCTGTGTGCTCCCCCGTCCACGCCCGCAGGTGCAGGTGCGGCTGTGGAGGGTTGGGCGCCCCCCCCTCCCGATGACTGCACTTGCCGAGTGAAGCCCAGGCTCAAGAGCCCCCCCCTATTAGAAGGGGGGGGGGGGGGGGGGGGGCTACCTCCAGCACGGGTGCCACACCACCGGTCGGGGGGCGGAGCGAAGGTGAATGCCGTATGGATACGTCGTGTCTTGACCAGCGCAACCCGCCGCCAATGGAGAAACAGAAATGGTGGGGTCAAGACAGCGGCTTGGCGGACCTTCAGGAGAAGATCGACACTGCATCGTGCGGTGAAGAATAAACGGGTGACTGTCAGGGCCCCGTAAAAATACCACAGATGAACTATATGGGGGCGCCTCAAGCGCAGTGCGCGCGCAGTGCAACTATTTGGGCGTCTGGCCGTACTAGAGACCCATACTCTGAGATACTAGGGGCCCCTAGGGGCATCATGGTGACCCCTAGCGGAGGTTTTGACTTCTGATTTTGTCCCCCTTTGTTTGGGGACCCCCGAGAATGCAAGGGTGACGTACCATTTCCGCCCTCTTTTGGGCCCCAACCTTCCGGTGCTATTGAGGAAAGTAAAGGGACATTGTGTGGATTATGAGATTGGCTCCATGGATGGTGCATACAAGGGGCGCCTCCATGTGGCATGGCCATTTATTGGTCGAAAGACGTTGACCGAGCGGCAAAAGGAGTACAATGATGTTCATGGTTTCTATAGGGCACGCATTGAGCAATTGTTTGCACGCATGTGGCACTGGGGCATCGTAAGGAACATATGGAGGGGATCCGGTACGGAGTTGCATGAGTACATGCGTGTACTCTTGCATTTGCAGCAATTTTTGATTCGAAGACAGGCGGAACAGAAAGACAGTTCTGTGTTCTTGAGGGTGGCGACCAGTGCGCTGTTCATGGCTTTTCCAGTTATGCATGATGTGTGTTATGTGAAGGGAAGGTAGTTTGCAGCTTTCTTGAGCTAGGGCAGTTTGGGTCACCTAATTCTAAGGGCGTTTCCAAGGGGTTTGCTTGGGGGCTCTTCGGGGGGAACATAGTCTAAAAGTAGCGCGCAGTGCGCGCGTAGTGCAAAGACTCCCCCTATGCCACACAGAGGGGGAGGGGGGGGTCTGAAGGGGGGGGGGGGGGGGTTGGCTGGGACCCCCCTCCTCCTTGGGTCCCCCTTTGGTCCCCGCCGAAGGCGCGCTAAACGTTTTTAGGCCTAAATCCTCTTGGCGCCAAATGCGCCGAAGCAAAATTTTGGCTGTCAGCCTCAAACATTGCAAGGGGAGGAGGGGGGGGGGGGCTCCTGCGGTGTATGGCCGTTCTAATACATCACTCCCCCCCCCCCCCCTCCCCGGACCACCCGGCGGATTTTCTCTGTCCACTGAAGTGCCGCACCGCTGCCACATACATTGTCAAACGTGGTGCCAGCGGTGCTGCCCCGGATTGTGTGCCGGTGTTGCTTCCTTCCGACTTCCTGATGAAAGGTCACGAATGAGCGTTTGTGACTGAAGCCGTTAGGCCTGGCATTTGGAGTGCACAAGGAAGGGGTAGGTCAGGGGGAGGGGGTGATAGGGATGCGGGGCTCCGCCCCACCCGCCCAGTTTGGCTCCGCCGCAGATTACCCGGAACAGAACCCTTGCGCCCCATGTCCGCAAGGCACCGTCACACAGAGGCACCCCCTGTGTCCCTTGGGCAAGGGCTGCAAAACATATCCAATGCACACCGCTTGAGGAATGGGGGGCGGCGGGGTGTGTTCTCCGGATGATGGGGCGCCGGGTAGGGGGCTTGGGAGGGGGGTGGCGTATGACTAAGGGGGTGCACCATGCGCTGGGCCCGCACTGCACGCGCGTGCAAAAAGTAGGCTATTTTGGACCCATTTTCCCCGATGGCTGAGGTGTAATCACTGTGTTCCCCGACACAGGGCTACTCAGATTCTTAATCAGTTCAAAAACGCAAGTAATGAGTTAGAACAAACCACATTTCCCACGCACTGTGTGCACAGCATTCCCCAGTGCTACGGAGGAAATCAACCCCACTTCATGTCATCCCCAAGGGCAATATTGTTGCATTGCGCAATGTGTGCATATTCAGGCAAACCCATCAGACAGGAAACCCATCAAAAACCACCCACCACCTCTTTACAACAGGGCAAAGCAGAAAGCTAAACAAGTGTGATATTCAATTGTCTCCAACCTTGTGCTTGGATGCAACTATGAACCAATTCCACATCCAAAGTACAACTATGCAATGGTATGCAAGATGAGCATGTGTTCAAGTGGCAAGCGCCACCCTCGTGTATACCTACTAAAATGTGTGCACACAACTGCCAACAAAGATTGTGATTGTTTTACTTATCCTCTTCTTCCACGAGGGACCTCCAAAATCGAGAGAAGGGGAGTGGCTATGTAACCCCTACTGCAGTGCCCACACAGTGCAAAGTTTTGTATGTCAGCAACTATTTGAACCCTAGTTTTGGCCCTTTTTCACAAGTTTGTTGTTTTATAACAAGTTGTTTTACACTTCTTGTGCATTGAGCACATTTGAATTGCACCCATTTTCACCCATTTTAGCCCTTTTTCAGCCGATTTTGCTGTATGTTCTTTGTTGTAGGTGGATGGTGGATTATGATAATGGGGAATCATTGGACGTCATGTACATTCACAATGCAACAAATCGGCAAGTGGGTTGTTACACACTCCTAAGTGGATTCCAACCTTCATGGCCATTGCCTTGCTATCTCTAGGAAACAATGTCCTTTGTGGATTCTCTTTATGAGCTAGCACTTGAACCTTTCATCTGCACTCTCAAATCATCGCGAATAGCATGGTTTATCAGTAACGGCCCACATAGTGCTACATATTGCTACAAGTTGGGTGCCAATTGGGTCAAGGTAGAATGCCTATGTCCCCGGAAGGCTGCCACCATCTTCCAACACACTCACGCAACAGCAGATTGCGCTTGGTGGCCACCAACCACCAAGGATATAAGACCCTTGTGACGCCTACATAAATGTAGGGTGATCTCCTCCCTTCCTCCCTGGCTAGGTTTCATTGTGTGGGCATTGCACGCAGTGCGCACGCAATGCCCACGCAGTGCACACACAGTGCAACAACTTGGCCCTAGAAGGTTCAATAACACCAAGCAACAACAACTTACAACACAACTGAGAGGCCTGAACACGTTGCAGATGTGTTTTTTGGGCAGATTTGATGTTGCAGATGGGTTTTTTGTTCGCTGCTCTTGCTGCTGTTGCTTGCTGCTGTTGTTGCTGCTGCTGTCCGTGTGCTGCTGATCTGGCATTGTTGTGACTTTTCTTTCTTTCTTTCTTTTTGGTTTATTTTTTTTGTTTTTTATTGCCCTGTCACCACCACCACTGCTGATCTGCTACTGCTACTGCTGTTGGTGTGGTGTTGCATTTTGCTGCTCTTATGCCCTCCGGTTGCTGCTGCTTTCGTTGCTGTTGCTGTTGTTGTTGTTGTTGTCATTGTGGTCATCCTCGTCGTTTTTTGTCTTTCTCGTCATCGCCGTCGTCGTTCTCATCGTCAGTATCCTCGTCGTCCAACCTCCAAATATAGATTGTGTACAACCACGTGCCTCCTGCGGGTCTCGATGACAACCGAGTGAGGGTACCAATGAAAGAGCAGCAAAGCCGGATTATACAACAGACACCTCATAGCTCTCACCGTTTTCGCCAATTGCTACCAAGCTGCTCCGCCCCTCAAATTGCCCCCTCGGGGAAGGGAACTCTGACTTGCCAGTCCTCATCAAGCCTCGAATCCAATGTCTCCACCGTCAACCTCTGACAGAGTCGGCACTAGATACTTGATCGAGACACTTTTGCGCTAGTCGCTCTGTGACACCCAATGCATATGCGGATGTGAAGCTCAAAGCAACAGTCCGCCCTCTGCGCCGCAGGCACACATGTCACGTGTGCTGCGCCTGTGTATGCATGGGCACACTACAACAAGTAACCGCAATATATGCTTTTCCTGCAGGCTTTGTCCCCCAGCCATGGCCTCCAAGAACATGGAGGCACTGTTTGATATGTTCCCTAAAATGGTGTGTTTGGCCGCAACCCTAACCTACTGCGTGTCGTGTGCTGTGCTGTGCTGACGTGTGCCGTAATGTGTGCCGCGCTGTGATGTGTGCTGTGCTGTGATGTGCTGCTTGCCTGTGCAGTGTTGTGCTGTGCTGTGATGTGTTCTGTCGTGTGCTGTACTGTGATCTGTGCTGTGCTGTGGTATTGTGGTGTGGTGTGGTGTGGTGTGGTGTGGTGTGGTGTGCTGTGCTGTGCTGTGGTGCTGTAATATTGTGGTGTGCTGTGGTGCTGTAATATTGTGGTGTGGTGTGGCGTGGTGTGGTGTGGTGTGGTGTGGTGCTATAATATTGTGGTGTGGTGTGGTGTGGTGTGGTGCAGTGTGGTGCTGTGGTATTGTGGTGTGGTGTGGTGTGGTGTGGTGTGGTGTGGTGTGGTGTGGTGTGGTGTGGTGTGGTGTGGTGTGGTGTGGTGTGGTGTGGTGTGGTGTGGTGTGGTGTGGCGTGGTGTGGTGTGGTGTGGTGTGGTGTGGTGCTATAATATTGTGGCGTGGTGTGGTGTGGTGTGGTGAGGTGTGGTGCAGTGTGGTGCTGTGGTATTGTGGTGTGGTGTGGTGTGGTGTGGTGTGGTGTGGTGTGGTGTGGTGTGGTGTGGTGTGGTGTGGTGTGGTGTGGTGTGGTGTGGTGTGGTGTGGTGTGGTGTGGTGTGGTGTGGTGTGGTGTGGTGTGGTGTGGTGTGGTGCTGTGGTATTGTGGCGTGGTGCGGTGTGGTGTGGTGGTGGGTGCCCCAAGGCTGTCGAGTCTGGTAGTTGGAGCATCAGGCCCCTTGCTTCACGGCACGACGCTCTCCTGCACAAGTCGCGCATGTCTTGGCACGTACACCCGCACGTCATCATGCGCGGGCCCTCCTGGGCAGCTCCCACTCCCCCGGTCGGCAGGAACCCTCCACCATCGCAGCCGTGTGGCACAGCATCCCCGGCGAAGGCGACGACAAGTTCGACAAATGCCTTGACCAGCTGATGTCCATGTGCCAAGAGCCCGATGAGGTCCGGCAGCCTCCCCTGCCTTGTACCGCCGCCTGCGGGACGCCGGCCCTGTGCCCCCCACGTGCCGGGGCCACCAGACGCCTGCACTCCGGAGCCGAGGGGGGGGCCGGATGGACGGGGAGGCGGCTCCCGGGGGCACATGCAGTGCAGTTGGGGGGAGGGGAGGGGGGGCGCTCGTTCTGAGTGTTCCCCTTTTTTCTCGCCAAAGGTCCCCCCCCCTTGAAACCCCCCCCCTTCTGGGGGGGGAACCGTCACCTTGGCCCAGAAAGCATAGGAAATACTGGGCGCCGAAGGTGTCAAAGAAAATTGTCACAAGGCGCCGAAGCTGATTTACAGTGTGATACTGTGGTACAGATTTGTGGTGCCCCCCCCCCCCAGGGGGGGGAACCGTCACTTTGTGACCGTTCCCCCCCCCCCCCGTAGGGGGGGAAGCGGCCCGACAAAGGGGGGGAGATTTCAAGGGGGGGGTGCCTATGGCAACGTCACTGAGGAGCCTTCTCTTCTGAATCCGTCACTGCGCAGTCTCGTGCCTTGCAGGGTAACAGGGCAGCATCTGCATGTCACAACAGCCGGGGGGGGGGGAGGGGGCACAGGAGACTCCTGACACTGGGAGAGTTTGCTGAGTTTCTCAGGGTGCTGTCACTGCCCGCATAGGCGCGCTGGGGGGGCCTAGAGCACTGTCGCTGCCCACCACATTGGTCGAGGACTGGAAGCGATCAGAGCCATCAGCCTGTGTCCTCGGGATGTGACCCCCCGGAATGCTTCACATCCATCCATCCGGACACTGGGGTCAAGGTTTAGTGGCTGGGGGCAGGGATGCATTGGAAGGGGGGGAGCCCCCCCACCCACCCCACCTCTCCAGGGCGCCCAGCCTACGCCCAGCCACTGTCTCCCCAACGGCAAGTGCCGGCTTCAATGGCATTTGTAACCGACAGTAACCGCCCCCAACCGCTGTGGCAACCTCCTCCAACCGCCTGCCTAACCGCTTCTGGGGTTGCCTCTGGGGTCCCTTCCCTTCTGATGCAACCCTGGCTGGGGGGGCACTCTGCTAGCCCAAAGCCCATTGCTCTTGCACCCCCTGCCCCATGCCCCACACCCCCTGCCCCATGCCCCACGAACCCTTCCACTCTGGGCCCTGCTTCAGGCGGTCTTGGACGTGGCCTCGCCCCGTCCTCATTCGTGGCCCCAATGCCCGTCCTCCCCTGCACAGCCCAGCCCCCCCCCCCCCCGCGGCTCTGCAGTGGTCCCCGATCACTTCCACCGGGACAACTCCGGGCAGGCCCTGTTCTCGCGTCTTCGTGTCCCGCCCTGGGGCCTGCGAGGCCCATCGCAGCCCCAGGCCCCCCTTTGGCATCATCCGCCGTGTGCTTTGGGGTGGACGGGAGTCCCCTGCTCCCCATCCCCCCATCCCCGTGTGGCTGTGTTGATGCCGGCCCCGGTTGATGCGGCGCTGGCCCCGGGAATTCCGGGGCAGGCCCCCTTTGATCCGGAGGCTGGTGCCGGTAGTTCCGGGGCTGGCGTCGGTTGATTTGGGGCTGCCCCCGGTAATTCCGGGGCAGGCCCCGGTAGGTCCGGGGCCGGCCCCAACAATCAACACAGAATAGGTCACAACCCGAGGTAGTGGGAGGCAAAACGGAGGGAGGTTCCAGACCCACCCACCCGCCCGCCCACCCAACCAACCGCCCACCCGTCCACCCACCCACCCGTCCACCCACCCGCCCACCCACCCACCGATCTGGGGCTGAAATATCAGAGGGGGCGGATCCAACATGTGCCACCCACTCCCACATGCCTAGACACCCACCCAGGGAACCTCCATTCCTTGCGTTTTCGAGAGCAACGTTTTCGAGAAAGGCCTCTATTTGTGCTTTCTGTTGTCACGTTCTTCCACCCCGTTTGGCCACAAAAGGGCGGTAGTGGAATGGTCCGGTGCGGGGGTGTCGCGCACAGTCACCCCCCGGGGGAGATGGGGGGCGTCATTGGGTGACCGTCCCTCCCGGGGGTAAGGGGGGGGGTGTCGCGCGTTCCGGGGGACCGTCCGTGGGGACGGGGGGTGGGTGGGAACACTGAAGTAGTCCTGAAACAGGCGAGTGCCGCATCTTCTGCGCGTCGTGCTGCTGTTGCACGTCGGTGGAGGACGGCCGTGGCTGGCACACTGCGGGAGGGGGACGGGGGGCCATGTCCCAGGACCACTCGCTGGCACACCACCGCACAGCGAAGCCCGTCCCCCACCGTCTGTGAGCGCGCGACCTTTGGCCTGTCAAGGGGCGTTCCGAGACCGTCCCGTTAACCCCCTGCCGCCGGTGGTGTAGATGCCCTGGCCCTTGGGATTCGAACCCGGGACCAGGCGTTCCTGAGCCATGTGCTCTGCCCACTGCACCACCTCCGGAAAACCAAGCCCCCGTGTGCCCCGCCCTCTCCCGTCTGCCCCGTCCCGCCAAACCCTCTGCCCTCCACGCAGGACATGGCCCGGGCCATCAAGGCGTCGCTGGACGACCACGCCAGTGTGCCCAAGCGGGCCCCCGCCCCCGTCCCGCAGATGCCGGCGCACCAGCGGGACCAGCGCGCGGCCATTCAGCAGCAGCTCTCGCAGGCCCAGCGCATCCAGCAGGCCACCTCCTCCCAGAGGACCAGCCCCCAGCAGCCGCCGCCGCAGTCGCATTTCGCAAGGTTCGGGGGCGTCGTTGGGGCGTGTGGGAGGGGCTGCGGCAGCAGCCACCCCCTGCGGCGGCGAATGTGGGGGTGGAGGGGGGGTTGGGGGTGGGGGGCGTGCGGGGGAGGGGAAGGGGAGGGGCAGAGTTTTGCGTAACAAACTCAGCATCTCCCGCGGGGGGGGGGTCTGACACCCCCCACCCAGCCCCCCTCGGACCCCCCCCCCCTCTTAAGTGATGGGGCAAATTTTTCTCCGGGCCTTCGGCCGATCAAAAATCTTCTCTGGCGCCTTCGGCGCAAGTCAGTTGAGGCCTGACGAGGTTTTTGGAGACCCATGCCCGGTGACCACTCTGCCGCGCTGTGCCTCCTATCGTCCACACTGGCTTTCTTGGCCGTTGGTTCTTGGTTTCCTCCACAAAATGTGCGTGTGTGTCTGCGCGCGCGCGACGTGCAGAGACGCGCCGCCTTGCCTGCTGCCTTACCCGCTGACCCCATGTCACGTGTGCTCCAACTCCCGCTGCCATTGCGCTCGTCGCGGCCTCTCCCATGGCAGCCACCGCAAGAGGGCAACGTTTGGCTGCGCATTTTTTGGGACAAGTCCGCGAGGGGCTACAATCCATCAGGAGCAGGGGGTGAGGGCAGGCTGAGGTGACGCCAGCAAGCCCCTGACCCTTCTTGGACGTCGCCTGTGCGCCTGTCGCGCCGAAGGCCGCCAATGCCGCATGCCTCTGTGACTGTTTTGTGAAGAAGCGCTGTGGCACTGATGCGCTTTTCAGATTACGTTTTTTTGATCATTGAAAATGGTATTTGCTTTTCACCAAAACACACGTCAAATGATGAGCTTTCTGAACCCCCTCGACGCGCCCCAAAAATCCCATTTTCATTTTTTGCCGATTTTTAGGTCCGGGTCACCTCCGGGGCCCGGGGGGTCAGTCTCGGTCGGAGTTTGGGGGGGCCAGTCAATTGACCTTTTTGTTGTTTGGGGGGGGGGGGGGGGGGCTAGCCGGAGGGCTGTATCGACCCCCCCCCCGCCGCCACTCCCCGAAGTTGAAAGCCCGCCCACCCCAGATTCTGCGTGTCTTACGGTATCGCTCGCATGTGGGAACCCGGGCTTCCAGGCGCGCGCGCGCATGTGTATGTGTGTGTGTGTGTGTGTGTGTGTGCAGTGCCACATTTCAATTCGCCCTCCCCTTTGCCCTACCCCCTGTGTGTGTGCGGTTAGGTGGACGCACCTAGCACAGGTTGCATTTGTTGACGGGACAACACGACCTCCTCCGTGGGTAAGATTTGTGGTCTGTCATGAACGCTGCACGATTCTCAGGGCAGGTCAGGGAGCAGGATCTGAACTGATACTATACAGTGCAGCACATTGCCGCGTTTTCTGACAGACCGAAAGACGTCTAGGACAGCTCTGCTGTCCCTGAGGAGTTTTCTTTCACCGCTTTTCTTGCTCTGTTCTTGTTTTTGCGGTTCTCATTGTGTGTGTGTGTGTGTGTGTTCTCATGTACCCCCCATGACCCCCGCCGTGCCCGCGGATTGCAGGCCCACGCCGACGTTCGGCAGCTCCGGGGTGCGGCAGAACAGCCCCCCGCCCCCGCTCCACGCGGGCGTGGGGTCCCCGGTGGGCGTGGCCGGCGCCTACTCCCAGGCCCAGGGCGCCACCTTCGGGGGGCGGTCCCCCCGCCCGGTGTCCCCCTTGTCCCCGCGCCCTCAGTACGCCCCCGCCGCCCCCGGCCCGGCCACGTCCCTGCAACCGCCCGCCAACCCCCACCAGGGCCTAGCCCCTCAGCAGCGGCCCCCGCAGCCTCAGCCGCAGCCGCAGCCGCAGCCGCAGCCGCAGCAGAGCGCCCCGCCGGAGGTACTGTGCACAGCGCTGCCTCCCGTTTGGGCGCGTTCGAGGCCCTCCTTCATCGCCCTTTGACACTGAGGGGGAGCGTTGGGGACAACTGCCGTCACTGATCGGAGAGTGGCGTCGGTTGAGCACCAACGGCAGGCGGTTACTAAACCGGGGTCGGTTGAGCACCAACCGCCGGCGGTTACTAAACCGGGATCGGTTGAGCACCAACCGCCGGCGGTTACTAAACCGGGATCGGTTGAGCACCAATGGCAGGCGGTTACTCGTGGAAAGCGGCCGCGGCATTGTCACTGAAGAGCCTTTTGTTCTGACCGCTGTTGCTTTGCGCCCTTGTGCCTTGAGGGGTACCGGTTGGCATTCAACATCCGCATCCCACGGCGGGGGTCACCCGCGGATGTCGGCCATTGACCGGTCGGCTTCCCCCCGCCGCACACCCAGACCCTGACCCCCGAGCCCCCCCCATAAATGAACATGGGGACACTTTGCACTGGCAAAAAGGCCCCCATATATGAACATGGGGGCGGAAGGGGGTAAGGGGGGGGGAGAGGGAGTTGACAGGCAGTGATCCAGGGGCTGCTGCCGGGCGGTGGTCGACGACGTACAGCTGGGCCACAAAAGGGCGGTAGTGAAATGGTCCGGTGCGGGGGTGTCGCGCATAGTCACCCCCCGGGGGAGATGGGGGGCGTCATTGGGTGACCGTCCCTCCCGGGGGTAAGGGGGGGGGGTGTCGCGCGTTCCGGGGGACCGTCCGTGGGGACGGGGGGGGGGGGGGGTAGCACTGAAGTAGTCCTGAAACAGGCGAGTGCCGCAGCTTCTGCGCGTCGTGCTGCTGTTGCACGTCACCACCGCTTCCCTTGTTCGTGGCCTGTCCACTGGCGTCTTCGTGTCGCACTCCTCTGTGACAGAGAACGGCCCCTCTGGTCTTGTAGGCCACTGACGGGCCCTTTTTCTGTCTGCACTTTTGTGCCGATCGCCGCTTGTGCACACGTGCCATGGCCCAGAGTTCCTTTCGGGGGTTGAAAGGGGGGGCTCGACGCGTCCGCTGTTCCCGAGCCGCTTTGCCCCCCCCGCCCGCAGTCCCGTCAGCGCCCGCAGGGGAAGTGGACGCCACGTCGGCCGTCGCTGCAGCCGAGCACTGGGACAGCCATCGCACCCCCCGGCACAGGCGGGGCTTTGGAGGTGCTGCGGGTGCCCCCCCCCCACACACACACACGACGCCACCGGGCGGCCCGGCCCACGGACCACAGCGCCAGGCCACCGTGGCTTGTCCCCCAAAGGACACAGGCCCCGGAGATGCGGAACGCCCCCCGACGTGCGGCACTCGGCGATCCACGACCCCCTGGGCCCTGAATGGCCCCTTCCCCCCGTCGGATGTGGTGGTGGTGGGCCCCCTCCGAACTTCACGGGTCATGGGAACGCCTGAAAGAGAAGAAGGCCACAGAGGGAGGGGGGGGGGGGTACAACCGAATGGAGGTGAGCTCAGTGAAGGGGGAGGGCCTGGAGATGACTTGTCAGCGCTGGAAGGGGGTGCACCGGGGGCAGGCCCAGCTCTGCCGAGCAGCGGCACGATAGTCCCGCTCTCACGTACCGAAATGCGGTCCCTCACCGTCTCTGGGGGGTCACGGATGCAGACCATGCCCTCCTGTGAATAGCCTGAAGGGGAGCAAGTTTAGGGCTTTCAGGGGGGGCCATGGGCAGGGGTTTGCTTGAAGGGGAGGGCGCTCGACTCAGAGCAGTTACAAAGCGGTTGGGGCGCACTGTAAAATCGGTTGAGGGGGGCGGTCACTGGCGGTTGGAAAAGCGGGGGGGGGGTTGGGGTTGTGGACGTGCCTTCGGGTAGAGTTGTAGGAAGAGCGTTGGGAGGGGAGGGGGGTGCCCCCCTCCCTTCAAGCAAAGCCCTTGCCATGGGTCGTGCCACATGGGCCGAACGGCCACTGTGTGGGTCCCCATGGGTGTTCGAGTACGCGGAAGGTCACCAAATGATCACCCAAACCCGGTCCAGGGGCGGCAGAAGGATTTGGGGGGGGGGGGGGGGATCAAATTTTCCAGCCGGACGCATGCCAACCTGAACACAGCGAAGGCCTCACCGGCAAAGGGCCTTAGGGAGTGGAAACGCAAGACAGTGCATGCACCCGGAAGTACCCACCGGCACACTTCCTCGATGCTAACACACACACCCCACCGCCACGCATCCAACCCCCCCCACCCCCCCCCCCCACCCACATACACGCGGGATGACCTGCGGGGGTAATTCAGAACCCTGTTGCCAACGCCCGTTCTGACGCCGCGAGGGCTGTGCAGCGGCGAAAGGGACGGCCCTTCATCAGCTGCGCCATGTGTCTCGCAGGATGAGGCCGAGGGTGGCAGGAGCAACGGAGGACGTCAGAAGGAGCAGAAGGTGCTGCGCTCTGTGCGACGCTGTGGCCGCCGTCGGTCCCCCCACCCGCCGCCGCCAATCGATCGAGTGCTGCCGTCGGCGCATCCCCCGTCGCCTTTGTTTTTTTTCTTTTTGATCGCCCCCCGCCGGCGTGCCTCTACCGTTGTGCCTGGCCTCAAAGGGGGCGCGTGCTGAGAGGCCTGCAGTTGGGGCCCGGGCCTATGGTGCGTGCGGCCGCATGGGTGTGGGTGGATTGCACACATATGTGCGTGCGTGTGGGGGCTGCCACGGAGGCCGGATGACGATGAGAACGTGCGGCGGGTGTTGGCGGGTTTCCGTCGATTGGAACGTGTGCCTTCCGTTGCATTGCCCATTTGAACTCAGAGCAATGGTACAACGGATGCGGTGGCTCCGCGTGGCACTGGCAGATAACGTTTTGTCTCTGTGGGATCGCTGTTCACTCATTGCCCCCCCCCCCCCCCCCCAAAACGTCATCTTCATGTCGCACTGTTGGTGACGGAGGGGTACCTGTGGTCGTTGAGGCCACTGACGGGCCCATTTTCGTGCTGCGCTTTGTGCTGATCGCCTCTTGTGCACACGTGCAATAGCCCAGGCCTCCTCCGGGGGCTGTGCGGTGTGTGTGTGTGTGTGTGTGTGTGTGCGCGCGCGCGCGCGCGTGCGTGCGTGCGTGCGGTGTTGGGGTACACTGACCGGTCCCGCGCGCGCGCGCGCGTGCGGATGTGTAGTTGGGTGGTGGCACTCAACAATGAATTACATCAAAGAATAATGGGAGGCAAAGGAGACCCGGGGTCCTCCCGCAATTATTCGGGTCTGGGGAGGGCGGGAGGGAGTGGTACTGCGCTGTGCACGCCAGCGCTCCGCTGCGCTCCATCCAATTTCGACGGACCGAAAGACGAAAGACGTCGAGGGCTGCCCTGCAGCTCCTGAGGAGGCCTCTCCGAACCGCTTTTCTTGTGCGTTCGCTCTTGTTTCGCGGGTCCCGACGTGTGTGCGGCGGTTTGCATTGCCCGCCAAGATGATGCCGTGATTTGCATGAATGGGCCCTGGCGCGGCACACCCCCCCTGCCCCAGGGATGCATTGGAAGGGGGGAAGGTACCCCCCGCCCCTCTCCAGGGCGCCCAGCCTACGCCCAGCCACTGTCTCCCTCCAGCTTGAATGGCATTTGTAACCGATAGTAACCGCCCCCAACCGCTTTGGCAACCGCCTCCAACCGCCTGCCTAACCGCCTCTGGGGCCGCCTCCGAGGCCCTTTCCTGCCCGGGCCCCCACGCACCCCACGCCCCCCGTGTCTCAGAAGCATCGGGGCTGGTTCGGGGGCTGGTTCGGCGGCGGCGGGGACGCGGACGAGGCGGCCAAGCCGGCCCACAAAGAGCACCGGCATTCCCCAGGTACGTGCCCCTGGGGCCTGGTCGTGCCACTGCACCGGCCGTGCCCCCAGCGGGACTGCGTGGGAGGACCTGCGGTTGTGGTCTGACCGGCGCCGCTCCGGAGGCACGGCCGTTGTTTGAGGGCCGGGGTCGGCCATGAAAGGGGAGGTCGGGGTTTTGCTTGCGGAGGGGGGGGGGGGGGTCGATAGAGGGGGGGGGGGGGGTACGGGAAAAGGGCTCAATTGGCAGGACCGTTCATCAGTTGTTATGAACTCTTTGGCGCCGAAAAATTTTTGAGCATTGAAAACGGTCAATTTTTTTTTCGACCAAATTCATGGAAAATGATGACTTTTCTGAACGCCCTCGGCGCGCTGATTTCAACAATTCCCTTTTTTTTTCATTTCATTCTTTCCGGAGTTTTGGGTCTTGGTCACCTCCGGTGCCCGCGCGAATCAGTCTCGGTAGGATTTTGGGGGGCGTGTCAACGGAGCCTTGGGGGGGGGGGGGCTTAGCCAGAGGGCTCTATCGCCCCCCCCTTCCCCCCCGGAGACGAAAGCCCGCCCCCCCCCCCAAGTGTGCCGGTGGGTACCCCCGGGTGTAGGCATTGGTCTGGGTTTGTGGAAACGAGTTGTTTACATCGCTTGTCCCCGGCCCCGGGGGGAAAAGTATTGTCGGTGCGTGGGAGTGGGGCAGTTGCTCCTCCGCTCACGAGTGCTGCTCCGCAGTGAGGTCTTGCCGGGGCCACACACCGTAAACCGAGGCCAGGCTACGGGACGGACAAGGGCAGCCAACCCGCCAGCCAACAATAAGGCAGGGGGAGTTGAGGGTCTCAGCCAGCCATCTTCAAGGGAGGCAGGATACCAGACTTGCCACCAGCGTCTGCCAGCTCAGACGTGATCGGATGGAGCAGGGTCCTACTGAGCCGCACGCCGGACGCAGCACGTTCCTACTGAGTTCTTATGGTGCGGGGGGCAGGTATTACTGAGTGGCCTTTGATGCGGGGCCGATCACTACCGTTGCCCTGCCAGACGCCAGTGGCATGTCTGCAGGGAACACCGGGACGGGATTTGTTTGTTGCCCAAATCAGCCGTCATAAAGGCAGACAGAGGCCTCGCACTCAGTCATGGCCAAGACCGTGAAGTCCGGAGGGTGCCCACCACCGCATCCGATGGGGGCAATGCCGAGCCGGGGGTCGGCGGGGCAGTGCGTTTGCTTTGTTTTCTGTTTGTGACAGTGGCATCGACCGACTCATACGGTGCCCTGTTTCGTTCCACCGCCTCTCGTTGCCGCGCTTTGTGTGGCGGTCGGCATGTCGCGTTGTGGGGCCGCGGTGCCCGAGGAGAGTGTGCGGGACGGGCCAGGGCACCTCCAGTGCCCCGGTCGTGTGGTGCGCAGACGGGGGCAGGACCTGATCCGGGGCGGATGGGGCACGGGCTCTCATCCGCCGGTGCGTCACCGCCAACCGCCGTAACGCTCTGCCCCCCCCCCCCCCCCCACAACACCTCTGCCCCTTTGCGCCGTGGCGCACTGTCTCGGGGGTGCCCGTTGCTGACTGATCTGTGGCGAGGGGCTGTCGTGCCTGAAGTGCGGGTCCATGAGCACTTTGCACTGCACAACAGATGACACCAGTCCCCCCCCCCAATCCCCCTTTTCATGTGAGGTCCATTGGGCTCTGCGGTGGTGTAGTGTGTAGTTCAGGGGCAGGGCTACAACAAGAGACCGGCCCGTTGCGGGTTTTGTTGGAGTGCGCTTCGTCCCGTGTTGGTGCGGTTTGGAAGGTGAGGGTGTGCGGTGAGGGGGTGCACAATGACTGCGCTACGCATCAGCGGAAAGTGCTCTTGCGCGGCGCCCCTTTGTACGCCCCTCCTCCACCGCCCCGTGTCCTGCCATCCGCATCCCCCTGTGCCCCTCCCCTACGCCGCATGGCCTGCCCCCTTTGTACCACTGTGCCCCTCCCCACTTCCCCATCTCCTTCCTCCCTTTTGCCCCGGGTGGGGGGGGGGGCTCTGATCCTGCAGTGCGCCTTCAGGCGCGCAGTTTGGGAAGTGATCCTCGAACCAGAACACGAAGGGAGTTCTGGTGGTGCATTCCAAGCCCCCGGGGAAATGATGGTGTTATGCCATCGTTAGGGGCAGATTTGGCACTAGCGTCCGCCAGGTCCGACGTGATCAGATGGAGCTGCGTCCTACTGAGTCTGACACAGGGCGCAGCTGGTTCCTACTGAGCTCCGGGTGCGACACGAGCAGATATTACCGAGTGACACATGGTGCGGGGCTGATTCCTAATGAAATTCAGTTCCCCTGCCGGACACTAGTGGCATGTCTGGTTCGGGGCCGTGGAGAGCATCCCTTGGCCTAGTCACACACTTGGGCCGTTCGTCCCGACGTCGAGAGAGAAGTGGGGGACTCCAATTTATGGTGCAGTTTGTGGTTCACATCCAGCAGTCCATCAACAAGCGGACTGTCAAGTACCAGCCCTGTGGTCCATGGGGCCATTGCCCCAAGCTGATCTTTGGGACGAAGACGGCGACTCATCCACATCCCACTCCAACTCCGGCTCCAACTCTGAATCCGACTCAGGCTCCAGCTCCAGGGGGGTCCTTTAGGGACTAGATTTTTTTTGTTCAGGACCGCCCCAGGGGACCACCAACCGCCAACCGCCAACCACCGCCAACCACCACCAACCACCAATCACGAACCACCAACCGCCGCCAACCACCACCAACTGCCACCAACTGCCACCAATTGCCAGCCGCCAACAGCCAATCGCCACCAACCGTGGTTCAACATATGAGCTACACGCGGTCTTTTTTGCAAAACTGCCATTCAGGAACACTTTTTTTTTCTCTCTTCGGGACCCCCCTGCTCCAGCTTGACAACATGTAGAGAGCGTTGATGTCAACACATCAACGTGAATGGGACTTGGTTGTTCCCGTGACAATGCACACCAAAGCTCGTGACCCACGCCCTGCTCCACGCCGGACGCGCTCCCCATGCCCCTCCCCCGCTGCCCCATGTCCTGCCGCCCTTTACCCCTCTTACCCCTCTGCCCCTCTCCTTTTCCTCCACGCCCTGCCGTCTACTGAAGGCGATTTGGTAAAGCCCCTGAAGGATGCTGTTGACAGACTGCCCGTTCACCGGAAGCGGAGGTCGCACGATGAGGCAGCGGATGCTCCTGGTTCTCTCCTCAGCCCACAGCCGGCGGGGAAGCAGGGCAACGGTAGGCGGGCGCGGAGGGCAATCTGCTGTCGTGTCTGTTGCCTTGATGGACCCTGTGAGCAGGGGTTTGCCGCCCATTTGTACACGAATATTTACCCCCCCCCCTTTTGTAATAGCCACGCCCTTGTCCAAGCCACAGTGGGCGTAGGGACCGCAATAATTTGGGACCTAATTTTAATTCAGTACCAAATGTAGTGCAGCCACACAAGACATGGGTTTGGTGACGAATTTGCCAGTCACGTAGGGTCATGGACGCATTTGTTGTGAGGGTTTGCCCACTTGAACCCACATAGCTCTGATTTTGGGTATATTTGTGCATTATCTTCCCCTTTGTTGCACCAGCTCACCGTGCAATCTTCTCTTTTTGAACCCGGGCGTCTACGGCCTTGTCCAAGCTACAGTAGGCGGAGGGATCGTATTAATTTGGGATTTTCCCGCAGCTATTACAAAGGGGGGGGGGTATGAAAATGTACGAACAGTGGGAATGAGGGATTTGGGCAACGCCCCCTCCGAATCGGGTCCGAATCGACATTTCAGGTGCAGTTGGGACGAATACGAACACGCGTAGGAATGCGAAGAAGAACGGGTGGGACTAAACCGTTTTCTGGCAACCACGAATCAGTGGGAAACCCTCTGAGGGGGGGGCCAGACGGGGTGATGCGGGGTGGCTGATGTCATGTGATGTAGTTGTGCAGCCCTGGCACAGGAAACC
>OZ038400.1:25128284-25129648 GCA_964036045.1 Eutreptiella sp. 'Long Island Sound 2002' | reverse complement strand
CGGGCGGGGGGCCTCCCTTTGGGCCGGGCAGCGGCGGGTCCCTCCCCAAGACCTTCGTCGCCCTTCGGCATCGCAGGACTGAGCCCTGGGCGCCGCCGCGGGAGCAGCAGGACCCCGTGGTCTGGCAGAAGCTGCAGCAGGAGAAGAGGCTGGAGAAGGAGAAGGAGAAGGTCTGTGCGCCCTCCGGGGCCGTCCTGCCGGGCCGGCCACGGGGGTCGATGTGGTTCGTTTGCCTTCGGGACTGCCCCCACGGACCGCCCTAGTCATCGTCACACTGCCGTCGCTTATCCCCCCACCAGCCGTTGGTTACCCCCCGAACCGCCGTCGGTTACCCCCCGAACCGCCGTCGGTTAACCCCCGAACCGCCGTCGGTTACCCCCCGAACCGCCGTCGGTTGCCCCCCCAACCGCCGTCGGTTACCCCCACAACCGCCGTCGGTTACCCCCACAACCGCCGTCGGTTACCCCCCCCAACCGCCGTCGGTTACCCCCCACAACCGCCGTCGGTTACCCCCCCCCCCCAACCGCCGTCGGTTACCCCCCACAACCGCCGTCGGTTACCCCCCCAACCGCCGTCGGTTACCCCCACAACCGCCGTCGGTTACCCTCCAACCTTGGCCCCCTGTGGTTGACGGACGCCAGCCAGTCCTGGCTCTCAGGGACCGCCCTGTGTGCCTGTTTGCCACGGGCGCCCCCCCCCTCCCTCCAGCCGGTACCACGTGTCCACAGCCCATTGTCCGTCAGGGGCTTAGCGTCCACGAGGCACCCCCCCCCCCCCAGGGGCGCCTGTACAATAAATGCAAACCAAAGCGGGGGGGGGGGGGAGTGCACCCCCCCCCTCCCACAAACCCCCGGAATTCCACTTCAGCAAAAGGGGAAGTATCAGTGTGCCGGGCATCTTTTTTTGACCATTCCCCACCCGTGCCTGCTTTTGCCCCCCCCCTCACCAAACAATTCGGAGTACCTTCTCGCCGTGTCTAAGACTCTGGCCCATCCTTTGCACCCGGTTTATGACGATGGCAAGGGTGGTGGTTGGAAGTGGTGGGAGTGACAGTTTGCGTTGTTGAATTCTCATTGTTCGGCTTATGCAACGTGCCTTGCAGAGAAGGTTCGCGGTCTAGTGCGGTCTACTTGGGGGACTTCCCAAGGTGAGGATAAACTTGGGGCTGGAGATAAGATATTTAATACAAAGGTAGCGCGCCGGGCATGCGCTGGGCGCGCGCTGGGCAAACATTCCCCCAAAGTTCGGGTTGGAGTCGAGGTCAACTTGTTTCTCTTCCCCCGGGGCACCGTTGGGCTTCAGGGGGGCATCCCCAGTCAAATCCCCCCCCCTCACTCCTCATTGGCGCACGAATCCCTTACAAT